>LR749739.1:1793816-1905671 GCA_902729485.2 Mus minutoides
AATTATAAACCCAACATTCAAAATTGCCATCTTTATTGAAATAGATAATAACATTTTTTGCTGAGCATTAATGTCTATTTCCATTATAAACATGGAACCAGTGTCTGGAAGGAGGAGGTGTTTTTTGTTCCTTTTTTTTTTTTCTTTTCTTTTTAGTTGCCTACAAGGATTTTATGTACCCACCACTGAATGAACAGACTATCAGAATCTGTTCATTCCTTCAACCACAAACCTTTACTTTTCTTCTAGAACCCTTTAAAAGCTTAGCCGCAGCATACCATCAGGATCTTTACCAACAAAACCAGCCCTGGAACAGCTCACCAATACTGTTTGAGAGAATTTGTTTTGGGAAGTTGGTAAGTCTAACCAAACTGATGTCTGCTTGATACATTTAAATAAAACATGTTCCTTTATCCTTTCATAAAACATAAACTCTGGAACCAACAGGAAATGGCTTCAAACTACAAATGACTCAATTCAGATATCTAAATATTTTAAATGGAAAAAAAACACAATATAATGTCTGGCATGTATTATTTACAATCTTGGTTAAAAAAAATGTGGCTATCATTTGTAGGATTCAAAGCTTAACTCAAAAAGAGAAGCTGTCTGTGAGATTTTATGGAATAAATTCCCCACATTTTATAGAAAAATAGCATACAGGACTCTTAGGTTGCTCAAGGCCCTATTTCCTAATAGTTTTTGTGAAATCTGTTGACTTTTAGAAACGAACATGTTGATCTGGGTGTAAAGGAGGAGGATATGCAGAAAACAGAGAAGATGCCAATTCACAATGCAGCAGGCAGTTAATTAAGAGGAGTCAGGCTCCCTGAAACATATGACTGAGATTGGAGAAGCTCAGACTGACAGAAGATGTATCTCCTCCAAGTTACTTTAAGGGTGTGATTCCCCCCCCCCACCAGGGTTAAATCAGTGGATTGGCTCTTGGGTGGAAGTAATGGTTTTCAACCAGGGAGATTTCGTACTTCGGAGACATCTGGCTGTCACTATTGTGAGGGGAGGGCTGTCCTATTGAAATCTAGTGAGCGCAAGTCAAGGATGCTGCTAAATATATTTCAACATGTAGAATGGCAAAACCAATTATCCAGCTCAAAGTACCAATAGTGCCAAGGTTGAGAAATCCTGGAATAAGGTGCCTAAGCCTTGAGGGCTAAACCCTGGGTTTTTCACACAGGGCTTGTGTGAAAAGCAGTATCCTAGTCTGTCCTCTTATTTTACACACACACACACACACACACACACACACACACACACACAGTAGAATACAAGGCCACAAACACTATCCACAGTGCTTCCACAGAGTCCCTTGGAACACTGAGTCGTCACAGGGGATTGTTAGCTCTTGCGGTGAGTCAGCCACAGTAAGAGAGCATCGATGGCAGTAGCAGCCCAAAGCAGGTCAGGCTTCCTCAATCCACCTATCTACCTTTTAGGAAGTCTTTATTAAACATACACACATACACCACTGTTAGGCATGATGGTACAGGATGAACACAATGGAGCCTGGTGCCTGACCTCATGGAAGGGACTGTAAACATTTGGAAGATTAAAAGCACACAGCAGCATGAAGAGGTAGCTGCACTACAGCTGCACAGTCACTCTGGCTCCCATTTCCCTCTCTTGGGTTCAAAGTGTGCCCAAGGTCAAACCAGTGAGCTGCAAGGGCTGACAGTTCAAGCAAGTGTTACACGAGGGCTCTGTTGTATTGTTCCAGCCAGCAGGGATTACAGATTGGTGATCTTGCCATGAGCTGACCTGAACTTTCTTCACCTGATCTTCACCAAACATAACTACAAGGACCCTCTAATGAACGACCCAAACACAAAAGAACCAACAACCTTCTCTGCCTTTTTGCTTACACAACACCTGAAGGCTCTTTTCTAGCGGTTCCTTGTACATATATGCCCGTGTAGCTAGCTCATTTGCAGCTTTTGGAAAGGCCCGATCTTTCACTTCCTTTGCAACCTTCTGCAGTGCTGCAGCCAGCGACCCAATAAATGCCCTCTACATGAAAGGACCTGTAGGGAGAAAAAAATACTTTATGTTTTCCCTATTTATTGGTGTCACGATTTTACTCTGCTTTTGTGATAGGACTGTGCATTATAAGCTTCTAGAGGGCAGAGAAAATGGCTTGCTGATTCCAAACACTAAGCGGGCATCATGCAAAATTTGATCCTTGCATGTCTTTTTTTTTGATGCTCCAGATAATATTAGCACACTGGGGTGTTTTTGTGTTTCTAAGGACCAAAGTTGTCAGCCTCTCTGCGGCGGAGAATGTTCCTTCCTTCCTACTGTAAGCTCCCATGGCGCCTAGGACAGGGCGGGATTATTGCAGAAGCCCCCTCCCCCCCCCCCAGACTTGCTTATTTTTATTACCAAGGAAGCAGACTGCGAAAATGGCAAACGCTTGCATAACCCTAGACCCTGCGAGGAAATGAGCAGAGTGGAAGGGGGAATCAGAAGACAAGGCAGGCAGCGATGGCCTGGCTGAGGCGGAGCATTGAACATCCACCCTTGTGCCTGACACGCAGGGCTGGAGATGAGTGCAGGAGCCCCCGCAGTTCCCGGCTCGGCTGCCTGCTGCCCGCCCGCCCCGCGCCCCGGGAGCTGTCCAGACGGCCCCGCCCGCGCCTACCTGGCCGCTCCCCGCGCCGCGCGGCGCACCTCCCCCGCGTCCCGCCAGCCCGGCTCGCAGCAGCCCGCAGCCGGGGCGGCCCGAGGGGTCGGGGGTCGGGGGCGGCGGGCGAGCATGGCTAGGCGGGCGGGCTCCCTGGGGCCGGGCGCCTGCAGGGGGCGCGAGGAGTGCCCCGCCCCGCCGCCGGCCCTCTCCCTCCCGGCTCCCTGGATCCGCGCCGGGAGGAAATGATGTGTTGCTGCCTGGTTAATCACAGCTCCAGACACTCATTGGCCGAGCGCTCCGCAGCCACTTCCTCCTCCTCCTCCTCCCGCTCCTCCCGCTCCAGCTCCCGGTCGCCGCCGCCGCCGCCGCCCCCAAGCGCTGGGGGAACTTTGCCGCCGCCGGCTCCCCGCCGCCCCCAGCCGAGCCCCGCGCCGCCGCAAGTTTCCTCCGCCCTCCTCCCCGCCCTCCGCCTCCCGCCCCGCGTCAGCCGTCTCCCCGGCTCCAGCCCGGTGCCTGCCGCCAGCCTGCGCCCCGGCCCCGTGGCCGCCAGCCTCCCGCCCCGCGCCGCGCCGCGCTGCGCTCCGCCGCCGCCGCCGCCGCCCGGGCCACCCGCCCGCGGCCCGCGGAGTTCCGGGCTCCACGCCGGCTGCAGCGCCCCGCCCCGCCCCGCGCCTCCCGCGCCACCCTGCAGCTCCCGGTCGCCTCGCGCTCTCCGCCTCCCCGGGTTCAGCACCCGACCGCCGCTGGACCAGAGGTGAGAGCAGGTCGCCGGCCGCGCCGCTGGAGCCGGGGACCGAGGGAGGAGGGAGCTTAGCTGGAGGCGAGGCCGGGATCGGAGGTGGAGGGTGGGCGTCTCGGTGCCTCCCCCTCGCTTTCATTCTTTCTCCGGCAAGCTGCGTGCCCTCTCGACGTGGGGGGAAGCCGCGGCGGAACGAAACCGACTTGCTTAGGGCCTCGGCTGCCGGTTGGATCCGGGGAGGGCAGAGGCTTGGAGTAGGGGGTTCGGGTGTGCGTTGGGTGAACTCCTGCAGGGTGTGCGCCTCGGACTTATAAATCGATCTGGCCTCACGGCCCCGGGCTCACCTTCCAAGCTGAGCTTGGCAGACTAAAGAGATTGGCCAGTCACCCCCACCCACAAAATATCCATCTCTTCCAAGAGGAATTTTCTGCTGGAGAGACAGCCAATAAACTCTGTTCAACTCCCTCCCTCCCTCTGTCCTTCCTAGCTGCAGTTTCAAAAAGCTTCAAAGCCAGGAATGTGGGATTCATCTTCCGATCCCCAGAAGGCAGATGTGGTTACAGATGTTGCATAGTACTTTGCCAAGTTTAAAACCCTTCCTTCGACACTAACCAAAACAGTGAGGCTAGAACCTTGGGCGCCCTGGGGAGAATTGTGGGCCCGTGAGTCCACTGCGTGCATGGACTTCTGTCTGGTTCAGAGACTGGCTTGGCTCTGTCCAGTTTGTGCCAGATACGTCTCCCACCCTTCCCTACCTCCCTCTTCCCCTGGAGATCTGAATGTCCCTTGCACAGCAGAGGAGTTATGGAGGAAAGTACTTGGGAAAGAAAACACCCATTTTTGTTGCAGAAGAAAAGTGTGTTGGTTAAAAAGTTGTCATTAATTTGGTGTTTGGAGAGAGACGGACGGTAATGCATTGAATTTGCTCTCTTTATTGGCTTTTCTTCTTTGCGGTTTGTGTGATTGGTGTGAGATGATGGGAAACGTCTCTGGACCCATACATGTTTAATGCAATTGCATATATATATCTATATATATATATATATATAATGTTTTTATGTTTGCATAGATATATAATTTCTGGAAAAAAAATCCCTCAAATAGAAACATAAACCCAGTGATTTTAAAGAATCCTGTTCCTGAGAGGCAGACTGCTCTGACAGCCCAAGGGAAGGCGGTGGCAAAAAATAGACACCACCTCCCTTTTCCCCAAAAAATTCTTCCTGGAAAGGTGGTGTTAAGAAACTTCAGAGATGGGCTCATCCAAGTGGCAGGCCTTAAATGGAAACACTATAGTATGTCCTGGCACTAGTCTCTGGAGGTGGGTTGCTGGCCGGGGGCCCAGGCTCGGGCAGGCGGCAGACACTAGACTTGTGCTGACCTCAGACAGTGCCTTGCCGTGCAGCTCTACAGTTGGCACACTGCTTAAGTATGAATCCCAGGCCTCACCCATGCCACTCAACGGGGACAGTTGCGGTCACAAGGTTATTTTAAGTCTGCATGGGATCTGGATTACCGTTCTAAGCTCAGATCCCTCCCTTTGTGATTTGGTTACTTTTGTTTTCTGTCCTGGGGTTGCCGGATGGATGGAAGTGTTCTGAAGCTGAGCCCCATGTGCCTTGGGTGGCTGTCACTTTGTAATGGGACGCAGCATCTCTGCTGCCACTGTACATGGGAGTCCTCAAAGGTGATGAGTGATGCTGAGATAGACCTTGGCTAAGCCGGCAAAGTGCAAGGGTCAGTGCTGGAATCGTGGTCTCGCTTCAACTGTGTGGCTGAGGTCTGCTCCAAGCAGAGAGTGGTTTTTAGAGCGAACTTGATTGAGATAATAGTCTTACAACTTCTGCACGTTGGACTAGAGCGATCACTTGAATCTGAATAAATTTCTTGTAATTGCTAAGTAATTACAGAGAATATTAAGGATGCAGAGTTAAGATGCCACATTGAGGAGTGTAATGCGTTTCAGGAGTGAGGAGGAACTTAATTTGATTAATAGCATTGTAATGAGTGCCCTCCCCTCCAGACTGATAAGTTTACCAAGTTTTCTTCTTGCATTCATGCGACGGGGTGACAGTGACTTGAGTTGGAAACGGGGCATCTTCCCCAAGCTTCTTGTCTTCCCAGGGTTGGACTGTGTTGATGATGATAGGCAGATGGGTGTTTCTTAAGGTTGGATGTAGTAGACGGCAGAGCAGAGGGAGACACCGGACAGAGATGGATTTGAAAAATGATCTTGTTCTCCAAGGTCACAAGGTAACGAAAGAATCAATATGGGGACCCGATCGCCCCTCTTTGGCTTGCTTGGCCATTTGGATCCTTCTGTCATGATTTATTTCATCTGATTAAATCTCATGTCCAGCTTAGTAGGGCCATTATGGAGAAATCAGACATTGGTGGGGCCAAAGCCTTTGATTTGTTCGGGTAGAGTTAATGACAGGGTGAGTAGATGTGGTATAAGCCAAGCAGTGTGCCCAGCTCTGTGCAAACACTTTGCACACTTTAGCACTTCTTCTCCAGTGAAGCTCTGTAGATTTAGGCTGTGGAGTTAGGAGCTGACCCAGGATTCGGTGGGACTCCAGAACACATGTCCTGAGCTCTGGTTGCCAGTACCTGCCAAGCTTTGCGGCTGTAGCTAAGTCTCACTTATCTTTAATTATCTAATAATGTGCCTCTTTTGTTTTAGATTTACTTATTTTTATTTGATGTGTATGGGTGTTCTGCCTGTGTACCACATGCAGTGCCTGTGCAGGTTAGAAGAGGGTATTGGGTCCCCTGGCACTGGAGTTACAGACCCTTGTCAGCTGCCGTGTAGATGCTGGGAATTGAACCTGGGTTCTTTGGTAGAGCAGCCAGTGCTCTTAACTGCTAAGGCATCTCTCTAGCCCCCTTTAATACTTTTCTTTAAAGCAGCAAATAACTTTTTTTTTTTTAATTAAAAAAACTAACGATAAACTTATAAACACTTATCTTTTAAGAAGCATTGTATTGCTGCTGTATTGAGAAGTCAGCTCATTGGTTAGGAAACAAGGGAACCATGAAAATAGACTCCTATTTATTCTGAACCGTCAAGTGCAGGATAGTGATGGTCTGGTATATGTGTGCTGCAAGGACCTGGGGTAAGGACAAAGAAGGTCACACTATGGTGACATTGTTTTCTGATTAGGTGTTGAGTTCACGGGCGCTGATTTTAGTTGAGCAACATAGATGGTATGCCGTAGTTTTTCAGTGAAGTGATAAAGGAAATTAGACATAATGATTAGCATAATAATTACTTGGGATATTTCACTGCACTTTGCTGACTGTAAGCCATAGCTTGCTGCCTTGCATGAAGGAGACACCTTTACTATTGGCTGATTGACAAAACTGCAGGTAATCACTTTGAAGCTGCCCGTTATACTACTGCATACGGTTGAACTATTGCTTCTTCCCTGTTTTCCTTTCCTTATGTCCTCATTGCCAGTATCATGAGTGTAGGGACAGCTTGGGCTTGCCTGGGGTTTCTCCTGAGAGGCATGGGCTAGGCTGCATGGGCTGGCTCTTCAGTGCCTCTTGTTTTGTTTGTCTAGTCTCTGGGATGGGGCACAGAAGGCAGTCATAGAGCCTTCTGAGCTTCTGTGTTTTTTTAACCCAGCGGTCAAGTGATGGTTTGGGACTGGAGGTGCTGTGTAAGTTAGAGCAATACCCCGGTAAAGTGTTAACAACTTGAAGCTGGGAGACTGGGGAATGAAACCATCTGAGGTCTTAATTGGAATCCATAGTCCCGGGTTATTTTTCCCAAGCAAGTTTTGGGCACTGTGGCTTTATTCCTGGAAATGAGGGTTTGGAATTAGGTTTCCTGGTACAAAAATGCCTTCTTTGATCTTTTGGAATGAAAACTTGGTCCTCCCCCCAGCCTCACCCCCACCCCACCCCTGGCCAGTTCTAATTCAGAAGATCCAAAGGGAAGATTGGCCTCTTTTTTTTTTTTTTCCCTTAGTACTTGTTTGTCCTGCTAGTTTAAGAATCAGAAGCCCCCAACTAGGATTGGTCTGTCGCAAAGGCCAGTCTAATGAAAGGCTCTGTTGGAAAGAGGATCAAGAAGTTGGTCTGGCTAGTGCATCCTGGCTTTTAGTTGAGAAGGAAGGTGGTTTTACCACCTCAGACTAACTGATGGGGGGAGTCTAGGATGTAGGCAAGTGGTCCAAGTCTCAGCATAACTGCTGCTGGAAAACAGGAGCAGGGAGAAGGAAAACACAGCTTCCTTTATTAAAAAAAAAAAAAAAATCACACCCACCCTCCCCCATATTCAGAGGCACTGTCCTAGGCAGGCTTGGGAATCTGAACTTGCTTGTGAGTGTCTTCCCAGATCCTGAGAGCTTTGTTTGCCAAAGTTTCCACTGTTTCATTGTTTGACTTTGGGGTTTTCGGTCTCCGACCAGCATTCCAGCTTGGCCCATTAGAGGTTCCTCGCTGTTTACTCTGGCTGTTTGGCCTTTATTTCAGAGACAGGAAAAGGCATTTGTGATGGCAGACTTTCTAAGTTCTCTGGAGATCCGTGTGGTAGCTGAAAGTTGTTTTGGGTGTGTGTGTGGGGTGTGGGGTGGGGTGTGTGTGTGATAGGGTAAGTGGCCATAGCTCAGGTGTCCTGATGGCTCTCAGAGGCTAGAACTTGACAGCTTTTAGGCCTGACCTTGATTGATCTGGCCTCTCTCCACTTTCTCTTTCTTTGGGGGGAAGGTCAGAACCCCTCGGGGGCCAGAGTAATCTCATTGTAAGGGGGAATGCATCTTGCCTTTCTCAGCATTATGTTCTGGTAGCATTGTATCATCTACATTTCTCCTCTTGGGCCTCGAGTCACCTCTTCATCATATAGGACTGCGACTTATTCATTTTTCCTAACTGTATTACTTCCATATGATTCATTCCCCTTCTCTGAGTTAAACTTCTCAGTTGTCTCCCTGCTGCCTGGAGGGTAAGGACTATCCACGTTTCCTCATCTCTTATGTATCTCATAGATCTAATCCAATGCCAAACCAGACAACCATTTTTTTTTTTTTTTGGATTCATTTTAAAGAACATTTATTTCAACTTTGTGAGTTTGTGCGTTGGTGTGTCTGTGTGTGATTATGTGCATGAGAGTGAAGGTACCTCCAAAAGCCAGAAGAGGGCATCAGATCCTCCAGAGCTGGAGTCACAGGAGGTTGTGGGCTGTCTGATGTGGATTCTGGGAGCCAAACTTGGGTCCTGTTGGAAGAGCCCTCTGTGCTGTTACCTGCTGAACAGCAGGAGTGAGTGTTTTTAATTCTGAGAGAATAAATGGATGGCTGCGTGTTATGGGTGGAAAGGGACCACACCATTTAAGAAAAGGAAACAGCACAAAGAAGATGACAGGCTTTATACACGGTCCCTAAGAATGGGTGGCAAACAGGCCGAAGGTCCTCCAGGTGAGGACACTGTGCTTTGTACACCTGCCCTCCATTGTCTTCCTGTGTGCTGATAATTGAAGCCAGGACCTCACTCCCGACAATGTGCCTGCCCATCCATTGATTGTACTGTAGCTTGTAGTTAGTAAATGCAGCAAATATTTATTGCATTCTTTCAGCATACACTTCCTTTCCCTTTGTGAGAAGATCAAGGAGACATGTCTATTCTGGGGAAGAATATTTCAATCCACTTTTGTTTGTTTCCGTCACAGCAAGACATCCTCAGACACTTGGTGAACTGAGCCCTGTACTCTTGATTTTTTTTCTCTTGCTGCAAGAGTGCCTTCTTAAGGAATTGACACGGAGAACAGAGCCAGGGCTTATGTCAGAGGTGGAAGAATGTGCTGAACCTCTTTGAGAAATGGATAGAAGTCAAAGTAAGCTCCCTGTTACCAGGTTGCAAGGGCTGGGTTGGAGTGGGCATAACCGCTGGGCAGTTTGGTGACCTGTGAAAGCCAGTTTCAGCCATTCGTGCTTACACTGTGGCGTAGCTGCCATTGAAAAAACAAGATTGCTGTCGGTTTTGCCTCTGCTTTAGCTGATGGAACTACTAAAAAAACACAACCTTGAGTTATATAAGAAATGGACCAACGGGATAAAGGACCGTGTGCGGCTTGATGCTGGGCAGGCGTGGATGGTAGAGGTGATGCTGTTTGGAGTGTGCATTCCTTGGGTACCGTGTGAAGAAACGAAGTTGAGGGGAAGCTTTTTGGGATAGAGGGATGGTTGAGATGGTGTTGTAAGCAGGTTCTGCATCTTATTTGCCTGAGGCTCTTTGTCTTTGTGAAACTATAATGTAGTCGACTGCTGTCCCAGGGTAATACTGCTTATAAGTGGACACCACTAACAGTGCCAGAGCACTTGGATGTGTGTCTCTTTCCTGGGTTTTAGGGACTTAGACAAGACGGTTATACCTGCAGATTGAACATTAGATAAACATAAATGTTCAGTGTCAGTGTTTCCCAAAAGACGCTTGACTCACAGAGAGACATTTTCCATTATGGTCTGGTACACATACACTTACACATATGCATATTAGGAGTGAAGTGGAATTACAGGTTTCGCTAGACTATACTGTAATGCTTTCTGATTTCTATTCAATTTTTTATTAAAAAATTCTGATCTCTATCTACTAAATTGATTTCAAAACTTGCTAATGGGTCCTAATCAGCAGTTAGAAAAAAAGTGTGCTGTTCCAGGTATTGTGAAAATTAGCCTCAATTTGTTTATTGAATAGTTGCTAATCTGAATGAGTATTTTGTCAGGTGTTTTTTTTTTTTTTTTGGGTGGTGGTGGTGGAGGGGAATGGGTTTTAGTCATTCTACAGAAAGCCTCAACTTCTCTCCTTCTTCCGGACCCAAAGCCTTTGATTTTTGTTAAGTCAGATCAAAAGGACTAACGGGGACCTTGTTGAGCCCCCTGGGCATCAAAGGTGAGGGTGATTATCTTAACTGTGCAGGAGACCTCGGCTCCCTGTGTATGGAGATCATACTGTGTAACATGGTTGCTCTCAGTTGAAGAGGCAAGCCAAGAGTTCCCTACCTGCTTATGCTGGAAAGATGGGGATGCTGTTTGGACAATGACTTCATGAATTATTTGGAAATGAACAGTGAGGGGCTGAGAGGGATTGGTAATGGTATAAGCCTGTCCCGAGGAGTCATATGCTCCCCCATTCTTGTTCCTTTATATTTTGCCTCTCAGCTCTTTCTTTATTGATCACTCTCATCAAATCTTCCCGCACTTGGGCCGAACATTTAAGTCAGTATCCTTGAGAGGGGATTACACATCTACTAGAAGAAGCAGAGGGCTAAGGATCTTGGTCATAAGGTCTAGAGAGATAAGATCAACCCGACACCTTTGAGGAGGTGGCTGTTTGGCTAGCCTTGGGAAGAGGTGCCATTTTGATGTTATCATTGTAGCAGTATTTTTATGTGCGTAGTTGTGAAAGGGGAAGCATGGCCAGTGGTGCTAGTAAATAAGAAGTAGAAGGCTTTCTGTAGGAACCAGGCTCTAGACCGTGTCAGCTGGACACAGTTTCAATCATTGGATTGGATTTTACGTCTTGAGACGCCATATCTCAGGAGAACATCCAAGACCTGGGATAACAAGGAAGGTTCAGTCCCAGCAATGTACCTTGGCTGTGTGGAGTATGCGAGGGGAGAACCAGAGAAAGAAGTATGATGGGGTAGTGTGGCACCTTGTCAAGGTTTCTTGGGACTCCTGCTGAAGGCTAAGATAATGCCTGGGAAGCAGGCTGTTGGCTGTGGATATGGTAGCATTGATAGAGTTGTTGTCTAACATGTACAAAACCCTGGGTTTCATTTCTAGCATGGCTCCAGCTAGGTGTGCCGGTCCACATTTGTCGTTCCAGCACTTGAGAGATAAAGGGAAGGGGGCCAGAAGTTCAGAGTCATCCTCAATTACACCGGGAGTTTGATGGCGGCCTAGGATGCATGAGACGCCGTCATAGGAAGCTAGAAGGGAATCTGGCCTTGAGCAAGCCATACTTGGGTCCCCGCATTTAGTACTCATATCCACTTGAAGTGCCGTCTCCTGCTAGCCCTGCTTTGCAGAGGGAGAGACTGAAACCCATGGGACAGCACGGCAGGCCTGAGGTCACCCATCTGGACTTGAACCCAGGCCACCAAAGTCACCGTGTCCTTCTGTAGCAGGTGGAGGTAGAAGTGGAGACGGGTTCCCCGTGCTAGTGTGGTTTGATGCTGTATTTAAAACATTTCCTAAAAGTTTGCCATTATTGAAAATGGGGCCTTTCCCCATGAAGACAGCCCAACTTCTATTCATTCTTGTGACTGGCAATATTCGCAACACCCTCTTCTCTCCTCGACACCAACTTCTGCTGATAGTTACTCCTTACACCTTACTCTTGGGCTGGTTTTCAAGATCCCCCCAACCCTAGCCTGCCTTGCCCCTTCTACACCCTAGTTGCGCTGGTCCTTGTGGCTTTGCAAGCTTGAGACCTGCACTCCTAAGATGGTTTGTTCAGTTAGTGTGGCTTTGTTTCCCAGAAGCCAGGAGGAAACAATAATACTAGATGGGATAGGATTTTGGTTTGGGGCTGGAGACAGAGTTTATTGATTAACTCTCTTCTGATGAGGAGTAGGGTGGGGTAGGAGTAAATGTATCTGCCCTGTGGAGCCTTGGTGGCTGGGGTGGTGGTGTTGATCTTAAAAGACAATGTCAACTTGGCAAGAAGAGCATGTTTGGCATGGGATGAGGTGCTGGTGGAGGAGCAAGGGTGTGGTAGAGGTTTTCCCTCAGTCCTGGAAGCGGTTGGGGGCGGGGACAGCACCAGACTCCTGGGGGCGAGGGCGCAGAGGTTTGGCTTTTATTTTGATCTGATCTGTATCCCTGCTTGGTGAGAAGATGAATGGGGAGGCTGTCCCTTTTGGGAATAGAAGTGATCTGAGGTGTCCATGACAAAGTGAACCGGAGGCCAACAGTTCAGAGTCTCTTATTGACTTTTTGGGGTCAAGTGTCATGCCTCCTGGGTGAATTAAATGTTTATTCTAATGAAGAAGTAAACTCAACAGTTCCCCACCTTTCTACCTGGGAACTGAGGAGCATCTTTTCATGGACTCAGAGGCAGGTGGAGACTCCCTTTGGTGAGTGGCACCTGTCACTTACTCCTGTGCTTTCCTTAGGTGAATCTGGCTCTGTGACTTTCACACTTTAATTCTTAAACATTTACTTACCGTTGTATCCCAGGTCATAGGAGAGGAGGCCGTGGAGTCCGAGGGCTGGGAGAAGACTCTCAGCTGAGTGAGGTTGTATTCTGGCTTCTAGCTGGCTAAGAATGGAATAGTCCTTTGACAAATTCAGAGTAATCCATGTCGCCACCTCTACCCAGCTTGATTCCAGAGTCCATCCAACTTACAGTTCTTTCATTATCTGGGCCCACCTCAGCATCCAGGGTTTCTCCCACATGCTTGCCTTTGGATTCCCAAATGTCTCGGTGGTCAGGGCATTCTATCGATGGGTGGGGGTGGGGGCTCCTGCTCAGGTGTGGAGCCTTGTATGGCTATCTCCCAGGAATGGGTTTATTTTCTTTTTGTGACCCTTGACTCCTTTTGGGGCCATACAACTCTGACTTAAAAAAAAATTAAAGTTAACCTATTTATTTATTTATTTATTTATTTATTTATATTTTTCGAGACAGGGTTTCTCTGTATAGCCCTGGCTGTCCTGGAACTCACTCTGTAGACCAGGCTGGCCTCGAACTCAGAAATCCGCCTGCCTCTGCCTCCTGAGTGCTGGGATTAGAGGTGTGCGCCACCACCGCCCGGCTTTTTTTTTACTTTTTTTTTTGAACCTTTTTATTTTTAATTTACTGTTTATATAAAACACATATATTATATGTATAAATTTGTAAAATACATATTATATAAATACTTTTAATATAATGATATGTAATATGCATAAATATATACTTACATATCTATAAATATATAATATATTATAATAAAAGAATCTTTATTTGTACGAGCACATTGATAGGCGTTTCTATATGTGTGTTTCCTTGGGTTTGGTTAATTCTTATGTTTTTGGTAGTTTATGTTGTGAAAGGAACACAGGTACCTGCCTCAACATACAAAGGAAGAGAGCATACAGTAAAAAGTAGCTTTTACACTTCTGCCTCCTGTTTCCCCAGTAAAGGGAAGACACCAACAGTCAGGAATTGTCGCAGGCGACTGCATCTCACTGTGGAAGTTGCTGCCTAGCACAGGGAAGACCCCAGCTTCATGCCCCAGTATCAAACAGAAGGAAAAAAGATCTAAGTTCGAGGAGCTGTTGTGTGTACGTGCAATATGTTCTTCTAGCTGGGCTGCCTTGTCTGGCCCTGGTGGGAGAGGTAGCACGTAGCTTCACAGAGACTTGGAGTGTCAGGCTGAGGGTTGTGGGGGTGGGGATACCCAGCAGGGCTCTCACCCACTCAGTGGAGAAGGGGAGAGGGGGAAAGATGGTGGTGGTGGGGGGATGAGCAGGAAGGGTTCTCTGAGTGGTATGGAAAGTGAATAAGTAAAAAGTAAATATGGGAAAAAAAGAAAAAGAAAAATCCAAGTTGTTTATTCTCTCATCCATAACATTTAATTACATTTACTGTCATATGGTGGCTTGTTTGTTGGAGATGGAGTCTTGCCATGGTTCCCAGGCTGGAATAGAGTTCTTTCTGCTCAAGCAGTCATTTTGCCTCAGCCTCCCAGGTAGTGGGGACTTCAGGCGTGCACCACTGTTCTGGAGGCAAAGATCAAATGTGTTTTTATTTCTCTCTGTGTGTTTGTCTCTTGTTCCCGTTTCTGGGCTGTACCTTTTTTTTTTTAACTTAACAAGTCTTGAAAAATTTCCTTTGTTAGTGTGAACCAAGTAGCCTCTTATTTATTTACGTAGCTTTTGGCTTTCAGTACTGAGGGTTGAACCCAGGCCTTCACTTATCCTGAGCGTCTAGGTGAGCACATCTCTGGCCTCCATCTCCCACCTAGACTTCAGCTTTAGAAGGCCTTTCATTATGCACTATAATTTATGTGATCACTATTTCAGATTCTGCTTTAGACAGCGTTGTGTGTCGTCGTATCGAATGTGTGTATGAGTATTGAGTGTGTGTGTGCAGAACCGCAGTGACTGTTTCTTATGTGCCCTGTGGCATTGGCTGTGTTTATGTACGCAGTCGTCCCCCATTATCCATGCTTCTGTTTCATGCTTCCAGTTGCCAGTGCTCAACTGTGGTCTGAAAATATTTCATGCGAAGTTCCAGAAATACTTTGGAAATGTAAAATAACTTTTATTATACTATATCATCATCATTATTCTGTTTCATTATTCCTGTTAATCTTTTCTTCTGTCTAGTTTGTTTATTACACTTTGCCATGGGCGCACATGTACACAGTAGGGACAACATAGTTTATGTAGGTTTCAATACTCCCCATTGAAAGCATCCTTGGGGTACCTTGGAAGGCACGCCCTTGAGGGTGGGGAGCATCACTGTACACTGAACATCTGCGTCTGGCTAGCTTGACTTACTAATTCCCGTCCTGTACATCTGGGGATAAATACCAAAGATTGCTATTTGCTTTGTAAATTTCATATAGGCTGCAGCCAGGATCAGCCTTTTCATTTGTGTCTGGGAAGCACAATGCATGGCGAGAACCAAGGGTCCCGAGACCTAGCCCTGTCTGCTTTTGCAAAAAGCCAGTTATGTGGTCACAGAAAGTCATTTTCTTTTCAGTGTTTTCCTGTCTGTCAAGAAGGGCAGAGGTTTGGCTCTTCCTAATGTTAAATAATCCTCTAAGTCTCTCTCTCTCTCTCTCTCTTTTTGTCTTTCCAGTAAGTGGAGTCTGGTGACTCCCCCCCCTCCCCCTCCTGGTGTACGTTTGAGTCCGTGAATAACTGTGGGCTTTGGAAGCCGTGCAAACCACAGCCTTACTTCGGTTGTTTTGAAAGTGCCCTGTCTGCCTGTGCTTTATGTTAAAAGCAGAGCGTATATGGCTGATGACTGATTTTTTTTTTTTTTTAAATATTGTGAGTGGTAAGTAAGCATTTAGTGACCAAGAAACTCAGATAGTCAGCTCTTTATTATTGATCACAAATAGAGACAATGGATTTTTATATGTAGGGAAAAAAAGTTTTATTTTTAATAGCTTTAAAAAAAAAGCATAGGCTGGTGATGGACAGTCTATAAGAAACGGTGACATTTTATTTATGATTATGGAGCAGACGAGAGGGGGCTGCTTTTGCTCACTCTCTAAGAGGAAGAAGATAAAATTGGGTTATTTTTGAAGCATTTTGTCAGATTTCTTTGCCTTGGTGGTGCTGGTGAGAGGGCGCAGGGCCTGCTGAGGAGGAGGAGCTGTACAGCTGAGGTCCATCTCTAGGACTGCAGAACTGGTTTTAGTAGCACCATTGTACTTCCTTGGACTTCCCAAGGGGGGCATGTCCAAAAATGTAAACAGAGCATGGCGTAAAGTGCATGTTCATTCTCTGCACTCCTTTTCTCCTTTAGAATGCCTTCTTCCCAAGCCAAAGCTTGCTTTTGACTTTTCTCATTTGGTCCACTTGCAATTTCTGAATGGCTAATATACATTTTTTTTTCTCCTAAGAGCATTTCTTTTGAGCCCTTGATTGATTTTTATTTTGCACTTACTAAACCTCTTCCCATATACAAATCAATCCATGTAGCTACAGAGTGGGAAACAAAACAAAAAAACAAAAACAAAAATAAAGAACAACTTAGTCTCTTGTAGAGATTGGGCCTGATTCATATTCATAAGATGGAATTGTGTGTGGTCACTAGAGCTATGACTCTAGGTGACTCTTCATGGTGATACAACATACATTCTTTTGGGAGGCCATGTCTCCATGTGTAGTCTTAGCTCTCCTGGAACTTGCAGTGATCCTCTTGCCTCTGTATCCTGTGCTGGGATTATAGGTGTCTGCCATTACGGGCAGCTGTAAATCATAGTTTAAATCTTCCTTAGTACTTTTTAGATTCATGGTTATGAAGCTCTGTCACCAGGGGGAGAGGAGCTACCTGGGAATATTCCGCACAGCAGCATGCCTTCTCAGTGCAGGGGGGCATGGTGATTTGCAAAGGGACAATCTTTAAACACAAGTGAGATTGTGTTTAAATACCAGAACACTGTGTTACCCCCCCATAATGTAGCGTTAAAGGTGGCCCCCTTCCTGATAATGGTATGCCACAGTACTGTGGCTTTTGCTCACGCCATCTCTGTAGGGTGGCATCTTTTATACCTGCTTTAGGGTTAAAAGATGATCCGGGGAGTCACACTTTTGAAAGGCTGGTTTTAATTTCACAGGTTGCAAGTTTAGTGGATCTGGTGCAAGTGTCTAATTATAATTATTGACACTTTTCAAATGCTGTTTCAAGTGGGATGCGCCACCCATGATTTCGACAGCCGTGACTGCAGTCGAGCCTGCTCCGGAACTCTTCACAGAGGTTTTGTTTAAACTTCACATTGTGGGAGGGAGATTATCCGTGAAGAGGATGCCGGAGACTTGGAGGGGATGGTGCTCCAACGTCCCACTGCGCCTGTTGATTTTTCAGTCTGTTAAATGTTAATCTGATGATTATCTAGGTTGACTTTTCAGGAAGCCCGAGAGGTTCATCTTATGTTTTGTACAGTGGGAGAAAAACAAGCAGAGGAGTGACAGTGTTCTGTTTCCATTCGGCTCTTTGAAGGTGACAGAGACTCTCTTGCTGTGGGTTCTATATCAGCAGACATGTCATGTTGGTAGCACCCCCTCACCCCCGCCCCTTTCTGGGTTTTGTTGTTGTTGTTGTTGTTGTTGTTGTTTGTTATTATTGTTTGAGACAGTATCTTCCGGAGCCTAGGCTGGCCTCCAACTCTTTGAAGTCTAGGACTTTGAACTCCCAATTCTCCTTGGGATTATTTTTCCCTGGGCCCAGGTTGGCTTGGAACTAACTCATCATCCTCTTGTTTCAGCCTCCACTGCTGAGATTATAGCTATGGACCACAGGAGCAGTCTGCCCTCTATTTCTCTATCTTCTCACTCTTTCCTTCACCCACTCTGTCTTTCCCCTTCTGTCTTTCCGCCCTCTTCTTCTGTCCTTTGTCCTGGGTCTTGTTCGTTCTAAGTAGATGCCCTGACACTGAGCAGCCCCCTCCCCCCTCAATCCCAGCCCTGTTTTCTTGGGTAGGTGCTTTTTCAGGTAGTATCTCCTTCCATGAGTTGCCACCCAGCTAGCCTCTGAGCACGGGGACACAAAGGGTACTGGGAAGCTCAGCGGGGTAGAGAGGCAGACAACAGAGGAGGCCCTGAGGGCAGCTGTAAAGGAGAAGTCGTGCTGGGGAGTGCCCTCCTGCTTAAGGATCAGCTTCCGGGGTAGGGATGTTTGTGGGCTGCTCTGGAAGGTTCAACAAGAAGTTCTCAGGTAGCCCAGGGTCGTCCAGGCAGAGGCTTTTGGAGGGGTGGAGGGCAGATAGCCCCCCATGTAGACCTAAACAGAACCTCCTTTCTCAGTACCGGTGGGATCAGAGAGCCATTAGAAGAAACACTGAGGCCTTGGCTCTTGTCTACTGGGAATCCGGCTGAACTGTACCCAGTGCTATCTATCAGCAGGTGTCTTGAATGCTTTTAGGAGTCAGAGCAGCTGGCCAGGGGTAAACAGAGAGAACGGGGAGGGGCCGAACTGCCTGCTAAGGGGTATTGATTTTGATTGTTTTTTTAAGTACAGGCTTGATGGTGCAGAAATAATACCATATTCACATTTCCTAAATATTGGCGTGTGTGTGTGTGTGTGTGTGTGTGTGTGTGTGTGTGTGTGTGTGTGTGTGTGTGGTGTGCGCACATAATTTGTGTATGAGTGTGTAAGCGTGTGTAAGCGAAAAGTCAGGGTAGAGTAGTTTTTTTTCTGTTGCTCTCTTCGTGTGTGTGTGTGTGTGTGTGTGTGTGTGTGTGTGTGTAATATATATATATAATATATAATATATATTTGAGATAGAGTCTCCCATTGAATCTCAAGTGCCCTAATTTGGCTGGTCTGGCTAGCCTGGTGAACTTCAGCGATCTTCCTGTTCCTGGAGCCCCAAGTCTGGGTTTGAAGACGTGTGTTACCACACCTGGCTTTTACGTAGGTGGCTTCTTGGGATCTGAACACAGGCCCTGTGCTTGTATAGCAGTTTACTGAATGAGCACCCCTTCCCCCCTTCCCTCCCACAAATGTTTCTTGAAACCTAAAACAGGCAGCAGACTGGCTCCATGGGTAAAAGAAATCTCAGGGACCTGAATTCTGTCCCTGGACCGTGTGTAGGAAGAGGGAACTGATAAACATAGTGGTCCCCTGACTCCCACGTGAGTGCTATGGTATTCTCTCTCTCTCTCTCTCTCTCTCTCTCTCTCTCTCTCTCTCTCTCTCTCTCTCCTCTCTCTCTCTCTCTCACAGACACACACACACACACACACACACACACACACACACACACTAGTCATACATTAAAAAAAAAATTAAAATCAGGAACTTAAATGACACCCAGGGAGTTCTACTAAAAGGTCCTCAAATAAGTGTGAGAAACGCATTGTCTCAGACAGCGTAGAAGGTACGCTGGAGTTCCGAAGTATCTGTGATGAGGAAAATCATTAACTTAATCACTTCTACTGGGACATCCCTGGGGTCTTCCAAATTTATTCCGCAGAGGAACCCAGTGCAGCTGTTAACACTGCAGGCTTAGTGGACTGCCTTCTGCTGAGTTCTTTCTGGGAGAGCCAGCCTTGCTTCGCAGGCTCTCAACACTGCCTTATGTGTGTTGGGAGGCCAGCTGTCTGGGCTTGCCTGGGAATCTAGGATGTCCTGGGATATAGGACTTTCAGAATTAAGGTCCCGAGCCAAGGCTGGTGCTCTGTTTGTTTACCATACATAAGGAATTTCCCCTTTCCCTTAAATACCACCCCGAGCCACATTCTGATGGAGTGGTTCCCAGCCTTGTCTGCATCCCTGTGCCCCATCCCAGTTGCTGAGCCTTTGACTAAATTGGTCTGGGATACTATGGGATGTTTCGAGGGTCCCCAAGTCGTTCTATCATGTATGAAAGTTGTTCAAAGCAATTAAATGTGTGGAAATGCAGTCTTGATGTGCCACTTATGGATTTATTTTAATATGCAATAGAAAAAGAACATTATCCATTAAAAAGAAAAGAGCTGAAATGTCACTCAGCAGCATGCCAGGGGATCGGCAGTCCTGTATGCTCTGCTCTGTGGGAACACTCATAGAGGGATGGCAGGCTGGAAAGGCAATGAGGAGGAGCAGTGGAGTCTGCTTAGCAATGGGAGTGGCACAGGCACAGGCTCAGGAGCGGTTTTTTTTTAAAGGCTGTTTGGAAAGCTGAACTGTTGAGATCCAGCATCAGACAGGTAAGGATCTGGGAGGGGGCAGGGCCTGGAGTAATTAGCTGTAAGTGAATCCTGGAAAGTGACTTGGATTGATGGCCCTTGGGGCACTTGGTAGAACTGTCCAGAAGGAACTCAGAGGACCAGCACCTGGACAGGGCAGATAAGCACATCACCCTAGTGCAAGCAGCAGGGGCATTTGAGTGGGGGTGGAATTCTGCTGGGGAGAAAGGTCAGAGAGTAAGTAGATCTGCCCCGGGGTCTGGCACGAGTGTCCGAGGACAGCTGGGAGGTGGCTGGTATGCTAGGAAGACCACCGAGGCTGACCTGATAAACTCATGCCCATGAGCTCAGGGAGTTAGGATGTGGTGGGCGTTTAAGAGGTCTTTGCGATATGTCTATAGACCAAGCATGAAGCTAACTTGTACTGGGCTGAGGAGGAGGAGGAGGGGGAAGAGAAGAGGGAAGAGAAGAAGGAGGAGAAGGAGAGGGGGAGGAGAAGGAGGAGAAGGAGAAGGAGGAGGAGGAGAAGAAAAATGAGCAACAGGAGGAGGAGAAGGAGGTAGTGGCTAACTAGAAGTAAGGACTTTTCTAGAAGTTATTTACTAAAGAAAGGGCCCAGGTGATACTTGACTTCCGGAGATAAGCCCTGGCCTGTTGAGTAGTCGCCCACTTACTCACAGAGGCTATTCCTTGAGTAAATAAACAAGGGGTGGTCGGATACTCACCAGAGATGTCTGAGCCCCTCGGGGCTTCATGAAGTTTTTTTGTTTTTGTTTTTGTTTTTGTTTTCTATCTAGCCAGCTCACATTTCTTCCCCGTTCCGCCCCCAGCCGCTTCTAGTGCCATTCCCTGGACACAACAATGGCATGACCAGAATTTACGTGTTTAGAAATGACTTTAAGGATTCTTTTTATGGTGGTGTGATAAGATAGGGTGTGATAAGAACCCAACCTTTGTTCATGTCTGACTGACTTCTGGGAGTGCTTTGTAGCTGACACCGAGTGCGGCATTGGTCACCCTCTCAGGCACCTCGTACAGGAAGCAGGGCAGACAATAGGATTATTCCACTTTTCAGGGAAGGGATGCCCTGGAGTTTAAATATAGTAAGAATTTGATGATGAGTAATAATTTTCAGGATGGGTCCAGGATGGAAATATGACTTCTGGTGATGTCTGTCTGTCTATCTGTCTATCTATCTCCATTATATTCATGGGGAGTATGTTTGAAGTTTCTTGGTTTTTGTCTTCTGTTTTCAGTTAGTTTGTAAGTCCCCAAGGTTGAGACCAGTGTTTGTAGTTGAGTTTTTTATTAACTTACCCACTCACTGCTGCTCTTGGATGTTGTCCAGTGGTGGGTAGAGGGAACTGCGCAATCGAAAGATGTTTCCCGTTACCTTTGAGAGATACAGTTCAGGAATATGATGACAGGATGGACAGAAGCATTATGGATTGTGTAGCTTAAACTGTGTCGTAACTGGACCATGCGATTGTTCTTGAGGTCAGTCCAGTGCTGTCGTCCGTCTTGGGCATTTTGTAAACATTTAAAATACACCTGGCCTTTATCATTCTGTTTGGGGAATCTCCTGATCAGATGCTTTTGATTTATAAGGAAGCTGTGTCCACTGGAGCCCAGTATAAGTTGAAAATATGCAAAATCAAAATGCATTTTAAGTTGGTAACATCTTAGTTTAGCCACACGATATGCTATAGAGCATCAGCCTCAAGTTTGAGCCTGAGAAGGGCAGGAGTAACTTTCCATACATTATTATTTTGGAGAAGGATAAAAATTTACATTAGAACAAAATCAAAACAAAACTAAACTAAACTAAAAACAACAACAATAACAAAAAAATGTTTTGTGGTGTGTGTGTGCCGTGTGTGTGCGCGCGCGCTTGTGTGTGTGTGTGTGTGTGTGTGTGTGTGTGTGTGTACCTGTCCACAAAGGCACATCTGTAGAGATGAGAGGACAACTTTTCACTCTTCAGGGGTTGGGTTTCTCTTTCAAGCACAGGTTTCAGGGACTGCACTGGTGGTGCCCTTACCCACTAAGCCACTGCACTAATCGCCCATCTTTCCTTTTCTTTTCTTTTCTCTTTTTCTTTCTTTTCTTTCTTTCTTTTTTTCTTTCCTTTTTTAGACAGGGTTTCTCTGTATAACTCTGGCTGTCCTGGCACTCACTTTGTAGACCAGGCAGACCTCGAACTCAGAAATCTGCCTGCCTCTGCCTTCTGAGTGCTGGGATTAAAGGCGTGCACCAACACACCCAGCTTCTTTTCTTTTCTTTTCTTCTCTTCTCTTTTCTTTTCTCTCTTTTTTCATTCCTCCCTCCTCCTCTTCCTCCTTCTCCCCTCCCTCCCTTCCTTTTTTTTCTTTCTTTCTAGGCAGGGTCTCTTTCTCTCTGTGTAGTCTTGGCTATCTTGGAGCTTGTAGACCAGGATGGCCTCAAATTCACCAAGACCCGCCTGCCTCTGCCTCCTGACTGCTAGGATTAAAGGCCAGTGCCACCCTGTCTGGCTTTTTTCTTTTCTTTCTTTAATGTTAGGTGTTTTTTTTTTTTTTTTTTTTTTTTTTTTTTTTTTTTTTTTTTTTTTTTTTTTTTTTTTTTTTTTTTTTTTTTTTTTTTTTTTTTTTTTTTTTTTTTTTTTTTGAGACGGGGCATCATTAAGTAGCTCTTTGTTGACCAGGCTGACCTTGAACACACAGAAATCAGCCTGCCTCTGCCTTTCAAGTCTTTCAAGTCTTTCAAGTCTTTCAAGTCTGATTAAAATTGTGCACCACCGCACCTGGCCTCATGTTAAAAGAAGTACCATTTTGTGTGTGTTAGGTATGGGTGGGTGTGTGCATGCCCTGGCAGGCATGTGGAGGTCAGAGGTCAGAAGGTGGAGTCAATTGTCTCTTTCCCCCTGTAATGTGGATCTCAGAGATGAAACCCAGATTACCAGCCTTACAAGCGAGGTAAGTGCTTTTACCCACTGGCTCCAGATTCCCATTTCTAAGTGTGGGTTATATAGGATTCATTAAATGCACATATGTTTCAACCTATTGTAAGGGAAAATGAAAATCATTCAGTCAAGCCATCATAAACAAGAGTGTGTGTGTTCCTTTGGGTAGAGGCTGCCCGCATATGAGAGAGAGCCTTTCCTGAGCTGTAGAGCAGGGACAAGCACAGAAATGAGTGAACGCCCCCCAACAACCCCCCCCCCCCAACTGAATCTGGGATCTAACTGACCAGCAAAGCCTACAGTGTTCAGTAAGCACTTCCAGAGCAGGTCATGGACACCCAGGGATTAGGTGTTGAAAATGGAGGCGGGTTGTTGTTGCAGTACGTTTTCTCCTTTTTAATCTTGGTGAACCGCTGTCAAGTTTTTATTTTTTATTTGTCTTTTCCCCATGAGTCATTGAGTTTATAATATTAGGATCTGGAGAAGGGAAAAGAGGAGAGAATAGAGAAATGGAACCTGTAAATTAGAACAAGAGACAGAGGCTTGGATTAGAGAGGAGGGGTTTTGACTGAGAGTAGGAAAACATCCCTCTGGGAGGCTGGAAATAAGCAGAGGAACTTTCAGGCGAGCACACCAGTGGGGCCTGAGGATGAGGTAGCAGGGATTCAATCCACCCTCTTAGAGGGGAATACTGTAGGCTGTTTTCCAATCTTAATTACAGCCGCAGGATGACAAAAGCCTCTAATATCTTTTCTGCTTCTACTAAGGGCTGGGAGAGTGTATTCTCTCTTGTGTAATTCAGTTTGCTTTGCAGGTTTTTTTATTTTATTTTATTTTATTATTATTATTTCGTAGGATATCCTGGGTTGAGGAGAAGTCATAAAAATTAGACTCATTTTCTTGTGTTTATATTAAAGTTTTAGCTGGTTTCATGATGAAGGAAGGAACGTGTTAGTCACCAAGGAGATCGAGGAGGATGAGTTACTGCTTGGTCATCAAAAGATGTACCATTAAGAGCTTATTTCTTTTGGGAGGAGCAAAGGCCAAACTATGAGTCAGACAGACAGACTATAAAGTTATTTCTCTCTACTTGGTTTGGCCACCCTCCTGCGGGAAGATCACGGGCCCAGCAAGGACAACTCAGAAGGTAGTGCTTGTTGCGGTTTGAAGGAGAAGAGATTCCCCCAAAACTACCCACAGTCCTCCACCCCAGCTCTGATTCCGCAGGGACTAGCATTTTATCTCACTGTTTTCACACTGGAGCTCAAACTGGCCCAGAACTCATGAAATACATTGGCTTTGAACCTGAGCTGGTCCCGCCTCAGCCTTCCCAGTGTTGGCATCCCAGGTACAAGCCACTGCGCCTGGCTCTAAGCTTGGCATGTCTGATGATTGGGGGATGCATGAGAGTTTACTTACGGAACAGGCTATGGTTGGTTTAAAACCTCAAAATCCCATTTTTGATTCTGACTGGGATAGTGTTCTCCCTTGTGATGAGCCATTAACAGGGGCTGGCTTCATCTATCGTGAGAGCATAACGTTTGTTTTGTGGATGAAGACGCTTTCACTGCACTTGATGTGCGCTCGTCCTGTGACGGAGTCATTGCTCTCCCTGTGCCTGCTGTTGGCCCCTTGATGAATTCTGCTATTTTTATTTTTAACTTTATTTTTATTTGTTTGTAGCTCATCCTGACTTGGAATGTGCTATGTACATCAGCCTGGCTTTGGGATGACAGAGCTCCTCCTGCCTCTGTCTCCCTGCTATTGGGATTCAAGTTGTATGTCACCACACCTGGCAATAATGATTCCTTTTGATATAGATTCAAACAGTTATCAAATATTTGTGTAAGATCAGGGGGGAGATAACGAGAAATATGTGTTTGAAAGTATAATGATTTTTTTCTTTCTTTTTTCTTTTTCTTTTTCTCTTTCTTTCTTTCTTTCTTTCTTTCTTTCTTTCTTCTTCTTTTTTTTTTTTTTGGTTTTTCGAGACAGGGTTTCTCTGTATAGCTTTGGCTGTCTTGGAACTCACTCTGTAGACCAGGCTGGCCTTGAACTCAGAAATCCACCTGTTTCTGCCTCCCGAGTGCTAGGATTAAAGCCATCACTGCCCGGCTCTTTTTTCTTTTTTGAGATAGGCTTTTTCTATGTGTAACAGCTTATCCTAGAACTGGCTTTGTAGACCAGGCTGGCCTTGAACTCACAGACATCCACCTGCCTCTGCTTCCCACCTGCTGAGATTAAAAAGGTGTGAGCCAATGCCTGGTTAGAATGGAATGTTCGTACAGAATGCCTCACTCTTTATTTTCCAGGGTCTGTTTGATTCAGGGTTTTTCACTTTTTAACTTTTCCTTTGTCTTTGAATACTGTTTCAAGTTCTGTGCTATTCCTACAAGGCCTAGAAGTGCTATTCCTGGCTGTAGGAGAGTTCTGGGCTGAGTGAGGGAGCCCCATGAATAGGTGGCTGGGTACAGTTTGACCAGTGCAGGAGGTGTGCTGTGGGCAGCACAGATGCAAGGGAGAAATACCTACTCACTTTTGGGAGAGTATGTAGGCAGGATCCTGACAGGGCCCTTAATACCTTAAGGTATTAAGACTTTGGATGGCAAGGTTGCGCGCTGATGAAAGGAAGGTCACTTCAGCATGGAGAACATTCCGCACAGTGGTGGAGGGCATAGGGAAAAAACATGGCATACTCTGGGAACTTCAGATAGTTCAGTTAAACAGTAGCTTACAGTGTGTGTGCCCTAATGACTCTGAGCTGGAGAGATGAGGAGGGGATTCCTTTACCGAGACTACTTCCTGTTGGACAAACAATTCAGGGGTCATTCTCCAACTTTGTACCTACTGGGGAATTGGAGGCAGGAAAGAGACTTGGTTAGATTTGAATCTTGGAATGATCACTAGCACCAGCTTTGAGGATGGCTTCTTATAGAATTTTGTCTATAGCAGGCACAGTGGGACATGCCTGTAGTGTGTTGAGGTCGAGGCAGGGAGGATCGATACTCGTAGATGGGTCTGGTCTCTGTAGAGAGACGTCAAGGAAGCAAGGACTTCATGGCTTCTCTCAGCCACCCAAATCGACAGTCCCTATTCCAGAGGTTTGAGGCCACCATTAAATGTGAGGGCTACCTGAACAGAACCTCCATGGTAACTGCTGCATCGATGGTCAGATAAGAGAGATGGAAGGATGGCCTGGGATGACATCAGGATGGCAGGGCGGCCTGGGGCCTGGGATGCTGTCAAACGCTCTGAGCTGCATGCAGTTGAAAGCTTAGGAACTATTTCTGTACTGTCTTTTTGTTTTTGTTTTTGTTTTTGTTTTTAACTTCCACATTTGTTTTGTATAGTCCAGACTGCTATATTAGGGAGGGTCACATTGTCCTATTCTCTGAGTCTGGCTACTAACAAATCAGAAATACCTTTCGTGGGTACTCTTGCTAGGTCCCTGTTCCCTTGCTCTTGCATGCCACTTATCTTCTAGGACCTTAGTTTTGCTTATTTTTAAGTTTAGCTGGTCCCCATCCATATCAATAGACTGTGTGTGCGCGAGCGTGTATGTGTGTATGCACGTGAGCACATGTGATATCTATCATTTTAATTAAGATTTGAGTTCTAAATATTAACCTTTGATGTAGAAATTTAACAGGCATGTTTCTTCAACTTTCAATCCATGTTAAATCACAAATATTTTATAAAAGAGTTTGGTATATGCTTGCTAAAGATAGATATGTACAGTCCCTTACCTGCTGGTGTGGGGATCGTACTGGAGAAGGAGACTGTGTCAGTCTTGTATGGCTTTATTGCTACTTTAAAGCTTCGAGGGAGTCTTAAGATCTGCTCTCAAATCTCACCTGGGACTTTGGTTTGACGTCTAGAGACTCTGGTGGGGTTCTCACTTTATTTTTTTTTCTCAAGCATCTAGTGTTTGATCATTTTGGATCTTTCTTTGTTGACATATATTTTCAAATTTTGCAATTTTCTGAAATTGCCTTTCTCCTCTTTTTGAATCTCCAACTCAAAGATTCTCTGAGTGTTCATTGTTCGCCAAGGTAGCTGCTAACCCCAGTCTACATAGAGATGCTGCTGTCTCTAATGAACCTACTGATTTCGAGTTGAAAGCCATTGCAGGAAACACTGACCCTTGGAGCAGAAGGTTAAGGGTGACTATTCTGGGATCTGAGAGCAGACCATGAAGGAGCAAAATGGCCACAATTCAAGCAGTTAGGTTTGCTCGTTATTCTTGCTGGCTTATTTGTGTGTATTTGTGGCCCTTGTCTTCTGCTAACAAAGAGTCATGTTTTGAAAATGAAGTAAATGCAAGTAGATTTATGTGTAGAATACTTTGTGAAATTGTGAGCGGTGTGCCAAGAGTTTTAAAAGAAGAAAAAACCCTTGAAGTTGGCAGGTTTGACACATAACTATAGTTCTGCTAACCTTGGTAGGTTATCTGTATGCTGAGCAATGTTTGTAGGCTCATTCTGGTGCTCTAGTGTTCTGCATAAACTCTACCTGTATGGATGCTACTACATTCAAAAAGATAACCCAAGCACTGAGTGAAGAGTATTAGAAATATTTTTAGGTAATTTATGATTTCCATGAGTTTCAATATTTTGGTCTTTTTCCCATCAGCCGATTATATAGAATTTGGAAACAGTGTTCTCAGCACTTCTTCCTTGAAAGAACTGTTTACTTCTCACGAATAAAACAATAGGGACAGAAAGTGAGATATAAGCGCTTTAGAGAGCGTTACAATAATTTGGCTTCTGAGCGTAACAGGATGCGCGATTAGTGGATTTTTGTCAAAAGGACAAGATGTTTTGAGAAAGCGTCGGCCAATCATGGGTGGGAAGTTTAATTGCACAGGCTCTGGCCAGGGCAAGAGTGAATGACTGCTCAAGCTAGGCTTGAACTATGAGAAGAGACTCTGCGTGGAGTGTGCACACGCTCGGGTGGTAGAGCAGTGTGAACAGCCGCAGGAACGGGTTTCAGATTATTCTAGATGATCTTTTCCCCTACTGTAATTCATTTGTAAATTGTTTATGGTTAGGAAAGCCATAGCCAGCATTGTTTATCTTTGTCTGATATTTCTCTCAGTTTCTGAAAATACTTCTTTTCACACAGCTGTTCATACAATCTTTCCAGTCTACTCATACAATTCCTTGCCAGTTTTGTATATGGAAGAACCTTTGAAACTGCTCACATTGACTTTTAAGATAGGTGAGGTTTCCTTCCAGTCTTTTGTAGCACATCTCTTTATACTGCAGAAATGTCTCAACTGGGCTGCTACAAGCCTAGCCAACTCCTCTTTGTATAACACTGCTCATAAACCTGACTGACATTTGATGGTGCTCACTGTTAGTGAGTCAGGGCTTGTGCTGTACACAGAAAGGTTATCTTTCTAGGGCCATAGCTGGGAGCATTTGGTGACTCGGTCCCTCTGACAGTTCATTCTTTCCATTTCCTCACATCTGGCTGCTGATGCTGTCAGTTGAGAGCTCTTGGAACTGGCGACAGAAATATCTACCTTCGGTGCCTCCTCACAGGCTGTTTGAGCTGCCCCACAACATGGCAGCCGAGGTCCAAGAGCAGCTCTCTCAAGAGGCAGAAGCTGGGAGCTGCGGATTTCTACAGATCTGACCCTAGAAACGGTTACTGTCACTTCCAGCACATTGTATTTGCTGAGATGTCATGGAGTGTGGATTCCAGGGCAGTGGTTATAATCTCACTGTGATGGGGGGCAGGCGGAGAATTTGGGCACATGCTCTAAATGATTACAGCCAAGCTTCCTGTACCTCTCTGTACCTACCTCAGCTCTCGCTATCTGCCTGCACACCTGGTCTCCTCCCTCATCCCAATGCCATCTCTTTCTCCATGAAGCACTTAATATCAAATCTGTTTATGTATCCTATATCGTTATGGTTTAGTTCTTTTGTAGTTATTTTTAGTAGATGTCAGAGTCTTTGAATGTAAGAACCAGGTCTCCTTTACCTTTGCATACCTCGTAGCAGATAAGTTCCTTGAGCTGAGCATTCAATGTCAAAGCAGGTCTCAAATTTGAGAGCCAGATGGGTTGGGAGTTAGTGGTGGTTGAGTCGGGAATTGTAATGAGCAAATCAAAAACTTCCCTTGGAATAGAGATTATTTCTCATGTTGAATTTTAAAGCTTTTTTTTTTTTTTTTTTAAATATCTTCTCTTTTTTATAGATCAAAAGTTATAAGTCTCCCCCCCCCCCNTTTTTTTTTTTTTTTTTGCTATTTACCATCTTTTTACCAGGTCAACCTTTGACCTTGACATGTAGGTCATGATAATTTATTTTTTAAAAAAACTATTGGTTTTAGTCCATTTACTGGGTCAATTTAGTGAGTAACACCCAAGCTTATAAATAAAAGGAAACAGAAGCTTTGGATAAAAATTCATGTCTTGCAAGGATAAGAATTATTTCATGAAAATTTCAAGTTTCAGTTTTATGTATGCATTGCCTGTAATGAGTTGAAATGTAAAATACATTTTTCTATTTTAATTAGAGATAAAAAAATTTATCAGAGGCCTTCTGTATAAACGCCTCATACACTCCAATCTTACGGTTTTCTTCTTTTTCTTTAATTCTTTCAGAGTCCTTCCCTAGGAGTTTACCTATTGACCCCTTCTGATGGGCCCATATGCATTGTTTTCCTAAGTGTTTTGTTGTTTCTTTCTATGTTAGCCATTCTGCCTTCCCCCCACACCCTCTACCCTATTTCTTGCTAGGCGTGGCAAGCACATGACTATAATTCCAGCACTTGTAGAGACAAAAGGATCAGAAGTTCGAGCCTAGTTTAGATTACTGGAGAGTAAAAATGACCTAATTTTTCAGTTTGGCATATGCTACTGATTTTCTTCTCTCTTGGAGACTTTAAACAGCCTCCTGCTCGGAATCAAAAAAAGAAGTCAGCTTATTCTCTTTTTGTGTTCATTCTTTCGAGTGTGTTTGCATGTGTGTATGTGTGCAGGTGGTGTGTGCATGTATATACTTGCTTTTTCAGAGTTCAGCAGACAACCCCAGGGATGCTTTCTCAGGCTAGGGCACCCCTCTTTTGAGACAGCTTCTCACTTGTCTTGCTAGGCTGGCTAGCCGGTGAACCCCATGGCATTGTCTCTACTTCCTCAGAGCTGGGATTCCAAACCTGTGGTCTTTAAAAAAGCAAGCAAACAAACAAGCAAACAACAACAACAACAACCACAAAAAAACAAACAAGCATTGTGGATTCTGGGATCCCACTCCCGACCTCAGAACTGCAAGGCAAGTACTTCACTGACTAAGGGCTCTCTTCAGCCTCATCTGGTTTCTTACTGAGCCATAGCTCTCACAGAGTACAGTGCACATCATCTCAGTCAACAAAGCAGTGAGTTTTCCTACCTGCATTTGTCTGTGTGAGCACTGTGGGGAGAAACAGATGGTTCTGAAGTCCTTGCCAGAGCAAGATGGGTGCGTGACTAAGTAGGTAGATTTTTCTCTGATTGTTTTCTTCGAAATGTCCCCCAGCCCCCACGTCTGTAGTTTTTCTTTCTGTAATTTCACATTCATACTGGTCCATCCTTTTTGGAACAAGCATTGCTCCTGTGTGCAGCGTTTTAGTGCCCCTTTGCCTGTTTAGTCATTTAGAAACCATCACAGTTAGTCAGATCAGTTATCCCAGAAACTCTGACTATTTAATAATGTCTCTAGTAAGAGTGATCATATATACATGTTTCCTACAATATCACATCATATTGTTAGTGATCACTGTTAATCCATTCCTGAGTCTAATTTATGTTCTCCATAGGTATGTAAAGAGGGAGGTGAAAACAGATATATGTGGGGTATATGTGGGGTGCTGTTCATAGCTTCAGGAATCGGCTGAGGATCTGGAATGTGTCTCTCTTGGAGGAGAGAGGACCATTGCAATAATGTTTAGGTGTGTGTGTGTGTGTGTGTGTGTGTGTGTGTATCTTTATGTTTGCGGAGCTCTTAGCTGACAACACTGGATGTTGGTTCTTACCTTCCACCTTGGTGGAAACAGTGTCTGCTGCTGGCTGCTGTGTCTGCCAGGCTAGCTGGCTGGAGAGCTTCCTTCTTTCTCTCCCTCCACTCATGCAGTGGGAGTGCTGGGGTTATGGGCCTCCATGTCTGCTTTACTTGGCTTCTGGGATCCAAACTCAGGTCCTGAAACTTGATTTACACACCGAGCCAACCTCACAAGCTTTAGCCACGTACTGCTTAGTTTTAGGAGGTCTCTAACGGATCTCGGACGTGCCAATCAGGGACGCAAGGTCATGACTGTGAATTGGTGAAGAGTTAACTGGGACCAGCTTAGCAGAGCTAAGAGGTGCAAGAAAGGGGGTTTCACTTCAGGAAGATTTCAGAGAAGAGAAACTTACTTGAATGTCAGAACAGAATAGAAACATAAAAATTAATTTGCTATTGCTGCTCTGCCAAGTTATGACATTTTAAATCTCAAAACACAAGGGTTTGTTCCCTTACAGTTTTGCGGCTTCTCAGGAGGAATTTGCTTCCTTGGCCTGGTGGCCCCTTCTGTTTGTAAAGGACATTTTTTTTTTTCAATCTCTGCTCTTGTGGTCTCTCCACTTTCTCCCTGTCACCCTCTTAAAGGGAAGCTTGTGGTTATATTTAGGGTCCACCAGGATAATCTAGGATAATCAGCTCACCTCCAAATCCTTATTTAATTGCATCTGCTGAGTCCCTTGTCAAGTAAGCAGCACTCCCAGGTTCTGGAGTTCAGGATGTGGACATCCAGGTTTTGTTTTTCAAGGATTTTTCTTGACAAAGGGAAGGACTATCAGATACTCAGAGCTAGCTCACTCTCCTTTTTAGAATTATATTGATATTCCTACCGTAGTACATTGTGGATTTATTTTCTTGAAGGACCGTGTCTCGTGCCTAGTGCCCTTTCTTCCTTTAGCTTACAAGCTCGAGTCCCATCCTCTTCCTATACCAAAGGCCATTTTTTTTTTTTTTTTTTTTTTTTTTTTGCTATCTCTTGCAAACTTGTTGACTTCTAGTGATAGGGGTCAACTCTATCAAGGTTCTAGGTGTCAGACACTGCCAGCAGGGCTGTGCTCCTGGTGCGTGACTGGAGACTCCTTTCTTGTTCTTTCCAGCTTGATCCAGTTTTTCGTGGCTTGTGACTGGATAACTCCAGTCTGGGCCTCCCTCTTCTCTCCCGGAATCTTCTGTAAAGACCCTGTCATCGGACTTAAAACCCATACAGATAATCCAGGATCATCTCAGCCCCAGATCCTTAACCTAATTAGCGTAATTAATTTGTAAAGACCCTATTCCTAATAAGCTCCGTGTAAGTCAGGCCCGTTGTGGCTATGACAGATATCTGAGAGAAACAAGTTAAAGGGGGCAAGGTTGACTGTGGCTCGTGTGTCCAGAAACCAACAGAAGGTTACCTGGGGGCTTATTTTCTTCATTGCATTTTCATGGCATCAAATTGTGAATCCATCAGTGGGATTAATCCATTGAGGAAATCAGGACTTGTGGTCGTATCTCAAAACTTTGAACCCCTATTTGGGTCCAAGCCTTGAGCACCCAAACCTTTAGGGGGCCTCTTCCATGAATGAAGACATACCATGTGCTCTAGGAAATAGGATATGGACATGACTTCTAGGTGACACTAATGACCATACTCACACCCTTTTGTTTATTTTGTTAATGTCTTGTCTTCTTCTTTATTGCTAGGAGCAAAGGAGCTACCCCTTGTGTCTCCCAGCCCTTCAGTGAAAGTCGGGAAAGGGAACAGAGGTGATACTGCAGCGGATGAGCAGAGAAAAGCCTGGTAAGCCAGCTGGGACAGTGGCTTGGGAGGTCTGCTGGATGAAGTTTGAGGCCTAGTGGCAGGTAGACTTGTCACTGTTACTTGAGAATTTGCCGCAGCATCTGCCTCTTGGAAGTCTTTAGTTTCACTGGAATTGGATAATCCTTGCCAGTGGAATTTGGCGTCATCCTCCTCAGTATGGGGATGGTGGGGATATATATACCTACCATTCCTGTCCACCATCCCCAGAAGATGCTTGCAGGCTCCTGAAGATGATCTCTCGCTGTGCAGTGAGGGCTGCAGTCATGGAGGGCAGCCTGGCACTCCCAGGGGAAGGTTGCTTTACTTCGCGTCTCCGCATGCATAGGTGCTGTGTATTGCTTTCCTGGGAGCACAGGTCTTTCTTTGGCTTCTTTACTAATTGTGCTCGGCTTTATTTGGTCTAATTTTAAGGTTATCAGTGTTTCGTTTTTCCCTTTGTCCAGGTCTTACTTTGAACGGATGCAGCCCTTCTAATCCTCTTAAAGTGATAAAGTGACGCTGTAACTTTTTTGAACAAAAGCATTTGAAGGTGCTTTTCATTTAGTCTTTTTTTTTTTTTTTCTTTTTTTCTTTTTTGGTATTTCCAAGCTGGTATTTAGTGATCAATTTCATCTTAATTTTTATTATAATAGACAAATCCAGTGATTGATAAAGTCCTTGTAATGTAACCATTACTTAGAGTGACAGTGTTCCATCACAATAGACACGCCCATAAAGTGTTAATCCTGTGCTGAGGTGTCCCAGTGAAGGGGGAATTGCAGAGGCTGCATGTAATGCCGTGGACCAAGTGGTCTGGAGTGTTAGGCAATGTGGAGCCGCCCTGCTAGTCTACCACACCTTAGCGGTGTGATATTGGAGGAGTTACATAACTACTGTGAACCTCAAGTGTTTTTAGCTATAAAAAGGAGATAACTCATTGTACCATGGTGTATATTTGGAGGATTAAGGATAATAATTTGTAGATAGATCGCTAGCACAGCAATGTTTGGTACCCGAGACTCTTCAGAATTTTGTGTCTGCTAAGTATTTCTTATACAGGAGAAGCTGAGGCGGAGAGGCAAATGATTTGGGAATGTTACAAACTGCCTCCAGTAAGACGCTGACTTTGGTGGTGCACTCTGGGCTATGTCAGTCATGACAGTAGTGGCTGTGGGTATCTATCCTGTTACTTTGCACTTGCCTCTCTGATTTGACCCACTTTATACACTGAGATCTTTTTTGAGACTCTACTCGCCTTTCCATTAAGGCCTCTACCTCCAAACTCAATGGGGCTAGCTGGTTTAGAAGTGCTTTGATTGGCCTGAAATTCCTCCCTCCTCTCCTCCCTCCCCCCTTCCTTTTTTTGTAATGCTGGAGCTCACATCCATGACATTGTGCATACTAGGTCATCCTCAGTCTAAAATTATTTAAGGAATGACTGGTGAAGCCCGAGAAGTTTATCCTGTATCGTGGGGTTTCTATAACCTCGGTGTGATTTGACACATTATCCTTTGAACTAAGAAACCTGGAGTTCTCATGGATGAGTCTCTGGTAACAGGTGAATTTCACAACAGACCTCTGCCCAGAGTGACCATTCTCATTAAAAGGTTTCTGTAGATCATATCATTTCTGCTTCTTCTCCCCCCCCCCCAATACAATATCATTTCTGCTTCTTTACCAGAAGTGAGAGGATACCAAAGATACTTATAGCATCTCCATGGGAAAATGCAGAAACATATGGGTAGGACAGGTAGTGAACTCTGTGAGCCCGGAATGCCCTTTGCGCGCTCTGTGAGGTTTATTGCTAGCATGATCTTTGCTAGGGGCAGGAAGTTGGTTGAAGAGATCTGTCTACACTTGAGAGCAGCAGCGTTGCCTTCTGCTCTGGACTGCGGTGGTTCTGGATTGTTTGTTTGTTTGTTTATTTATAAAAAACAATATTCAGAGCCAGGGATATGTCTATAGAGTGGTTCCTCCTAAAAGCCAAATAAACTCTGGGGCTCCGTGATTGTCTTAAAGGAGAAGGGCGAGGTTGGTCTTTTTCCTCTTCTTCCCCTTCCAGCGGCGTTGACCGTATTTATATTGTATAGTATATTCTCAGCCAAGGATGGGTAAAATGGAGGTTAGACATAAGGCCTTCCATGGTGCTGAGTAGACTGTGTGTACATCTCCTATTTTTTTTGCCACGCCTGGTTGACTTTCTTTGGAGAGAGTCCTGGCTGTATTTCTGTAACCAACGGGGAGAGAGAATTGTGGCACTGGCAGGTCTGCAGCCACAAGGATATTTATAGTTTGTGCTATGAGTGGCTGGGAGTCCACTTTGCGTATGCCTTCTGTCTGACCGTTCTGGATGTTCTTGACTTGGACCCTGCCCTTGTCTGCCAGACAGTGGTTAATGATAAAGTGGACGGCCGCAGGATCCAGTGAGTGACGGCCTTGGCAGCTCACGGCATGCAGGTGCGTTTGCTGTGACCTGCCGAAGTGGAGCTGTCCTCTCAACTGCTCTGCTCATGGCTTCCAGGGGTTCCTAGCCTCCCTGTAGCTGGACTTACTGACATGGACTGTGTGATCTGAGATTTATTTATTGATTGATTTATTTATTGAGACGGGGTTTTATTTTGTAGCCTATGCTGGCTTTAATCTTATGGTGTCCTTTCTGCCTTAGCCATATAAGTACGGGGATTGCAGACCTAAGCCTACACACTAGGTTGCAGTCGATTTTATTTATGCCACTTGTTCCATTCGAAGATGTATAAAAACACCAGAGGAAGATGCAGATCCCGAGCCTCCCCGGCTCATCTCTCCACGAATTCAGGTCAGACATCTAGACTCGCTTTATAGAAGGGTCTGAATTAGGCCAAACGTCCCATTGCCAGCTTACAGCCAACAGAGGAGCTTCAAGGAAACGTTTGATTTTTGTCCTGGTCTTCATGAGAAGGTAGAAGGGGTGGGGTGTACTTGGATGTTGTCAGAGGAGAGAGGGCCTCAAAAGCTCAGGGAGGGGTGACATTGAATGGCTGCTTCAGATTTGGGATGACCAATGCCCAACAAGTAGTATCCCTGGGACCTGTCCCCACCCCCTATTGCCCCACCCCCACTTCCCTGCGTCCTGGTGCTCAAATTCTTCCTCTGTCAGACTCAGTCTCAGACAAGATTTCCCTTTATGACGGCAGGGGTGCTGTGGCATGGTCTTCCACATTCAAGCATCCTGAGGAAACCAAACTTTTTGCTTTTCTAGTTGTCCCAGTAAAGCAAGCCACCATGGGTGGATCAGTCTACGTCACATTCCACCCCAAATCCAATTCAGTGTGCATGCTGGTTGATGTAGTCTCTCAACATGGGCTCAGAAAAGGAGCTCTTGGTATCCGGAAAAGCTGGGGTGCCGCATTGGACAGCTGCGGCAGAATGCTTCTATAAAGCACCCGTTGAGACCCTTCTTTATCACCAGTGAACACTAGTTTTGGGTCTCTTCCATTTTGTTGCCTTCTAAGAAGTAGTAACGTCTTGTAGTTAAGTCTAGCTTTCCCCAGAAGCAGAGAGCTGAGGGAGATGCTGCTGGTCTGGGCTGACCCACGATGTCAAGGTATCAAAGGATGCTGTGCTTGGTGCCTCTGTGCTCTGAGATAGCTTGGGGAGCACTCACACTTTACCAGTACATTGTAGATTGGTGTGAGAGGGCTGTTGCCCACAGGTTATGTTTGTCTCAGAAAAACATATGTTCCAATTCTATGTGGCTGTTCAGATTTCTGGTGACTGCCTTGTCACCTTGGGGCTGGGGATCGTGGAGGACAGGCTGTGTTTTGGCAGCACTTCAAGCCTGGAGCAGCCTCCTGCAGCCAGCACCATAAGCTGTATAATTTGTCTACGGAGGCCTATGCATTATAGAGATGAAAATTCCTTCCCTGACAGCACTCATTGCTTAGCATGCAGCAATTTGGCTGTCAGAAACAGCTGGCCCTGCAGGGTGGGACAATAGAAAGTGGAGAGCCGAGAGAGGCCAGCCCTTACTCAAGTCTCCCACTGTGAGAGGATCACGTTACCTTATGGAGACTGTCATTAGGCCCAGCTTCCAGGGAGCACCAGCCTGTAGCTCAGACACTCGGTGACTTTCCCTTCCTCTTTTCTCCTGAATGGAAACAATAACAGAAAAAGGAAAAGTGAATGGTTAACTTTTGCTGAGACTCTGATGTTCAGTTTGGGGATAAATGAGCATTTCTGGGCAAGCAAACACTTCTAACCTTCAGTGGCTGGTCGGAGAGCAGTAGAGACACTGTAGGGTGGGGGAGGGGTGAGAGGGGCGGCTTGGCACCTGTGCGTTGGACTTCTTACATTTTTATGTTCTGTTTACTTAAGATGAGTGATGGAGGGACCTACTCTTGGGTCCCCAGAAGCCCTGTTTGAGCTTGCAGTACAGATTGAGCAGGGCGTGTATGTTTTCCTGACTGCAAGACTGAGGGAAGGGGCCAAGGGCTGAGTGGCTGCAAGCTCTTCTTCCACCAGTGTGAACTGGAGTGTGGCTGGCTTTCTGGGCTGTCCCGTACAGTTGAGACTTGATGTCTCAGAGCGTGATCTAACGAAAAGGGCACACTTCAGCTGTGAAGGAGACAGCGGTTCATGGCAAAAGGATATATTATCTGGGTTTAATGACACCAGGTTTTCCTGTTAGTTCCTACATTCGTGATGGACTCACTGTGATGTCTTATGGACAGTCCTTGTATTTATCCTTTCTGGGGAGGGGGAACACTTAAAAAAAGAGAATCTTCTAAATATATATATATATATATATATATATATATATATATATTTTTTTTTTTTTAAATTGGACTTTTTAGCAAAGATATTTTCTCACCATTTCTTTCTTCTGTTTTTTAATTTTCTTTTGCTTTTTTTTTTTTTTTTTTTTTTTTTTTTTTTTTTTTTTTTTTTTTTTTTTTTTTTTTTTTTTTTTTTTTTTTTTTTTTGGTTTTTTTCGAGATAGGGTTTCTCTGTATAGCCCCGGCTGTCCTGGAACTCACTCTGTAGACCAGGCTGGCCTCGAACTCAGAAATCCGCCTGCCTTTGCCTCCCAAATGCTGGGATTAAAGTCGTGCGCCACCACACCCGGCTTCTTTTGCTTGTTTTTTAAAGAAATGCTACACGTCAAAATGGCAATAGCCTTGTTACAGTTCAAAGTGATACTGGCTGGTCCCAGTGTATTTTTGAGACCACCAGCCGTATTTCAGACAGAGGTCCAGGGTAGCTCAAGAGAAGTTTGCCTGTTGGGGATTTATTGGTTTTTTAGTGGAGTCTCGAGCTGTACTTTTTCACCTTTCCCTCTGTATCTGTTTCCTTCCTACATGATAGAGCAGGAGTTCCCCAGATGTTGTTTGGATTAAAGAGCGTGTGTGTCTGGGGGAGGGAGAAAAGGCTTTCTTAATGATAATAACAGAGTCAGACTGGCTGGTTCTGTACTGACAGGAAAAAGGGGAGATAAAAACTCCATTAATGGTGTGTGCACTGCCTAAGTAGCCAATAAAACAAGGCTGTCCTCACTGGAAGCCAGTCCCAGATTGGCAGGCTTCTTGCCGACTGCGGGAGCCGACAGCTGCAAAGAGGGAGGAAGTATTCCCAGCCAGCAGCCGCTCTCACTGATTGGCTGGGGGGCGGTTCTTTTGTTCCTTTCCCCTCCTCCTCCCACTCCTCCTCCTGTTCCCCTTCCTCCTCCTTCCTTTCCTCTTTATCCTCCCCAGCTCTTTCCCCTCCATTCTCCCTCCTTCTTTTGCACAATTTCCACGATGAGCCCCTCTTAATGTTCACTGTTCCAGAAATTGAACCGCATCTGATTAAAACTTAATGGTTACCCGTAGAATGAAGCTGGTTGGCAGTTTTTAAACTATTTGTCTGGGTTAGTTCAGATTTGTAACCACAGAAATAGATATAAATGCTATTTAAAAAAAAATCACACTCTTTAAGGTTTGATAGAAGAGTTACACAACACATTACATTGAGTCCCCTTCCTGGTATTGTTGAAGCTCTCTGTTCAACGCACACAGTACAAAAAAAATATTATCTCACAGATGAGGTGGTTTATAGGAAAAGGTGCTGACCCCCAAGTAGGATTACTTGAGTTGGATTCTGGGCATTTACCAGAGAACCAGACCACAAAGGTTGTCCTCTGGCCTCTGTAGGTGTGTTGTGGTACCACACAGGCCTGGGTACATGTGATGTTTGTATGCATACACCCACAGACACACAGACACAGACACACACACACACACACACACACACACACACACACACACACAAATGCAATAATTAAAACAAAACAAAACAAAACCAACCACCCTATTGTGTCATTCTAGAAGATAATAGAATGATGTCAAGCTTTAGTCTCATTGGCACTCATTCTGTGTTCCTCAGCCTTGACTCACATGACGCCTTCCTTAGGCGCCTTCCACACTGGGCTCTGTGTTGAGGGGAACACACTTTCTCAAAAGCCCTTAGATTTCCAAAGGAGGAAAGAAAAATTGTACTGTACTGAAGAGATAGGACAGGCGGTCCTACCTCTTCAAAAGAGCTGACTGAATACTTACTGTTGCCTGTAGGTTTCCAGTCTAGGTTAATTTGCCCCCTTTCTGTTTTGAAAATGCTGGGAAGTTGGCGTCCTTAGCTTCATTTTGTAGGGGAAAGAAATAGGAACAAACTCCCAGTCACAGAGTCTCCTCTTCATGGTCATGGCGGTATCTGGAAGGAAAGTATTGTGCCCATAGTTGGATATTTTTTGACACACAGTTGCAGTGGACATCAGTGAAGGGTGGATGTCCGCCTGCATACTGCCTGAGGATGGGGACCTAGGACCCCAGAGTTTAAGCCTTTCTGTTGCCAGAGCATAGCAGTCGAGAAGAACAGGGTGCATACCTAGGCACTGTGGGGGAGATGATTCTGTTCTGGTAAATATTCTTATGACATGTGTGTGCATGTGTGTGTGTGTGTGTGTGTGTGTGTGTGTGTGTGTGTGTGTGTGCGCGCGCACACACATCACGACATACCTGTGGAGGGCAGCAGACAATTTGTAAGAGTTGGTTCTTTCCTTCCGCCACGTGGTGTTCAGGGACTGAACTCTGATTCTCACACTTGGTGTTAAGTCCTCTTTACCAGATGAACCCTTTGGCTAGCACTAAGGTAGGTGGATCTGGAGGACAATACCTGGTGATATGCTCACTTAGTTGATTTGTTTATGCCCAGGAAATATCAAGCAGGAGGAGACTGGGATTAGATACAGCCCCCTGTATCTAAGGAATTAAGGAATACTTTGAGATGTAGCCTGTCTTTCTTTGCATGGGAACTGCTTTCTGACTATGAGCTATCCCAAAGTTTCTTGCTGTAAACCTCTCTTCCAAAGGCCACTCGCAGGCTCCATCATGAGGGCTAGCACTGCCAAGCATGGTTTTGTTTATCTTTTGACTACAGATGGCAAAGTAAGATCTGTGAACAAACTGCTCTTTTAGACAGGACCTTTATGTTAGGCATCCTTGGAAAAGTGTGGTACGCTTTCCTCCTGTAGTTTTTATTTAGATGGCAAACCAAATGGGCTGCTCTGAGCAAATGTAACCCGCTGGCGATTAATATTAGATAGTGAATGGCTTTTGACACGCCACCGTAGCTCTTCAGTGCAGATTGTCTAAATGTCTGGACATGACCGTCAGTTCTGTATGTTTCAAGAGCTTGGGTGAGTTCTAGATGTGATAGTCTGTCTTTCTATATACTTCATAGACATTTAAATGGGTTCAGAGTATTGCTGGTAGATGGGTGTGTGTCCATATTGATGAAGAATAGTAATGTGTGTTGAAGACCCGGCTGGCTGGCTGGCTGGCTGGCTGGCTGGCTGGTGGGGCTCTGGTTTCAGTTTTCTGTTTGCGAGCTGATGCCAGGAACCTGAATAGGACTGGGGGACATGAATAGGAATGCGCACACAGTGGTTATTAATCTGAAGGGTTGCTTTTATTCTGCTGGTAAACACTCCTGGTTGAGGGATCCTTGCTCTTGCCATTGTTTTTAGCCCGGCTGTGGGCAGAGCCGGGTTGCAGTCCACTGTGAGTCTTGCCAGGTGATTTATTATTCATAGTGGAAGTGAAGATGATCCCGGTAGGGCTGAGTCAGCACCTGCCTCTTCATGCCTTCTGCCGTGGTTCTCGGACTGGGAGAAGTCAGTGACAGGTTGGAGGGACTGCCAGGGTTTTTTTTTTTTTTTTTTTTTTTTTTTTTTTTTTTTTTTTTTTTTTTTTTTTCTTCAAGTTGGTAAAAGTGAAATCTATTAAGGAAGGGAAGGAAATGAGTGTTATAAAGGTCTGGGTTATGGTCACGGGAGTGTCGGTAATGGTGATAACTCACCTTGAAATGGCGTTTCTTCCTACCAGGCTCTGTTCTGAGGGCTTTATATGTATTAGCTCACGTAATTCCTATAATAGCTGTGCCAGGCAGGCATGAGTTTTAATCTAATTTTACAGATGAAGGAAATGAAGACTATGTAGTCAGTGCCTATGGCCTTGGAGGCAGCAAATGAAAGGCTGGAATTCTAACTCAGGCTGTCTGGCTCACGCTGGGTTTAACTGGTATCAGGGAGGAGGAGGGGTTATGACTGAGGAGGAGTGTGCAGCATGCTGGCCATTTCCTTGGGAAACGAAACCAAACACGAGGCTCTTACTGTATGCTCACATGGTGGGAACTGAAAGGCACCTTCGAGGAGCCCCATTTATCCTGCATAGGCCCTGATCCTGTGAGCTCCCTCGCTCTTACTGCTTCCAGGCCTCCCTCCTAATATCACCACACTGGTGATCAGATCTTAGCATGTAAAATTTCTGGAGGGGCTGGTGAGATGGCTCAGTGGGTAAGAGCACCCGACTGCTCTTCCGAAGGTGACAAGTTCAAATCCCAGCATCCACATGGTGGCTCACAACCATTCGTAAGGAGATCTGACCCCCTCTTCTGAAGTGTCTGAAGACAGCTACAGTGTACTTACATATAATAAATAAAATAAATCTTTAAAAAAAAAATTTCTGGAGTTCACAAACATTCAGACCACACCATTGACTGAAAAAAAAAAACCACTCATAATTCAATGTGAGTATGTGTATGTATGTATGTATATCCATGTGTGTATATGTGTATTATATGTGCATGTATGTGTGTATATGTGATGCATGTGTGTATGTCTATATATGTGTGTGTGTGTATGTGTGTGGACAATTATGTCTGTATCCATGAATTCATGGTGTGTATGAGGAACGGTAGTGCAGTGACTGGGTATATGAGATCCTAGGTTCCTTTATCAATGAACCCCAGAGGTGGGAAGCATTCATATTCTTCTAGAGAACTTCCTTGGGTATTTCCAGTGCAGACTGGACCCTACTTCTGTAGAGTACTTACATTTATTTACCTCATTTGTTAGACAGGCAGACAAACACAGAGAGATATGTGTTAAAGATTGGATTTGTCTTTGCCAAGGGTATCAGGAGTTGACTTTAATTCAGAATTTGGTGTGTGTTGACTTTAATTCAGAAGTAGAATGTGTGTGTGTGTGTGTGTGTGTGAGTGTGATTGGAAAGTCCATCCAAAATTATATTTAAAATAAAAAAAGTTTCCAGACACGACCATGGCCATACTCTTTATGTATCCAAAGAGCCTAACAATGGGAGGAGACTTCCTGGTGTGTTAAGCCGGCTTAGGGCTGGTGATAAGTTCTAAGAGACTTAGTAGAACCAGTGGTGTGTCTTGTCTTAAAATAAGTCAGGCTGCAGGTAGGCACAAGAAAGGCAAGTGCTCCCGCTCAAACTCCAGAGATGGCTGTGGGCCCTTGATGCATTCAAAGTTAAACTGAGAAGCTAGCTTTTCTTTCCTGCCAATGTTAGAAGAAAACAAGCCATTCTAAAACCCCAGAGATTAACACTCCTCTTTGGGACCTAAAAAGTAGAAGGGCAAAGTCAGACAAATGCTCATGCAACGGACTAGGGCTTAGTCATCTGAAACAGACAGCAGGTTTTTCTAAGAATTGTTGACAGTAGTGAGCCATAAACACAGGCACTGCTAAGGTTATTTCCTTTCTGTATCCATTGTACTTCCATGTCCTGTATGTATGTATGTATGTATGGCTGGGTATGTGCTTGGGTATATGTTTGTGAGTGGGGTGCCCACAGAGGCCACAGATGAGGTTAATTACTAGCAGTTGTAAGATGCACAGCAGGGGGGGTTGGGAACCAACTCAGATTCTCTGTCTGAGCTGTACAAGTTCCGAACCACTGAGCATGTCTCCAGCCCTTCACATCCCCTCTCAATGGAAACAGTTCTGAAAGTATGAGCTGTATTTTGTCCTGCCTCTCTCAATGAGGCTGCCATATTTCCATATAACCACTGGGGAGGACCAGCAGGCTCCATGTCTAATGACCCTGCTGTTTTGGATAATCCTTGCCTGACTCCTTCTCTTCCACCTACTAAACTCCGATAGTCTCTGGGCACCTGGGACTGGAGGGGAAGGCAACTTCTGCAGATAGTGCTGGTTACTTGTGAGATTCTTTCTGTTCGAACTTCACTGAGAGCATTAGCACCCGGGGAAACATTGGGATAGCAGATTATTTCTCGTTTTTATTGAATTAAAATGCTGCATTTTGTCTGATGGTTTTTGTGGATTAAACCTAGGCCCTTGCATGTACTGGGCAAGTGCTCTCTGTCACTGAACTTATACCCCATCCCTTGCGTTTCTTCTTAGACTCAGGTATAGCATAAAGTTCACACACACACACACACACACACACATACACACACACACACACACACACACACGCACGAACACACACGTTTGTGTCTTAGGGTTACTATTTCTATGATAAAACCCCATGATCAAAAGCAACTTAGGGTGTTAAGGAGTTTTTTGGCTTATGTATCTTGAATCACAGTCCATTGAGGGAAGCCAAGGCAGGAGCTCCAACTGGACAGAAACCTAGAGGCACATGCTGGTGCAGAGACCACGTGAGAGTGCTGTTTACCGTCTTGTTCTCCATGGCTTGCTCAGCCTGATTTCTTATAGAACCCAGCACAACCAGCCTAGGGATGTCTCCACCCACCATGGGCTAGGCCCTTCAATATCAATCACTAATTAGGAAAACACCCTATACAGGCTTGCCTTCAGCCAGATCTTATGGGGGCATTTTCTCCATTAGGTTCTTTCCTCTCAGATAACATGAGCTTGTGCCAAGCTCACTTAAAAACTAACCAGTTCATACAAATGCATGTAAGTTTTTTTTTTTAAATCATTGGACAAAGAGAGATCATTTTTATTAAGAACGATATGAAACCTTTGTGAAGTTGGTTGTGGTGATGCATACCTATATAATCTCAGTACTTGTGAGGCTGTAACAGGAGCATTGCATGTTTTAGGCCAGCCATGGTCATGCAGCAAGTTCAAGGACAACCCAAGATATATAGTGAAACACTCTCAAGTGACTGAGCAGTCACTCAAATCAAATCACTCTGTGAATGAGGTTCTGAACTGGAAGGTATAACCCTTGCCTGGCATGCATAAGGCTCTGGGCGAATTCCTAATTTACATTAGTCATTCTGCCACCTTTGGGAATTGGGTTATTGATGATAAATATAGATCGTTCCTATCAACTGTCAGGTAAGATGCGTCTTCAGAGACTCAACATTGCAAATGGCCAGAAAGCCAGAGCTTCAGCTCGTGCTGATGTAAATTAAGCACAGGTGTGGAAGCCGGAGGCTTGTGATGAAGAGTGTGAATGTCACCAATAGCAGGCATGTTTCATTTTTTAAGATGAGTCTATCAAAATGAGGCAGGGTGCAAAACTACCCTAATTAATAATAACCCCAAATCAAGAGCCTGTCATACTGTTAGTGGACTGAATGCTTAATGGCATGAAATTAAAGTGTGGAAAAAACATCTGTGCTTTGTGGTTACTGATATAAAATTGCTTGTGATATGGAAGCTGGGGGTATTCAAGTAGCAAAGATAATGTAGTCTTGGTAATAGCATGTATTATGGAAATAGGCCTATCTCTAACCTTTCGCCCAAATTACTTCCTCTTTGAAGTATCATTGGAACTTTACAGCGTCTCCTGAGGGGTTTCTCCCAACTCTGGTAGATGAGCTACAGGCCCCCCACCCCCTCCCCTTCTTTTAGTTGTCTCCCAATGCTTCATGAGTCCTTTTTAGATGCTGTCCCATGCTAATTATATCAGCCTGTAGCCCTCCCCTGATGTACAGATACACACCGCATGGCATACACCGTCAGGGTGTGGGTGTCGGGGGGCAACTGTAATGAGCATACCATTGTTAGTCTATGTGTTCATCAGCTTTCCTTTGCTGTGATAAAATACCAGAGGTGATCGGCTCTTAAAGAGGAAAGGTTCATTTTGGTTCACAGTTTTATTCTGTGTTTGTTTAGACTTAAAGTAGCATGGTAGGTTTTAATGGGAACACAGTGAATGGAAGAGGTGTGTTCACTGTTGGTGTTGGAGTGAGGGTAGGGGATAAGTACAGGTGACAATGTCCCCTGCAAGGATATGCACCCCAATAATCTGATTTCCTTCCACTTGGCCTCCCTGCTAAAGATTCCACCAACCCCTAAGAGGGCGACAGATCGGTAGCCATGTCTTTAATACATGGGGCGTTGTTATGTACAATCCATAGTGTAAAAGAAGGAAGAACACAACTCTTGTCACTGCACACCCCTTACGTCCAATATGGTAAGCACACTGGAAGGAGGCCAGTGAGAGACGGACGGCTCGGGTGCAGGAATTGTATGGGGGCATGGCTCCAAATGACCATCTCAAGAATAATTTTCTGGGAAAGAAAATGAGCAGTTTTCTTGTAAGATGAAGCATCTCCTTTCTTAATTTTACTGACAGCATCTTAGTTTCCAGTAACATCGCATCATTAGCGTGATGTCTGAGGGTTGCTCCCAGTCCTGCCCTCTCCTGTGATTTAGAAAGATTAGGTCCTACTAGAATAGACAGTAGCTCTTTGTTCTCCAGTGTGAATAGAAGCCATGGGTGAGTGTCTATGTCTAGTGTTCATTCCTTTCTGTATAAAGTAAGAACTATTTGTAGCTCACTTTTAGTAAGTTAGCACTGGAATGTTTATATGTATGTATGTATGTGTGCATGTATGCATGTATGTCTGTATTGCTTTGACTTAAAAGTGAAGACAACATTAAAAGAGGACTGCAGAAGACCTACTCCCTTTTTACCATTAGCGTAACTCTTTCTCATCGTTTATATTTTTGGAGGTTTTCTCATGCTTTGAATCCGTCATCAGGATATACCAGTTGATTCATGGACATCTGTTAGGGAGCCGTCGCCATTTAGAAGACTGTTCCTGATGTTTCACAAGTGAAAATACTGCTTGTCTTTGACAGTCCACAGATGTGCAAGGGAGCTGGAGATGCAATTGAAAAGGTGTAGAGCGATCTGAGTGCCATGGTAGTGGAGTGTGAGAGTGTCCGGTGAGAGAGCACGGATCTTAGAGGGCATGTGGACTTGGGCTTCAGCAGGTGAAGCTGGAGCTGATCTGAATCAGCGGACTTCGCCAGGTTTCCAGGAAAAGTCATTCCAGGCAGCCAGTCAGTCACACAGGTGGTTGAGATATTAACAGTGCCTAGCTTTGGGGTGCTGCGTGTGTTCTGATGCCTGCACAGGGCTGAGTCTGGCAGGCATCCAGTTTCTCTGCATCTCTTTGAATCTTGTTGTTCAGTTATCCCTCAATTGGTAAGCAAATTAAGTTCCAAGGAAATCTTTGAGTTAAGAACAGCTACTTTACATGAAAAATGTTTTTACTTTTTTTTTTTATGAGTGGGTTGTTGCCATCCTCAGTACAGGAGAAGATTGGAAAACCATCTTTAATTAAAGAGTATCCCTTTTTAGTGTAATTCTTAAAGAGTCCTGCTAGCAATAGTAAAAGAAATATCTAAGTGGAGAAGCTTTGAGCTAGTGGGGAATTTACTGACTCGGGATACTGCAGCTCACAGGAAGAGGCAGTAGGTATCAGAGAGGTCAAGTGATTTTCTAGAATCACATGGCACAGGCTCAGAGGAATGCTAGGTTACTGGTTCAGTGCTTGCTCCACTAGATCTTGCTAAAACATGTGTAATCCCACAGAGATGGAGAAAGCGCCTATGGAGTACATACCTACGCAGTCAGTGGTAGGTGCAGAGTTGATACTTGATTTTTTCCAACCCCCCCCCCCCCTGAATCATCATTGATCGATTCCTGATTTTTATTTTGTGTAAACTCACTGTACAGAGAGGGCTGATAAGTGCTTGTTGATATGTTTTGTAAAGGATATGTCCCAATTATAAAAACCTAAGATCAGTAAGTGAGCTCGCACAGTTATAATTCTAACATTTGGGAGGCTAGAGCAGCCAAGGACTGGGGCCAGACATAGTAGGACCCTGTCTCAAAACAACAGCAAACCAAAAAAATGATATAAAGAGCTTATGTTTCTCCTTATTTTATTGATTTTTGAGTGAGTGTTTTCATTTTATAGCCCAACCTGGCCTAGACCTGGGAGTAAGCTTTCTGCTTCAGCAACCTAAGGTTTGGGATTATGGGTGTACGGCAGCACCCATAGCTTTGAGGCTGTGTCTCTCACCAAGAGGCTTGCAGGGTAGTTGTTTAGATTGTTCATTACAGGACTGACAGCTACTTACAAGGTCTACAGCTTGTCTGACACAATTACAAGGAGGTGTACATGCAAAAGCAAGGTTGCATAAATCATTGTTCATATTTTATTTTTAACTTTATTAGACTTCCGCCCTCCCCCTCTTACTCTCGTGTTCTTGGCATAGGGTCAGTTGCCTTAGTAGCCGTGGGAATGTCTATATGTCTCTACGCCCGTGGGCAGATAATAATTCCAACAAAAACAAATAGGATAGAATGTTGAGCTGTTCTCCAGTCATTGTTGTTGAAGCTTAGTGAGGGAAGCGACCTGATGAACATTTAGGTTAGTAACTGACATACATATAGCAAGGAGGTTTAGGAACCCTTGGTTCTTTACATACCCTGCTTTGTGTCTGTAGCCCAAGGTAGGACATGCCACAGTGGCTCTAAGTATGAGTTTGCCATTGTGAGTTCATTTGTTTTTTTCTGTAATTTAGACTCCGTCTAAACCCTATAGATTTCAATCTAGTGTGATGTTAGACTAGGCGTTTGGCGATAGGAGAAAGATGTTGGATGCGTAGTCCCTGCCTTCAGGAGTATCTTCCTTAGCACCCCAGAATAAAGCTGAGTAGATCCAAAATGCCAGACACCCCATTAGAAAACCAGAAAATCTGGTCCTGGCCCAGTGGGTGGCATCACTGCGAACTCTTTGTGGAGGTGCTTTGAGATCAGGAGCTGATGAAAGCCTGGATGGTGTTCTGTGTGAAGGTAATCATCCCGGCTTACTGGGTTCCGGTGAGTCAACAGTTAAAACATGGGCATCTTACGGTGGGGGGAAGGGAGAACTGGGGTGGGATGCAACCGCGAAAGCAAGCATCTGAAAAGGAATCTGGTTCCATTCAGGGGTAGTGGGTTGGGAGAAAGCACATGAACATTCAGACACACATACTAAAAAAGTAGACACCTTTGGGCGAGATAAGAGAGACCAGGGCTGGGGAAGAATAGAAGAGTGACCTGTGTGGGCTGCCTGTGAGAGGTGTCTTCTTGTCTCACTAGACTCTATTCCTCTCTGAAGTCACACCTCTTCCAATTGCGAGGAGGTAAGTTTGGGGTGGGGGGTGGGCTTCCATTTTAGTCTCTAACCTTTGTTATTAAGATTACGTATTTAACTTATTCTATTGTATGTGTATGGGTGTTTTGCCTATATAGTAGTCTGTATACTGTGTGTATGTCTGGTGCCTATGAAGGCCAGAAGTGGATGTTGGATTCCTTGGAGTTGTGAGCTACCCTGTAGGTTCTGGGAACTGATCCAGGGTCCTGTGGAAGAGCAGAAAGAGCTCTTATCCACTGAGCCATCCCTTCAGCCCTGGTCTGTATCCTTCTTCTTTAGGGTCTTAAGAAGTCTTTTGAGCTTCATCTGGTGCTTATTGGACTCTCATTCTTTCCTGTCTCCCTTTTCAGGTTTTTGTGTGGAACCATTTACAATACCTTCTTAAATACAGCAACCACAGATCAAAGTGGTCAGGGTTCAGCTTTTTCATAATCCAATTGCCATGACTCTCATTATTACCTGTTTTTACTCCTTAAGCATTGATTTTATAATAAACTGATAGTAATAAACCACTGAGTGCCATAGCCTTCAAATGTGGCCACTCTGCAGGGAAGTCACGATGCCAGCTTTGCCTGCATGAACTGTTGGTTCAGACCACATGACAGACGGTTGGCAGGGCTGGGCTTCAACCCAGGGCTCTGGTGCAAGCCTGGAGCTCTACGATGGCCTGTTGCCTTTGTTCTCTCAAGTTTCCTCCTTGAACCTCTTTATGTTTCTGGCACAAGTAAATGGGTCTCTGGTTGGACAAATGAAAAGGATTTTGATGGACCGCCAAACCACTTCAATGGAGAGTTTGGAGGTTACAAAATATAAGCAGGTTATCTTCAGAAGTGTAGTCTGGTACTTAATTACACCGAGTAATTAAGTAATCCACCATGAGTCCCCCTCCTCAGCCAAATTATACATTAAATTCTAGAGGAGAGTCTCTCTGATAGTTGGGCCTTAAGTCAAGTTCCTGGGAGTGTACAGCCATCCTCGTATCTTTGGCTGGTCTGTAGGCTGGGGGCAGACTTACGGGTTTTAACTTAAAACACCCAGGAGATTCTATTTTATTTTTCACATTGTGCCATCTTTCTCTAACCCTTTCTTTTTCTCCTCTTAGGCATCTAATATTTGTCTCCTACTCGTCCATAGATGTATGCCTGGAGGGATGGTGACGCTTCTACGGTTGAATTCTTCCCTAAGACTTCTTGGATAGTGTACTATATCTGCTTTTCTAGAACCTAAGAAAAAAATCAGTTATCAAGGGAATGGAAAATGCATTATAATTCTTCTATGACAGTTAAAGGAGCCAACCCAGAGGCGTTAGTAGATAAAGAAATTTGATGCCAATGTGAAGCAAGCCTGGAAGGGTCCTGTGGGTTGGAGGATAGGATAGATTGACAGTTTTTGGAGTCAGAGCAGGAGAGGTGCGTAGGAAAGACTTGGTCACGATTGCTTGTAGCTGTGGCTATGTTGTAAGTGTGTGTTTGTGGCCCCGTCTGCTAGTCTTGGTGAGTCATCCTGCAAATAGAATCCGTTTAGATGCATACCACGCTGTATACAAATCCTCAGTGTGGCGTTCCAAGAAATCACTCTCAGAAGCAAAATACATCTTTAACTTGGCAGCTTCAACACTCAGCTCTGCGTACTACTGTTAATGTAGCTCGTGGATTTGAATGTAGGTTATGGCATAGGTCAACAAACTTTATCTCCGAAGGGCTAGATAGTAAATATTTTACGCCTTGCAAGCCATAAGGACTCTGTGACAGCTATCAGCTTTGCCGTTTCAGTATGAAAGCAGCCAACACACTACATGTAAAATGAACACATGTGTCTGTTCCAGTAAAAGTCTTATTTGTAAAAGCAGACTGTAGGCTCCATTTTGCTTGGTATTAGAATACTATTCAGTCATGTTTTCAGGTGTCTACCAGCCTTTAATATTTCTTATAGGCCATAATCTTTTGCAAATATCGCCAAGTACGTTGTCTAATTTAACAGTGTCTTCATGGGTCCATGAGAAAGAAAAGTTTGGGTTTTATCATCATCATCGTCATCATCATCATCATCATCATCACTGAGATTGGTCTATATTGTGGTTCTCAGGCTAGTCTTCAATTACTGGCTCAAACTCCCCTTATTTCTCAGTCTCTGGAGTGGCTGAGGTGATCCAGGTGTATGCAGCTATATCTGATTTGTTTGGAAATAATTTAAGAATGTTTTTTTTTTTTTAAATTCTAGAGAAATACTCATATTTCCTCCCCAAATCCAGAGATTAAATTTTGTATAGATTTTGAAAATAAGGGAGTGTCTGCCTTGCTCTGTACCCCTTCATTTGTCTAGCAGTGGTGGACAACTTTTGGTCACTCTCCATCTCCTCCTCTCCTCAGTCCCTTAGGGCTGCTGGTGTTCAGAGCATGTGACTTCTATTTTCTTTTTCTCATTGAGCTGTTGGGAATTTTAGGAACTGGTTAATGTTCTTCTGCCTTCTTTACTTCTATCCAGAATTAATTCTTCTAGTAATGGTAGACTAGTCCTGTCTCACTTACCCCCATAGCCAGAATAGATTATTTTTGAAGAAGTCTTGAAGGCTGCACCACTACGCTATTTACCCAGCCCCATAGTACCTTTGTGTTGGAATAAACGAGCATGGCAGTGTCATGCAAAGGATTAGCGCTTTTATTTGGAGTTGGTAGGTTTTCTAGTTTCCTTACTGTGATACTTTACCTAGGATAGGGGCCCTAAGAAAATCATGTCTGAACATTCAGTTCTACACAAAAAAAAATTCAAGAGACAGTTTAAGTTGATGGCAATTAAGGGCCTAAACTTTTGGAGTCAGAAAAATATGGTTTCTTATGAGAAACATGACCATGGTCATTTACTTAGAGTGTCTGAATGTAACTTTCTGATGTATAAGACAGGAATTATACTCCCATTCCTGTTTGCCGTAGTTGATAAGATTAAGTCAGACAACATAAATAATGTGATTAACTCGTGTCAGAGCTGAGTGTCTAGCCGAGCTAGATTCCTAGCAGCTCGCCAAGGTGAGAGCTATTTATATTTACTGTTTCATGGGGGGTGGGGGTGGGGTGGGGAGAAGCTGACAAAGGTTAAATGATGTAGGAAGGTCACAGCTTACCTACTTCCAAGTCTATGTTCTTATATGATAGCCTACTTCGTTAGGTAATTTGTTTAATAAGTGCTGTCATTTATTTAGGTAGTATAGCTAGATGGATAGGGTGCACAGATAGGAGATTGTTTCAAGAAAGTCAAAAACTCTCAATGTTTGGAAGCCATGATTGCTAGAATCCAAGGATACAGTTTTAATGAAAGAGTTGAGGCTTGTCTTGATTTTATCTTTCTGTTGCTTATTTTCCTAATTGTAAGTGTTCTCTGCACTAGCTCATTCTCAGATGCCAGTGTCCCACACGGACTTCTAAACCCAATCATGCTTTTTAAAACTTCAGTACAACAAACATATGACCATGTTAAGTAGTCAACATTGGAGTTAGAAAGTTGCATTGGATTTTTCTCTTTTCCCCCTTGAGCCTACCCTTCCCTCCTTCACAGGAACTTGTCAGGATTTATGGGTTAGGTTTTCACCCAGCTTGGTTAGCTGCCAGTGGCTAAAACTCATAGCCAAGCAAATATGTTGGCCAAGATTTTTAAGAAAAAAAAAAAATTTAGGCCTCAATAAAAGTGTAGTTCAAGTTGTTGTAGTTTGTTATATAATTATAGCACAGATTTTAATTAGCACGTAAGTCTTTAGTTTGTATTTTATTTGAAATGGCTCAAGGTTTTGAATACGGCCATTTTCCTTTGCCTTTCATTTCTGCTCAGGTTGCTTCCCGACATGAAGGTTATGTGTAGGCAGATAGGTTCTCCATGGGACCTTTGAAGACTTAGATACTCAGGATTTGTTCAACGCTTGAACTCTTTATTTTATTGTCCTTGCAAACTTTTTATTTTTACTTACTTAGTTTTTTTTTTTTAGATGTATTTACTTCATGTGCATGAACGTTGGCCTGAATGTATATGTGCGTGTACCATTTGTGTGCCTGGTGCCTGGTGGATGTCAGAAGGCAGCACTGGGTCCTTTAGAACAGGAGTCATGGAGGGTTATAAAGCAACATACGGGTGCTGAGAACTGAACCCTCGTCTTCTATAAGAGAAACAAGTGCTCTTACCTCCGGAGCCATCTCTCCAACCCCCTTACCAAATGTTTTTCTTATAGGACCTCACAGTTTCGACTTCAATCTACAGGGCTTTAGAAAGCCAGGAACATTTGACAATAAACATTTAATTACACTTAAATTTTATTTTGACTTTTATCCTGTAACTTTTGAGTATTAAGTATTGTGAAAGAAGAATGTACTATGTGATCTGCACCTGGTTTTTAAACTGGTTTGTGGACAAGTCCACTTTACACCATATTGAATTGGGTACCATATTGAGCCATGTAAAATATACATACCCAAGAATTAGAACGAGAAAGGCTTGGAAGCTGCATTAATAGTCAGAGAAGGCTGAATGGAGGAAGGGAATGTGATCGCCCTTGAAGGCAGTAAGGAATTCCATGTGGTAAAGACGACAGGTTGTAGGGCTAGTAGACCAGGGCAGGAAAGTAGCACTAGTTTTTAAGCAGAGTATTACAAGACTAAACAAAGAAACAAACAAATAAATGTCAGCATTAATTTATTATTTGTTTTTTAATTATTACTACTGCTGCTGCTGCTGCTACTACTACTACTACTACTACTACCTTTTTTTTCTCATCTGAACCAACCACTGTTGCAGTGGCACCATGTTCTTAGTAGCTGGCCAGCAGACATCGTAGTAGTTTGCCAGGCTGGTGAACAGCTTCAGCTGACCCACTCCTAAACCACAGAGCAAGCACACAAGGCGACCTTTTTCTGAACCCATCGTATTTCCCTAGCACCAGAAGCCCAGAGAAGTACCAGCATTTCAACAGCTCATGAAAACTCAAGGGTTTGTGGGAGAATATTTTTAAGTGAGTACCCACTTGGGGAATGACCACCACCCTGACTTTGTCACGTGATTGCCAGGAACATGATGGCACTACAGAGAGGTTTTTTTTTTTTTTTTTTTTTCCCTCCCATGTACACATCTAAACTTTTCTTTCAAGTGGATTGGGATCCTGGGCTTAAGCTGCAGCGAGGCCTGGCGTGATGGCATCTGGGAAAGTTTTCTTTTCGAATTCCAGGGTAGATGGAAGGTTTTCTTTTCCACATGGTTATTTAGGAATGCTGTATTGTAGGTTTGTTTTCTACAGGGGTTTATTTACACAAGAGCTCTCTTGGCAAAGCTTTCCTTGAGGTTAAAAACCAGGGAGCTGTTTTCTGAGGGGGAGTGTGGGGTCTGGTGCTTTGACTAACGTAACGATCTGAATGGGAAAGTTTGATTCTCATAGCAATTTCCGCTTCCTCTGGCAAACGTTGGTGTTTTTCATTTTTCTGGTCTTCCTAAAGGAAAAGGGAGTTTGGGCAGTTTTTGTTTTTCGTTAGTTATCTGGAGCCCCTTCCCTTCCGCTTGTGCCTGGTCCCCACCATTGTTTTTGGAGTCTTTGAACTGTACTATCTGCTACGGAGAATGTTGCTTGAAGGTGGACCAAATCCAGCAATTTCTCAGTACTTATTCAAGAAATTAGTTAGCTGGTATACTGTTGTCTTTAGTACGGACCACCATTCTAGGAAGGGAGGGAGACTTCATCTTATCCTGTATCCTGCTCAGACTTTTCCTTTTCTTTTCTGCATGTGTATGAAATAATATTCATAGCCATTTTCTGTTGACTGTCTCAGGATGGTTTAGAGTAGGTGGCATATGGGCTTTAAAGCAATTTGACTTTGAATTGCTAACCTCTTACTGGGTTTGTGTCATTTATAAAAATATTTAAAGAGCATCGCAGCTCTCTGACCTCAACACATGCATATTAGCATTTCACTTTTTCCATCCTTGCTTCTCTTGCTAATGGGCTGTCACTTGATGGTTCCAATGGCGAAGCTTGTCAAGTGTATTTTTTCCTTTCGCCAACACAGGAATGCTGAGATCTTTTCTGTTTAGCAGCTTTCTTTCTTCTTTTCCTCTGCAGCCTCTGGTGCTCTTGAGCTGGTCTGGCCATAGGGAGCCTGCTGGGGGAACATACTGCTTCTGAAGACCCCTGGAGCGCCTCTCCCATCGTCCTCTTCCTTGGAGCAGTCAGTGCCTCTCTGCTGGAGGACCTGGGCTGGGTGTGCCCTGGAGCTGGCTTTAACTGTAGCCCTGTCCCTGGACCTCGCGGAAGAGCGTCGCCAGCCCCCACGGCTTTCCAACACATCACCTCTTTTCATGCTGTTTGGCACAGATCGAATCTACAGGGTAAGTTCTCTGCCACGCGTTGATTTAGTTGTTTTACATAATTCTAATACAAGGAAGTTTGGGGCAGCTGGCTGGTTCTTAGAGTGTTCCTATGTAGAACATACCTCTTGTCCTCATTTCCCATGAGGGCAACATTACTTTTTTTGTTTGTTTTTTAAATTTTCTTTCTCACCTTTTCCACATATGAACCTATTTACTTAGAGAGCTGTTTTCTGTAGAAGACACACGTATTAACTGTTCTAAAACTGGTGAAACATGACTAGACGTCGTGGCTTCTCCCCAGCACTCGCAGTTTTGTAGGATTTAATTTGAGGGTAAGGAATGCTTCCTCGGTGTCTTCTATATGACAGTGACATAGGAAGGACCAGCACTCCAGTGAGCCGTAATTTAAAGTGGGCGGGGAAAGCAGACCTCTCACCTCAGGGAACTAGATGAGTCAATGGCTGTTGACACTGGGCTCTTCGGGTTGTAACAGCATTTTCAAGGCCAGATGAAACATCCTTTGGGCTCCTATGAAGGTATCAGTTGTATCTCTTCTTCATTGCCTGGGGGCTAGTAGTTTATAAACTCTGACTTCTATCCTTCCAGGGTCTTGAGATATTCTTATGCCTAGGCAAAGTGGTGGGAGTCTGAGTTGGTTTTAAGAGGAATTAATGAGTAACAGGGGTGCCACTGAGACTTTTTTGTTGTTGTTGTTTGTTTATTTGCAGGGTGGAGGGGGTGGCGGCTGTAGTTAATCACTGACTCTGCCTGTCTCAGTTTTGAAACCGAGAGAAAATGACTGGGCTCAGTTGTTTCTCAGGGTGTCCAAGAATGAGAGGCTCATTAGAGGAGTTTTCAGATACCTTTCTTTGGGGATGAATATTCATATATATATATTTTTATTATTGTATACAAAAATTGAGTTTTTCAAAAACAGTTGTCTAATTAATGCATACAGGTTTTTAAAAGGCACACAAGAAGTGTGGGCTGAAAACCAAGTCTTTTCTGGTTTGCACAGCTAATCGTCTAGCCACACACGCATGCAAACTGTAGCTTTGTCCCACAGTGGTAATGACATGTGAGTTTTGCCTCTTGCAGTTCTCCCATATGTGCCAGTGCTCTCTGCTCCTTGACAGTGGGTGTGTAGTATTCCATTGGAGGACTGGCTGTCATGGACTTAGGCAGTCGTGTATTGATGCATGCACAGGTTATGTTTGGCTTTTCCCCTCAGGAACAAGGCAGCAGGGAATGGCCACGTGCATGCGTGGTCTCATACACACGTAACGTAGAGTTGTGGGATCATCTGTTCCTAGCAGAGCCGCTGGGGCATGGAGCATGCGCATTTTGATTTCGGAGGCAGACTGTTGCCGGTTGTTCTACCCACATTTGGAAAGTTTTAGATTTCTCTACAGAGGTGAGAACACCGCTTCCTTACATGTTTGCCAGCCACAGTGTAACCGACAAACTGATAGGTGCAAATGTCAGTTTAGCGTCTCTGTCATTTTCATCCTTCTTCTTTTAATTAAAACGACGCATCGTTCCCTGGGCTTAAGAACCAGTTAAGTTACATTTCTGGCTCTGTTTCCTGTAAGTTTGTGTCTTTTGCTGGTTCTCCCATTGGCCTCTTGATTTTTACTATCGGAATGTTGATTTCTTACAAGAATATGGATTTTCATGATCAGTTCGCAACTCCCCTCCCCCTGCTTCTTGCAGTTTGTATTGTTTGTAGATCTCTTTGGTCATGTGTATAAAATTTTGCTTTGCTGATTATTAAACATTCCACGTGGTTAGATGTCTTCATTTAACACATATTTACCAAATGTCTTTTACATATTAAGATCTTATTCTACATTCACAGCTGTACAGTTGAAGAAAATAAACCAGACTCCAGTTTTGCTCAGTGAGACTTGGATTCTAGTCGATTCAGCCCAGATAGGTTTGTAGAGATAAATATACAGTCTGTCATTTTATGGTGTCAGACACTTGTGTCAGTAAAGACATTTCTCTCGTGGCAGATTATGAGACTCTTGTCCGGCTTCCGACTGTTGTGAAGTGGTTCTTTGATTTAAGAGTTAACTCTTTTTTTTTCCAAGTGGAATGCTATTTATAATCCAATTTAAGTTCTGTTTAGATGCTCCATTAGTTAGTGTGTGGCTGGCCCACTATAACCAAGGGACTGTAATATGCTGTGGTTCTAAGAACACAGACGTTGACTTTTTTCCTCACTGGACAGTCCCAGCCTGAAGAAAACATCTGGGTGGAACAGACAGGTCCACCACCTCTGTTGTGAAACCAGGGTTCCTTCTTTCCCATTGGCCAGGAGTGTCACTGTGATTATTATCTGTAAGGTCTTATCGGGTCCCGTCAGAGGCAGGATCAAAGGTGAAAGTTCAGGGCAAGTGTTATGAGTTTGCAGAGTTCACTACAGCTTGTGGGTCAGTGATAACTTAGTCCCGTGGGCATGCCCAGCTTCAGGGGAGCCCGGGCAGCACTGTCTCTGCTGGTCACTTGCCACCAGGAAGGAGAGATTTTAGAGGAAAACCAGCAAGAGACACATTGGCTTTGGTGTTTCAGTGCCTTCCTGCTGTTGGCAATCTTTGAAAATCCTCCCCACCCACTTTCTTTGAGGTGGTCGAATCCAGGCTGACCTTGAACTTGAGACCCTTGAGTGTCAGCCTCCTTACTGCTAGGAATCTAGGCCTAGATCACCAGTCTTGGCTTTCATTTACATATGAATTTCCCTTTATATTTTGGCCTATTCCTGAGATTATATGTAGTTTCATTAATTTATCTGTCTATGCAGTTAAGAGAATTTAAAACCCTAGTGTACTTTCTTGACTATGGAGTCTCCCTGTCTTGTTTTGTTTTATAGGATTTCTATATTTGTTGTTTTATTTGGCTTATGCTTTTTAAAGATAAAGACATTTAAGAGAGTCATATTCCAATCACCATTTCCCCATGCAACAAAGAAAGCTGCTAATAGCATGGGGTTTGATATAAACTTTGTTAGAGGGGATTCATGTGTTCAAGGGGTTAATTTTGGTGATCATGTTGCATAGCCACCTTGGGAACACTGATGTGGATGCCAGTCCTTCTGTGTCCTTGGACACTAGAAACTGACATCATTGAAGCAGGCAGGAGGAGTAAGGACCAGCTTATATGATATGGTGTTAATTTTATATTAATAAGTAATTTCTGCTTATAATAAGGAAACTGGTACCGATTTTTCAAATCTATTGAAAATAAACTCAGATCTTGAAAAAACAAAAACAAAAAACAACAAACAACCCAAATATTCTTAGGTTGAGGTTAAAGAAAATATGTTTCAGACTTGACTGAAACATACAAACCTGGACAGAATTTTGCAAGCTGAATCTGATGCACCTTGCTTGTTATTGTGTGTGTGTGTGTGTGAGAGAGAGAGAGAGAGAGAGAGAGAGAGAGAGAGAGAGAGAGAGAAGGAGAGAGACAGAGACAGAGACAGAGACAGAGAGAGAAACAGCAAACATTCAGCTTTGATCTTTGACTTTTTTTTTTTTTTTAACTGTAAAACTGATTTACTCTTGAACCTTTGTGGTCTGAAAGAACTTTCCCTGGGAAGATGCAGCACGTAGCACATCTACCTGCACCAGATAGGAATCCCACAACAGATCGAAATAAGGATACCATCAAAGTTCATCCTGGTGAACTGATGGCTTTTATTGGTGTTACATACAGGAGCAAGGGTAAGAGGTTACTAAATGACTCAAAGACAGCTGTGTTACCAAGGCTCACTCCAGCATGGGTGACAGCTCACAGAGCTGGGAATCTGGAGCACACTGTACAGCGTGCAGGAACCTCAACAGGTTGGAGACTGTCCTTTCCAAGTGACTCTAGTCTAAACTTCTTCTAGGCAGCTCAGCTGGCATTTGTTTTCCAGGCAGCTGGTCTGGTCTCAGGGTCTTTGCAGCTCCACTCGGTGTGGAGTCTCTTTTGCAATCCAGCTTCCTTCTGCCTGAGGGGCACTCTCAGCTTTTATTGCTTAATCTGTCAGAGGGTGTCTAGTGAGTCTGGTCAGTTTCAGGGACTTCCTGGAGCTATGTTGAGTTCTTTACTTTTCTTGCTTAAGGGGCTTACCTGTGTACTGGAATGTTTCAGTCCTAGAGGAAACTGTTACATAACAAACATACCTAACTTAGTTAATTCTGATAAAGTGAGATTTTTGTGACCTCCACACAGGTCAAGCCCATTGGTAGTATACAGGGTGCGATAATTGTCTCTTTGTCATTTTCTATGGCTTTATCATGGAGGGGCCTGCACATAGCAGTATGGTTTAGTATACCTCCTTCTCCTGTTTGGCAAGGCTCTCAAACTTCAGATTTTCTTTCCCTATTTTTACTGGACAGACATTACTTTAAAGCTTTTTTTTTTTTTTTTTTTTTTTTTTTTTTTTTTTGGTGGCCAGGACCTAGAATCATGAATACAATATTTTTTGCAAATATTTCCAGTTTAAATTTACTTTCAGAGGTTTTGGCTTAAGTGATGGTGTTACACCTATATCTTTTTTATTTCACACAAAGGACTGTGGTCCATAGGGACACTGAGGAGTGACAGTATTGGCCACAGTTCCTTTATTGCTCAGTACTAGGCTCACAGCATTGCCAGAATGTTGTAATGCTAACACTGCGTCAGTACTAGCCATTCTAAAAGAACCAATAGCCTCCTTTTACGTACGCTGTTCCTAGTCTTCCTCATTTCTTCAGGCACAGATTGTTCATAGTTGACAATTTACCTACTTGGATTAAAGACTGATTTGATTGTAGATGATATTGAAATAATATCAACTTTGTTAGGTGAGAGGTTGGGCTTAACTACTAGGGAGCTAGCGGAAGAGATGGTATATATGCTTGGGATTCTCATTAGAATACCCCAGGAGGAAATGGAAGAGCAGAGGAAGTCAGTTTATATATCTTTGGAGATGGGGAGTAGGCTGCTGCTTGTTTTGTTTTTAAATTGTATTGTTTATTTGTGTGTGTTGGGGGTTAGGAGTAGAGAGGTGACTACTGTTTTTCATAAGACAGAATAATTGTTTCTACTCTAGAGGCTTTCTTTCTATCTTTATGAGCTTGGGACACCATCTATTTAAAAAAACAAAACAAAACAAAAACAAAACCCCAAAATTCCTCATTGACTACCATACACTTAATTTTACTTCGAGTATTGCTCCTGTTAGGTCCGTGAGTGGTTTGGGCTGGGTGGATAGTCATTGGGTTATAACTGTTTTCTGGTTTCTTTCCCTGGAGCATGCATCTAGAAGTCTGGCTTCACCCCCAGCCCCCCCCCCCCACTTCCCAGTGTCTCCTTGGTTTCTGTTGTGGTTACTTGAATGCTAACTGGTTCAGCTTGTGCTCTGACCCCGGGACAAGGCTCCTTTGCTTTCTCATGACCGTATTTATACTTTTGACGGATATATTTAAATGAACAGCTGTGGTGTTTGTTGAGTCACAATTATCTGATTCCGTTGCAGCTGCTTGACTGGCAAAAGCGTATTTCGAGCTAAATTGTGAGAACATTCCATTAATCACACTCTCCTGGTGTGTGTGTGTGGGGTGGGGGGGGTGGAGAAAGACCACCGTGAAAAGTCCTTTTAAAGATTCATTAGTGATTCCATTATTTCGAGTCTGTTGATCCAGTTGCAACTTAGCGTGTCACTTAGAGAAACTGTACAGAGGCGTAAATAACTACAAAAGGCTTAGTGATAATCAGCTCTGTAGGCAAACTTCTCTGAGCTAACTCCTCAGCACTGTGATCTCTATGAAGAGATGGCTCCTAGGGGATTTCCTTTCCTGTAGATTTCGATCCTCTCCACTCTGTGCGAAGTTCATTGGCTCAGTGTTTTGTTTTAAGCTTCCCGAACTGATTACACGGAACACAGAAGATGTTCTGTCTTCCTTTTCTCTCTTCTCCAATGAACTAATTGCAACTGTAGCCTCTGATGGAGTCTTTGGCTTTCCCGAGCCAGCTCCGTTTTTATCTTGACACCTCCTCGAGGTTCTTTCTGAGGTTATTAATAGGCACAGAAGCATGACTTTCTGAATAGCGTCAATAACTGTTAGAAGACATGGGAGAGATGATATGTCAATTTCTGACTTGGAAGAGCCATGTTTTCAAGCTACCAAAGTTGTCCCAGAGTCACCAGGGATGGCTCTGGGCATAGCTGGTGTCTGCAATGAAAGATCCAAGCAGGCCTTTCCAAATGGGCTATTGTCCGGCAGGAACTGTCTGGTGCACCCAGAGTCTGCCAGCGCCTTTCTGTCTGAGCGCTTCTCTTGGATGGTACTCTGGAAAGCTGGAACCCTAGTTAGAAGTGCTCTCTTTTAATTTATCTCGAATACCCAGTTGCTTCTACATTAAATTGAGGTCGCAGAAGCCCCTCCCACCCCCAAGTCACTTCCTTGCCAGTCGGAATCAAACTTACACCTTGACTTTCTTTCCCTACCTAAGCCAAATACAGTGTAGACTCATGATTAGAACTGAGGTTTTTGGTTCATCTTGAGCGCCTGCTCACCGCAAAGGGATGTCACCAAGCAGGCTTGCAGTCAACCAGCACACTGATGCTTGTTTAGGGGATCCAGGGAAAAATAATAAGTACATGGCCAAAGTTTCCCGAAATTAAATGCTTTGAGGCAGGTATATAGCTGGGACATGTAGCAGAGAGGGCTGAGCAGCAAGGTTCGACACAGGCGTGGGGTTGGAGTGTGAAGGACCCAGGTGTGCAGGTGTGAGAGGGAAGGTGGAGCAGAAGGAATCCAAAAGGTGTTTTTTTTCTCACTTCCACAGACATATAGTGTAGTGAGAGGGAGGGCGTGGGAGGGGGGCAGTAAAGGATAGACTCAAAAGGGATGGAAGAGGGGAGGGGGAAGATGAACGGGGAAGGGAAAGAGGGAGAGAGAATGACTTTGAATTGTGCCCGCTCCCCAACCTAATACCCATTCCACTACCAATTATTGACAGTTGATCCTACTAACCTTACAATTTCTCTAGACTCATGACTTATTCCTCTACTGTAAGCACTGAGAAAGCTGAGCCAGGAGGACCGCAAGTTCAAGGACAGCCTTAGATACATAATGAGTATTAGGGTAGCTTGGGTTATTAGGTATTGTCTCACAAGAAAGACCAAGCAAGGAAGCAAGCCATAGAATGAGGACAGCCGTATGGGGCAGTCGGTGTGTAGAACACCATTTGTTTGTGAAGACGAAGGCTGCATCTAACTGAGGACTAGGGGTAGAAAAGAGATCTTAAATGGACCCAGAGGATAAGGAAGCCCTTCTTACCCTTAGAGAAAAGAAGAAATACACTTTTCAGACTTGGAAAGCATCAAGGACATCCTGGAACAGGTGGGAGGCAATGGTCTCCTGCTAGCTGAAACAAAGCTGGAGAACTGTGGCTGTTTAACACTGTAGGAAGGGAAAGAGGATGTGAAACAATCTCCACGGCCAAAGAACCCGGGTTTTTTTTGGGGGGGTGGGGTGGGTGGCTCAGTGCTTAGGCTTAAAATTCAGGTATCACAGAGTAAGCCGGAAGCGGTTCCTATCTCTGACCCCAGTCCCGAGATCTTGCTGGCCAGCTAGCCTAACCTTTGAGCTTCCAGTTCAAAGAACTTGTCTCAGAAAAGAAACTGGGGCTTTCCCAAGGAATATAATGAAGCTGGCATCTAGCTTCCATATGTGCGAGCATATCCATGTTCATGTGCTCCCACACGCATGCCTCCACACAGCCATGAACACATACATATGTCTTACATACAAATACAATTAAAATAATACTAAGACTTGAGGTATCTGGAAGGGCACGCAGCAGGAAATCAAAGCCCTTGAGTCCCCAGGACGGATGAGTCTTCTTCATTTGTGTCAGGAAGAGCAAAGCCAGTTTTGTTCTGTGTACAATTAAGTCACATTTAAAAGTAAAGTAAAGTTAATTCTCTGTTTGTTCCGTGGCAGCCTAAGCTAAACCCTTTACTTATTTTCCTTTAATTGCTACCCCTCCCCCATTTACAGATTATACTTTATCTCTTTTTTCCTTTCTGGAGTGCATCTGCCACAGCTGGAATGTTCACAGGGTAACTCCTTCAAAATCCTTTCCTGAAATGGCCTGTAATTATTTCCTCTTACCACAGGATGAATGGATCCAGGGTCTGGTTTTAAGTTCTATGGTAGTCGTCCAAGGAGCCATTTGTATTCCTGTAACGCAAACGATCAAGTTACATGCTAATATTCTGAAAGTAACATCCCACCAGAAACCCTCCAGCAGCAGTGGCGTCTGTGTAAACCCAAGCCCTGGCATGCACACTGCCAGGTCATAGTGTGATGGTACAAGTGTTTAACAGGTCATTTGTGAACTGAGGGAAAGATCCCGACTTGACTTACCTGGTGCAATAAATATCTTCAGTTTCGCTCTTCTTTGCAGCTACTACTGACAGCTCATGTCTCTTTCACCTCTCCCAAAGGACCAAGGGTTTTGGAGGAAGCTGCCCTTGGCTAGCTCTTTCTCTGTCAGGCTGTAGTACCTATTTTTACACCATCCAATCGGTCAGAGTAGCTGGATTTTGTCTTAGATGGAGAATGTTGTTATAAGCATGCTTTCCTTCAGAGTTTCATTTTCAACTATGTATTACTGGATTTACTTTGTCCTCAAATGAACCTATACTAATTTCCATATTTATTTTGAGGTGTGAATTATGAGAGAATTGATGAATGAATTAAGGGTGGACAGGAGCATGAACATACTTGCAAGGAAGTCTTGTCTCCCCCCCCAATCCCCACCCCCCAAATAACTTCTTTGACATTGAGATTTTTCTCTTCTGGGAGGCAGGGGGCTGAGGGAGATGACTGGAGGTCACAGTGTATGTAAAACTAATTTTGAGTGTAGTGAAATGGGAAGATGGCATAATTGAAAGGTGACCCAAATCACCATGAGTGAAATATGTTCTCCAAGAGAAGGGTCAAGCTGGATGGAGCTCTGAATGATTAAAGTTTGGATTAAGTGTTGATGGTAAAACAAGATTGATGGTTACTTTCTGGTAGATTGGCCATTGTAGGGTAGTGATTGACTAAGGCCACTAAACATTGATCACATGGTCTTGGGTTTGAGTGCATGTGCTTGGGATAGTCGTTTGCCCCTATCTATTTTCTCGTTTGTGAAATAAGACTTCTAAGAGTATTTGTTTTGAGTGTTTTAGGAAGGAATGCGTGCATATTTACTTCTAAACACAGTGTTAGGCACATTCCTTGGGTACACTCCTACTGTAGAGACAATGACATGGTGTTGACTGATCATTAGTTTCCTTTGCTCTGCCCCTGCCTTCCCTGTTGAGTAGATTTTATTTTAATTAATTAATTTTTATATTGTGGAAGGCCCAACAAAAAATTCTGAAAACATATGTAATGGTGGAAAAAGTCATCATGTGTTAGTAGTCAAAGAACCCTTAAGACTGGGAAAGGTGTGGGGTAAAGATGACCTCATTTGGGTGGTTAAAAAAAAGTCATTAATTCTAAGGGGGGATGAGTGATTATTGACTGAGTTTCAAAACCTTTTTAACTTGAAGATTGTTAAGAGTCAAACAGTGTCAAGAAATTCCCTTTTCAGTGAGACTCAGTGAGTCATGGATGGGTCAACCGAGAGAATTTGGGCAGCCAGGCCAGACAAAAGAGTCCTTTGTTGAGTTTTATGATTATTTTCCTCTTATGGAAAGCAAATTGCGTACCCTGCAGGAGTCCGGAGCGTAGGAACATCCTTCATTGCCTACCATAGTTTTAAATTACACTGCCTAACATGAGTTCTGAGCGTTGAATACAGAGGTCCATTATGAGCTGATTAGTCTGTGGCCAGTATCAAAATGATATTTTTAGTAGTAGACGTCAGAGGATCTGTGGTTCTTTTCTTTTTCTCTACCACCCTCTCCCCTCCTCTCCCAGATATAACATTTTGGTGAACAAAAGAACTACCACACTTGATCTGAACCCACACATGTTAGGAATCGAAGGAAACACTAACTCTTTAGCTGGTACCACCCAGATCTAGAGTACCATGGTGTGTGGAAAGTGGTTCTCTTCTGCCCTGTGATTGTCTGTCTTTAAAGTGGAAAATATGGGAAGTTCTCCCTCCCAGAGGACAGGCCTAAGACATTGCAAGGGATGGCAATGATACAAAGAGGGTCTCTTTCCTTGTGTCTGAAGCATTGCAAGTAGTTAGTAGGGATTGCAGAACTGATCCATCAATAGCTGATCCAACACACACACACACACACACACACACACACACACACGAGGAAAAAATTTATACTCTGAGCCCTGTGGGCAGTATTTATAATCTCCAGTAGCCTTTCATTGTTTTTTATTTAGGGATTTTGGCAGTTAAACTAAAAGGAGATGAGGAGTGTGATTATCTTTTTATCATTATAATTTCAGTACTCTCTTATAGACCTTTAGTTGTCTATAAGAAACATTATTGATATATTAAAAGATATCCAGTGCATTACCCCTAGACTGTCAGAGTTCTTTGATATTGGAATGGCCCCCAGGATTTTTGGCACTCCAGAGCATCTTTGTCAGGGGTTGGGCCAGTGCTCAGTCCAGAATTCCTGGAGCCGTTGCTGACACAGTGACAATGGATGGAGCTTCTATGGAGAAAGGCAGTGATTTCTGAAGTGCGAATGCAGAATCCCTGGGGAGCTGAGACATTTTTCAGGGTTCCCAAGATCCAGTGGTGGGCACAAGGCTGGGTGGTTTTCTGTGTGTATGTTAGCCAGCAACATGTTATAACCAATAAGCTGCTAAATCATGTAGGATCCAGATGTCCTCCAGGCCAAACATCAAGACTTGTTCAGTGTGAAACAGTGATATGTTCCTCCTGTCTACATGTTCTGCAAAAATAAAATCATACTTTTAAAAAATTGTTTTTAAAAATCTGGTAGGATGTTTATTTTAATGTGAATTCAGTGTTCTATCAACTGGGGTTTGCTTTCTAGCATAGTGCTTATCACTGGGAAAAGCCCACCTAGACAAGTGACTTAGCAATTCTCAAGGAGCATAAAGAGACCCGAGGTCGTTAAACTTGCAAAGCCATTGAGGAATCCCTGAGTTCAGGGTTATTGAATGATTTCCAGTTTCTGTGACCAAGAGGAGAGAAATCGAAAGTTTACTTTAAAAAAAAATTTTTTTTTCTTTTCTGCAGGTTTTAGAAGTAGAAATAGATGCTTTGTGATTTAGGCCAGCACTTCAGTGAATTGGATTTTTATTTATTTGGGGCAGGCGTTTGCTGTATAGGCCTAGGAATTTGCTGAGTAGCCCAGGCTGTTCTTGAACTTGGGATCCTTCTGGCTTAGCCTATCCCAGATGGGGAGTGCCAGGATTATATATGTGTACCACCACTGCAGGCCTGATGTTTCTTATAACTAACTAATGATCGGGAGACTCACACATTTCTCTTTCCTCTTGCTTCCCTCTTCTTTGGAGTATAATGTTTAGAAGGCAATTTAGCGGGCAAGTGGAACATTCTAGACTGAAGAAAGCAGAGCCAGCCAGTGTTGCTGACACTTTCCTCCTGTGGATTTTTGTTGTTGTTGTTGTCTTGTTTTTTGTTTTTGGATGTGATTTGAGATGCTCTTAATTTATAGATTGGCTCCAGGGATTAAATTTATAAATGTTTTTTTCTGTCTTTCATAAGCATAAATCAGCATATAATATTGATGATAATCTGCAAATAGTTATATTGGAGGCATAGGCCTTTGTTGGTTTGTGACATGGAAAATATGGCAGAGATGACTGGTTTGTTTTTGCATGCTTAAAATTATGAAAATGTTGTTTATGTTGAAGTGTACTTTTGACATTTGTTATTAATAAACTGAACCAAGTTCTTACTCAAGCTCAGCTCTTACTGAGATGATATATTGTAAAATCTCCCCTTCCCTTGTAGGTACCTATGCATGATGGCCGTGCTAATGCTGGATAATGCAAAGTTAAATTGAGTGTGTTAAGTCAGAAGGATTCTAAGTATTAAATGAGCACCTAGTTTGGCTCAGCTGAAATGAGCAAGATGAGGCTGTAGATTCTGCTCCTGGGGTTTGATAACAGAGACATGGTCGAAAGGTAAAATAGGTAGGGATATATATCATTAATTAATGTATTTCACAGGGATGGACATTAACAGCATGAGAAAAAGGCGGTAGAGGATTTAACTCAGAAAGTGAAGTTTCTGTTGTGACCTGAAGGATGAGCAGGAATTTAGCCAGGTTGGGCCTTGAAAGAAGAATCTAACCACAGGGAGGCTGATAATGTACCAGGCTCTCGAGAGAGGCAGGGAAGCTTGGAAACAGGATGGGAGTTGTGAGGTGGGCACCCTAGGAAAGATGATGGCAGAGGACAGAAGGTTTGGTGACACTGGGGCGAAGAGTTACTTGGAACTTAGAGTGCCTTGGTTTGGTTCCAATTCTTGCCTTGCTCTCCAGCTTTCCCAGGGGTCCTCAAGATATACCACACTTGTACCCCTAATGCACGTTGACATAAACCGTAGAATATGTAGTATAGAATATGTACATCGTTCAGTTTTCTGTCATGGAGCTTAAGAGATACAGGTTTCACTTGTCAAATGGAGAGGTTTATTGGGGGGGGGGTATATGTTGCTTTTATGCATCTTATGTGGGTGCTGGGGGGCACTAGCAGAGAGGTGGTAAAGGAAACAGTTTCTCTCATGGCTAGAAAGCAAACGAGGAAAGAGAAGGCTCAGAGCCACATACTGAGGGCCTGCCTGCCATGCTCTTAGGGCACCTCCTAGGCCCTGCCTTCTGAAAGGTCCACTGTCGGCTACCAATGCCAGCCCCAGGACCAAGTGTACACTATAGCAATCCATAAAGCACAAATGGGAAGACATCAAAGATCTGCCAACAGCAGAATCATATTATTAACGAGAGTCTTCTTCTTCTTTTTCAAAGATTTATTTATTTTATGTATCTGTAGCCGTCTTCAGACACACCAGAAAAGGGCATCAGGTCTCACTATAAATGGTTGTGAGCCACTATGTGGTTGCTGGGGACTGAGCTCAGGACCTCTGGAAGAACAGCCAGTCCTCTTAACCACTGAGCCATCTCTCCAGCCCAACAAAAGTCTTAAGATACTAAATCTGATTATTCTGTGAGACAATGAACACTAGGTCTATTTTTCAAAAGACTTAAAAAAAAAATCTGAATTTGAGGAGACAACTTCATGTCAGGTTGACCTGAGTTTTGTTGCTGTTCTCCAGTAGGCTGTGAAGGAGAAGCAATAGGAATATCTGATGCCAGGGCCTGTATTGTCACACTCTTCATTGTATTCCTAACGTCATTAATCTCTAGTGTTTTTTTTTTTTTTTTTTTTTTTCTGATGTTCGAGCACTTGCCATTTGGGGAGGGTTCATCTCATGATAGGGAGCCAGTGCAGCCTGTAAGTTCACTTGAAGAGCTCCTATGATCTTTGTAAACCAGGCATGACTAGACTTTTTTTTTTTTTTTTTCCACAGTCTCTCTGAAAGGTACCTCTTTGACTCCCGGGACTGTCATAGGAAACTGAGATAAATGCCAAGTAAAGCTGTCAGTTATTTGCCACTTTATTATATGAACATAACTTTATGAAAGCGAGCTCTGAGTGTTTTCATTCTATAACTCAAGGAGTTCCTTTGAGTGCCTCTTAGATACATGTAACCATGTTGGAGTTGAGTGGGCTATCGCTGGAGACTGCCAGAAACACAATTTTAGGTATTAGATGAGAAATGGGGAGTTGAAGTCACTTAAGGTGGAAAGGATGTTTCTTAGCATCAGTTTCTTTCTTGTTACTATGGAACAGTAGCTTGGGTCATGTAATTTGCAAAAAAAAAAAAAAAATCTATCATCTGTCTATCCATCCATCCATCGATCTTGTTCTATAACTCAGGCTAACTTTGAACTTGAAATTCTCTTGCTTCTGCCTCTCAAAGTCTGGGGAGGGAAATAGCAAGTTCTAGCATGTGCTTAGCATCTAAAGATCTTCATACTGTATTATAATGCAGCAGAAAACATATCAGTGAGGCAGAATAAGAGTGTTTACGTAGGTTTCTCTTCCTTCTGAGGAAGCCAGTGATGCTATACTTGAGATTCAACAACTACCACCACCTCATTTAATCTTTTTGTTGTTGTTGTTTTTTGGTTTTTGGTTTTTTTTTTTTTTTTTTTTTTTTTTTTTTTTTTTTTTTTTTTTTTTTTTTTTTTTTTTTTTTTTTTTTTTTTTTTTTTTTTTTTTTTTTTTTTTTTTTTTTTTTTTTTTTTTTTTTTTTTTTTTTNTGTGTGTGTGTGTGTGTATGTGTATAGCCTTAACTGCTCTGGAATTTGTTTTATAGACCAGGCTGGCTTCAAACTCAGAGGTTCACCTGCATCAGCCTCCCAAGTGTTGGGACTAAAGGTGTGTGCCACCATGCCCAATCCTTCATTTAATCTTAACTATCTACCCCAAATCTTTTCTCTGAACACAGTTCATAGGGGATGGTGACTAAATGGATCACTGAGAAAAATGATAATTTAGGATGAGCTGGTGGACTCAGTCAGTGAAGGGCCAGCATGTGGACCTGGGTTTGATTCCTGACACCATTAAAAATGGTAGCTTGTGCTTATAAGTCACAGTGCTGGAGGGGCAGAGATGGTTGGACTCATAGGTCAGAGTGAGCCTCAGGTCTCAGTCAGAGACTCTGTGTCACAAAACAAGGTGCATAGTTCCTGAAGAATGACACCCAAGGTTGCCCTGTAGTCACTGCAACGACCTGCACACAATTGTCCACATACCTGAATACACATGAACATATACACACATGTGCACACTTTACACAGACACATGGAGGATAATTTATCAGCTTTCGTCACCTGTGGTGAAGGTGTAAGCCCGTCAGGACATTGGCCTGCACATGGAGGAGTTGTACAGTGTTCTTGATTGTGCTCTTCAGAGAACTGCCCCCAGTTGGGCTCTCATTAGACTCCTGATACCTGCAGGCATTACTTCAAGTAGCAAGGCTCTTAACTCAGAGAACCGAGCTTCTGCCAACATAGTTCTAGGTCAACACCAACTTGAAATTTCTCTCAGTTGCCTTATTTTTGTCTCCGTGACCATTTGCTATCCTGTAAACTGACATAATTTCTTCTTCTGAAAATATTCTTGTCGTAATTGTGTCTAACCTCTTATAATTCTAGCCATTTAAAATTCAAGTTAATGTAGGAATGCCATGTTTTGTAGTAGCTGGGGAGTAAGAGATTGTTTTCCTCTTGGATTGGATGAAGGTCTAGGTTCAATCTCCAAACCTTTGAAAGAGAAGTGAGGGCTCAGACACAGAGACTGGCCTTGGCCTAGTCAATTTATTACCTCTAACATCATATTACAATAGTGATCTTGGGCCTCTCAGACTTTTAAAATATAATACCTCCAATGTCGTGTTCAATAAGGTAGAATAGAATTCAAACCCATAGTTGTTCAGATTGCTTTATCTTCAACCTTATTCTCTTTGTTTTCTTATTGAGTTCTTCTTTAGGGGGGTAGGCTCGGAGATACAGCCAGTAGAGGTCTTTGGCCAGAGGGAAGTCTTAAGACCTATGAAGATTTGCTTAGATCCATGGAAAGGGAGTATTCAAATGTGCTAAAAACCAAGCAAGGCATCACAAGTTGGGTTTCCTTGCAGAGCCCTTGATGGCATTTGAAGATGGTACGTCTGACTTACTGTCACCCTGTGTTAGTTTTTGTGTCCGACTTATATTTCTTTTTTTTGCCTTCCACAGTCATACAATGGTCGATGGAGTAATGATCCTTCCTGTGCTAATGATGATGGCTTTCCCTTCCCCGAGTTTGGAAGGTACGTGACACACAGCTGTTTGGTTAGGATAATGCACTGTGTATTGTTTGGCTTACTGTAAAACATTTGGTCCTTAATCCTGTCAGACTTAACACACCCTTTGTATAATAAATATCTGGCAGTGTCCCTTGACTGCTTTAATGTGCAGTTCTGATACATATTGCATCTTGATTTATGTGTGTGTGCGTGCCTGCAGTTTAAAGATGCCATTTAACACCCTACCAGAAATAAAAGATGAAGGTGAAATAGACAGTTGTGTAATTAATAATAAAGTAGTATGTGCAAACAAATGTTCTCTGGGCTGCCAGTCTTGCCTAAGCACATTAGATATTATGAAGTATGGTTCTCTCTGTTATCTGTGTATTTTCTTTCCACTCGTTTGGATGCGCATGGTAAATGTGATAAAAATGTTAATTGGAAGTTAGAATAAAGAGTTCCTAAGGTTTCAGTAACTATCAGAATATATTTATACAGCATAGTATTATATTTAATCTGTTGTATCATTTACTATGCCTAATTTTGCATTTGTTTCTTTATAGTGTGTGTGTGTGTGCGTGCATGCATATGTGTGTGAGCCTGAAGTGGCATATGTGAAGTTCATAAGACAGCTTTCAGGAGTCAGTTCTCTCTGTCCATCCAGATGTTCTGTGGATTGGGCTCAGGCTTGGCAGGGAGCATGTCTAGCCACTGAGCCACTTTGCTAGACCTTACTGTTACTTTTATAGATGAAACATCATAGGTCATGGGAGGAGGGAGTGGTATGCTTAGAACTTGATGCTGTCTACACTTCTGGGTGTGATGTTAGGAAAAGGAGGGCACTCTAGAGTTACATACACTTGTGTGTATTCACTTGTCTACCTCAAAAACATGTTGTTATTGTTATATTGATATTTGAATTATGTGTGTTCTACCTTCAGTGACTGCATTTTCTGAATAATGAGAAATTTTGTTAGAATGTCAACGAAACAGATGTGTGGCTCCTTTGGTAGTTTAATCTTTCTGCAGCAAACTACAATGTGTTAAAGGCCCAGTGCTGTGGCAGGGACAGTCTAGCAAGAGGTTCTGATTACTGGGCCTTGCACTCCAAGAAGTTTGTTAGAACCCTGCCCTACCTTTCATACCTGATCGGGAGGTAAATTGTCTTCCTCTGCTTCCTGGTTTCATTACACTGTCCTGTATATTGTGTTCATGTTTGGCAAAACTCCGGTGTCAGTCATTGATGGGCTGTAACCCCCACAACTGTCAACCCAAACAGCCCTTTTCTGTTATTAATTTGATTACTTCAGGTATTTGTTATAGTTATAGAAAGTTTTTCAACATATCTCCTGTTTATACAGTAGTTTTATTTGGGGGAAGTTTAATCTACATCAGGACAGTGGACAACATACTTTGTGTTTTTATGTATAACAGATTTAATTTTGCTGATTGTTTAGGTAAATGGATAAGTTGACCTACAATCAGAACTTACCAGAGTAAAACAATTATGGAGGCACGAGCATACAATCCCAGCAATTAGTAGGTGGGGACAGGAGGATCAGACGTTGGAGGTTAACAGTGAGCACATAGTAAATCTGAGATGAAGTTAGGCTATAGAAAACTGCCTTAAAACAACAACAAGCTTGCTCTGACTTAGGCTGCATATTTCTCTTTGTCTGTTTGGGCTTCTGTAACAAAATACCTCAGATGGGATGCCTTGTAAACAGCAGACATTTCTTATAGTTCTCAGTCTGGGAAGGACAAGTTCAGGGTGCTGGGTGGGTGATTCACTGTCTGTTGAGGACTTGTCATTTACAGGTGGTGCTTTTTCACGGTGTCCCATGGTGGAAAGTAGCTATCTCTTTTATGAGGCCACTGTCCTAGTTTTATTTCTGTTGCTGTGATAAAATACCTTGACAAAAGCAACCTTAAAGTAGGAAAGACTTTATATCCATGTACAATTCTAGGTTAGAGATTTACCACAATAGGGAGGTGAGGCAGCAGGAACTTAAAACAGCTGGTTACATCACCTCCACCATCAAGAGCAGAGAGAAACGAGTGTATGCATGCTCCCTTGCTTGCTTGCTATACTCTGATCATTTTTCTTTTACATAGTTCAGGTTTCTCGGTCTAGGGAATGGTGCTGCCCACAGTGGCCTGGGTCTTTCACATCAACCAACCCAATTAAAACAGTTCCCTACAGGACAATGTAGACAATTCTTCATTGAGACTCTTCCTGGGTGACTAGATAACCATCACAGATACACAATCATACAGTGAGGATCTTAGAACCATCACAGATACACAGTCACACAGTGAGGATCTTACAACCATCACAGATACACAGTCACACAGTGAGGATCTTCTTTGCTCACACTCTGTTTGCTTATCCTACCTTCTTTTATCACCACAGATTTTTGAGGGGATGTAAACATTCATACAGAGCAGGAAACATTTTAGCTCGTGATATAACCAGGCATTTTGAAGTCTTGGGCTTCTTACTTTTATTGATTCCTTCTTTCCCTAACTTGTTTCAGAAAAGCTGATGACTCTCTTAGAGTCATCTTTTTTGGAAAGCCACAAAACTGCTGGGGGGTGGAGAGAGAGGGTGGGGGAAGGAAGGAAGAGTTAATGCTAATTCTGTGCAATTATATGTCTTGCCTTTGCTTGTTGCTATGTAAATGTATTCCAACTACAAATCATAAACTCTACCTCATTGTGCATTGGAAGATGTCTGTTTTGTACAAGTGCTTAGAGTGATTCTCAGCCTTGTGATCAGATGAGACATAAGGCTCATGCCCTTGTTATAAGTTCTTTGGGATATAGGGGTCTACTTTATACAATTGATTAGCTTCCCAGAAGGCAAATAATTAAATTGATTAGTGTAGTGAAGTCTGCAGAGAAGTCAGTATTCAATGTCCGAGGAGTTATTTTGTTGCACTTTAGTCTTATGATTTTGTTGGATCTGTTTCTTCTCTCTCCATCTGTCTGCCTATCTATCTATCTATCTATCTATCTATCTATCTATCTATCATCTATCTCATCTCTCAACCCCATCCCCACCTTTGTGTGTGTGTGTGTGTGTGTGTCTCCATTTCTCTCTTTGTTGTCCTCTTGGGAATCATAAATCCACTACATGCAGCATTGGAACATAGCTAATAGTCCAGGGGGTCTCTGAATGTAAGGTACAAACTGGGTTTGATGATAAATAAAAACATACATCTTACTTGCTTCTTTTTACTGTGAGAACATTTAGATTAGAATGACTAAGGTAGCTCTCATTTTTCTTCTCCTGGGCAGTGCTGCTGCAGCCCAGCCTGGCTATCTAGAGTCTGTCTAGACAGCTCTCAGCAATGAGTGTTATTAAAGACACTACAGTGCTCTGGTGGGCGTGCCAGGAGGTGCCCTAGAGGATCCTGTCGTGCTAGTGCTGAAGGCGTTCACAGGAGGAAGTGGCCTCTTGTTAAATATTGAGTTAGCATTGTTCTCAGCTGGCCATTTCTGGGGACCCATTTCTTGGCTTCCCTTTAAAATTTCTTACTTTAACAGTCCTTACTTAAAAAAAAAAAGTCTTCAGAGTATTGAGACTAAGTTGTCTCCAGATTCTTCCTCTCCATATGCTATTAAGCAGTGCTTTTTGGTTTCAGTTGAAATCAGGGGTCAACCTGTGGTAGAAGCAAGATCGCAGAGAAAAGGAAAGCAGAAGAGAGGTGGAGTGGGAACGAGCTGGGGAGTGGGTGTGTGTGTGGGGGAGGGGGAGAAGAATGGGGAAAGAGGAAGGGAAGGAGTGGGTGGGGGCACTTGTGCAGAATAACCTCTCTTGTTTCTGTTTCGTTTTCCCCTGATCCTAGCACTTAGACCGTGCAGAGTCCAGCAGTTGACCTCTTTATTTTTAATATTAGTGATTCACACTACTTAGGATTTTCTGTAAGTTCTATTTTAACTCTCATAGTTTCTGAACTCCATACACATTTATTTATATTTCCCCACATTACTCATTTCACCACATTTCTTTCCTTTTTACTGGCATTTATCCATAGTGATAGGTTTTATGAAGAGACTTCCATGCGCTTTAACCATATATTCCTCCCCATCTCCTCTTTCTTCCCCATCCCATTCCTCCCACAGATAGGCAAATGCCAGGTAATAAAAGCTCTTCTTCTGAGCCAATAGGGAAATGGAGTGTCATTAAAATGTTCCTATTTAAAGGCGACCACTACTACTGTGCTTATAGATACTGACCGGAGTGTGGGATGCTGTCCTTCCCCCATAATGTTCTGAGTGCCCTAATGTAGACTGTTCTTGTCATTGTCATGGCTAGCTTGAGTGTTGGTCACTTCTTTCCTCCTTGTGACTTAACTTCGTTACCTGTTAGGGGCATATTCTATAAAAGGCACTTTTAAAAATTTATTTTATGCATATGAGTACATCACCATTGCTCTCTTTAGACACACCAGAAGAGGGCATCCTATTCCATTATAGATGGTTGTAAGCCACCATGTGGTTGCTGGGGATTGAACACAGGACCTCTGGAAGAGCAGTCGGTGCTCTTAACTGCTGAGCCATCTCTCCAGCCCTAAAAGGCACTTTTGTTTTGTATGTATGTACTAGGAGTTTTAAACAAAAGAAAAGGAAACTGCTTATAATACATTTAACATTTGTAAAGTCAAATTTAGCTATAAAAATTTAGGTAAAAGAGATAAATAACAGGAAAGATAATAGAAAATCTGGCGCTGAGCTTTGTAGATTACAAATTGAAAAGAAAATAGACTCCAATTGAATATATACTGGGCAGTAGAAGCCATTTAGTAACTATGCCCTGCTAAGTTGTCACAACATTCTATGACACAAATAAAAGTCACAGGCATTTGCTGTGATAGATTTTGGCATATGGACTTGGTCTACAAGGCAGACAAAGGCCACATGGTGGCATGCAACCGTATTCCAACTCAGGAGACTGAGGTGAGAAAATATCTTGGGCACAAAAGAGTTCAAGATCAAGTCGGGTGTGGTGGCGCAGGCCTTTAATCCTAGCACTCTGGAGGCAGAGGCAGGCGGATTTCGAGGCCAGCCTGGTCTACAAAGTGAGTTCCAGGACAGCCAGGGCTATAAAGAGAAACCCTGTCTAGGAAAAAAAAGAAAACAACAACAACAACAACAGAAACAAACAAACAAACAAACAAACAAACAAGCAAACAAACAGAGTTCAAGATCAGTGGGGACAAAACAGGGAGACATTGTTACAACCAAGCCAGCAAACAAAGATGGAAGAGGACTGGGCAGTCAGCTTTGGAGGAGTTTGAGTCACAACAGCTGAGTTGACCAGCCAGCCAGAGCTTGGAAGGGGTGAGCTTATTCAGCAGTAAGTCCCAGGGGCTGAAAACATTCTAGTCCTAGATAAGATTAGACAGAGGCTAGAAGCTTCCAGGACTAGGCTGAGGCTAGCAGACAGGCGATAAGCTTTGGAGACAGCAGTTAGTACAGGAAAATAAAAGTTACTGTTGTAGTTCAAATATACCAAAACAATATGCAGTACTAGTAAATAGGCATAATTTTCATGTGCCAACTTTCCTCTTATTTGTTTTTTAAATGTGTTTATTTTTCCTATATCACTCTCTATACTCCCTCCATTTATGATGCTGGAGACCAGATGCTTATGCTTCTTAAATGTTGATTAGGAATTGGGTTAACATTTTGGGAATAGGTTGAAAGCAGTGACTGAGATAACATTTGAATACATTTTAGAATATTCCCCAAGTTCTGCAGAACTGGTCAGGATGATACAAAATGAAAAGATTCCTTTTCCCATCCAAATATGGGGAATTAGAAAATGCTGTTTCTTATAGCTACTTTTTGACAATTATAGGTAACATTTATTGGATAATTAGTATGTCCCAGTTACTGGGCTTACTGCCTTACATTATTTCCCATATTTTAATTTATTTTTCATAACCCTACTCAAAGACAGGATTTTTTTCTTTTCTTTTCTCTTTTTTAGGCTGTACCTTTAGATTAGTTAAAGCTCCTGATGTAACACAGCCAATACAGGTGTAATATGAGAAATGGTGTTTGCGAGCTTCAGCCATGAATCCCTGTCAAAATTCTGCTTTTATCTATCTATCTATCTATCTATCTATCTATCTATCTATCTATCTATCTATTTGATTTTTTATTTATTTTGTTGTGAGTTAGTAGCATCCATCCCCATTCATTTCCTATGTGGTGCATGCTAGGACCCAGCTCAGCGCAGATGTTGGCGATGATAAGAAGAGGGCCTGAGATGGCTAGTGATGGGTCCTTTTCACCTGGGCTTGTGATTTCCAGGTCTCTTGTCTGTCCTACGGGGAATCATTTCTCATTTTCATTATCCATACAACTCTAGCTGCAGGGAGAGTTTTGTTTGCTCTCACAGAGAAGAGCACTCGAGTTCTAATTACCTGTATATTCTTGCCTTGCCTTTCCACTAATAAGACTAATCACGCTCCAACACTGCTATTATGCCACCAGGGAGAAGGTGGAGTCTCTGACAAAAGTCTCTCCTTTTGTCCCCCATATGCGTTTGCAGGTGGAAAACCATGACACAAAGATTAAAATGGTGCACTGCTTTTTTTGGAGGTATTTCAAAGCAGAGACACCCCCCGCCCCCTTATTGACTTGATCAACTACAGTTAGATTTGAAGACAGCAAGGAAGTCCAGACTTAGGCACAGTTTTGTTGTTGCAGATTTTGCCCCTAAATTATTTTCTGTATTGACTGGATTGTGGACTTTCCAGCCCATCACCACTCAGACTTTCCAGCCCAATTACCCAATGGAGGAAGGAAGGAAGGGATAAGTTCAATGGACTTTTTGTTAGGGTCCACAAAGGTACCCCTCTTTGCCAGTTGGGGGAAGAATAGAATGAACCTTTCTTTGAGTTTCTCATTTTTGAGGCTTCAGGAAGTTCTTGAAGGGGTGAATGAGTGTAAAAGAAAGGCCTTAGTATTGAGTCTGTTGCTCCCATTTCTTGTGACTGTCCTGTCATTTTATCCCTTTTGTTCAGAAGAAAGTCTTTTATTTGCTTCACCATATCATCACATTAGTTTCTTTAAGGAGCAATGTGAGATGCAGTGGACCGTTTGCCTGCCATCAGTAGGACCTGAGCTGAACTATCTGATGAAGCTACACACTCTCCCAAAGTCGCTTCCGTTTTTGTTTGTTTGATTGATTTGTTTTTTTAATCAAGGTTTTTTTGTTTTTATTTTGTTTTTGTTTTGTAACAAAGTGATTGTCTTTGAACTGCTGCAAGGTGAACAGCTTAACAAAGGTTTCTTTCAGTTATTCCTTCTTGGGAAATGTTTGCTTCTGTCATAAACTAGAGCCACGTCTACTAATTTAAGTGGAGACTTTAAGAGCAGAGTAGATAGTACTCACCAAAACTAAAGATCAAACAAAATCATTAATGGAACAAATGTTCAGGCAGATGAAGTGATTTTGCTTGTGGTCAACTACGGTATGTAGGGCAAAAGTGTCCAGGCCTTCTCTTTGGTGATGGTGGTCTCTAATGTGTGAGAGGCCATTTTCTCTATAGAAAAAACTAGTAACACAGGACACAGGAGGCCTGTCAGGTGTGATGTCTATATATTTCACTTTTGAGGGGGTGCAAAGTTCTGTGAAAAAAATAGAAATTAATTTGCAAATCTCAAAGCACTACTAACTGCCCTCCAGAACTCCCATTGTAGCCTGGGCTGACCCAGTCAAGCTTCCATAGATAAGGCTTATTCCTAATTGTCGTAATTATCCAGAACTCTAGCCATTCCAGGATCATGTAAGACATAAGGCCATGTGCTTTTCCTAATTCTCACTATGACTCATGTCAAGAAACATTTGGGGTAGGACCAAGGGGAAGTGTAGAGACCCACATATCTGAAAAGATAGAATCATGAAGCAGTAATTGCTTTTATTTCTCTTCCTCCTTAATTCAAGCCATTATTTTTCACAGAAAAACAAAAAATGAAACAAAAAACAAAAGAAGTCTAGCTTGCCTTTGCTACTATGTAATGGGTTAAAATTGTAGCTTTATAGGGAAAAGCCCAGTGAGCTCCCTAAGTCTCTTGACTCCCAACCTTAGCCACTGAAACTCTTCTAGAATTTAGATAGATTCTATCTGCCTGTCTGTCTGTCTGTCTATCTATCTATCTATCTATCTATCTATCTATCTATCTATCTATCTCTATCTGCCTGTCTATATCTGTCTATCTATCTATCTATCTATCTATCTATCTATCTATCTATCTATCTATCTATACATCTATGCATCTATTCATTTTTACAATTTCCTCCCCTCTCTCCAAGCCAGTTGATTTGACAAGAAGAGAGGGAAGTTTATATTTACACCTTTTCAGCCTGGGTTGCAACCCTGGGACATCTGTGCCCTGACTCTAATCAGCTGACTCTAAGTCCAGGATGAGAGTGTCTCCCAGAGCTAATGCTGCAGATAGGGCTTTTGTGGGTTAGTGTGGAACATGAACTTGACAGGGTATGTGTATTTGGGAGGTGTGGGAGGGAGAAAAGGAAAAGGACTAAGACAGGAAGATGGTTCTCTTGGGAAATTTACCTTAAACAACAGCTGCTCTCCTGTAGCTTTTACTGGAATGGTAATTTTGGTGGGAGGGTCGGTGGAAATGGTCTTTTCCTTTTTCTCTTGTTTTGTCTTCTGTGTTCTGGTTCCTACTCTAGGACAAATTGAAAACCATGGAAACCCACACATTTATTCAGAGAAGTTACGGCGAATAGAAAATGACAGCACTCCACAATTGGGTTTTGAATTTTGCTTATGAAATATAAAACCCTGCAGAATGCCCTGTAGCCGTCTAGTCATGATTCCCTTCCCTTTGACTTCAGAAGTGCACAGTTTCAGTTCTGCAAGTTAGGATAGTGCTTCATGGTCTGATGGTGTCAGTTAAAATGAATCTGAAGGAAAGGTTCTTGGCTGGGGATAAGAATCAGGAAAGAGACACAGCCAGTCATCATCATTGAGCCATCTTTCTTTGTGTTGTGCAGCTGTGTGAGCGGGTCACCTTTCTGTGTTCCTTATCATGTTGTACAATGGAGGCAGGCTCTACTTGCACCTTGTTGGTGCAAAGAAATACATGAAGCAAGTTATTTCCAGAGTAAGCTTTAGAACCAGGGGCTGAGGGGTGGTCGTGTTCACTGTGTTATCTCTAGTGCCTAAGACATTGGCTCATCTACTGTGGTGGTTTGAATGGGAATGGTCCCTGTAGTCTCATATATTTGAATGCTTAGTCACCAGGGAGTGGCAGTATTTGAGAAGGATTAGGAGGTGTGGCCTTGTTGGAGGAAGTGTGTCAGTGGGGGTGGGGAGTGGGGTGGACTTTGAGATTCCAAAAGCCCCAGGTCAGGCCTAATTTCTATCTCTTTTTCTACATCTCTGGATCAGGATGTAACTCTCAGCTACTGTTCGTGCACAATGAATGTCACCATGCTCCGGCCATGCCCTCAACACAGTGATAATGGGACTATGTAAACAAGCCCCCAGTTAAACTCTTTAATAAGAGATGCCTTGGTCATGGTAGACCAGCAATAGAACAGTGACCAAGACATCTATCATTAGTGCTCAGTAAACATTTAACAAACAAATAAAAAATGTGCTCTCTCTCTCTCTCTCTCTCTCTCTCTCTCTCTCTCTCTCATCATTGATTTTGAGTTTAGAACAAGAGTTGGTTAAGAGCCTTTAGTCAGTGAACATCAGCGGAGAACACAACTGCCTCTGCGATGCATGTGTAAGAAGTAGATTCAGGTGTCCAGAAGTCACAACCCAGCTGTGTAAAGCCGAGGTTACACCACAATCCTCCCCATACAGGAGGTTCTCACCTCAGAGTCCAGGGAGAAAGTGCTGTAGGGACGAACGGGCACTGAACCAGCAAGGGAGGGATTCAAGAGTGCCTTTAAGGCAGGAGATGGGCAGAGTCCTGAGAAGTGAGAGCATAAGGTAGGGGGTGGTGGTAAGGATTGTGGGGAATGAGAGTCAGAAAAGGGATTCCTCAGGATTGTGAGTTCTAGACCTGCAAGAGTGCCTTGAGGTGACTGCTACTGAAGGCAGTGATGAGTTCCAGAATAGGTTGATAGGGTTAAATCATGGGCCATGGCGAGATGAGGAGAAGGAATAAGAGAAACAAGTCCTTCCATGGTTAATAAATGTATTCATTTCTTCATGATTTTGTATGTGTGCATGCACATGTGTGCACGTGCCCTCACATGCCGTGGCATGTGCATGGTGATCAGATGACAGCTTTGTGCAGTTAGGTTCCCTCCTTCCATGTTCATGTGGCTTCCAGGGATTGGACTCAGGTCGTCAGGCTTGCACTCTTACCCTTTGGTCTATGTCACATGGCGACTGCTGCAGTTTTGAAGCAAGCTGATCCTCCTGCTGTACTTTCAGAGGCATCCCAAGCCACATAACCAAGTCGGGGCAACTGAGAAAAACAAACAAGCAAGCAAATTCAGGAAGTAAAGCTTCCTCACAGGTAGCTGATACATGATACACCAACAGCCCAGCAGTACTAACCTAATATTCCACAGCCAGGTTCCTTATGGAAACATGTCTGAGCTGCTGACTTCTCCAGCGACTATTGCAGGACATTTAAACCCTTCGGAGCTGGCCCTTTGTTCCCAGGTTGCCATGGAGTGTCAATAAGAACGGCTCAGAATAACCCAGACAGTGAACTGAGAGGTGCAGCTTGCTCACCAGTATGCCGGCTGGCCAGGTTATACTGGTTTCCTTGCTTTCAACCCGGGAGGAGGCACTGGGCAGCTGGTTGGCTTGGCAGCTGGGCAAGGTGCATGTCTGTTGGCTTCCCAGAGTTTGAAATACAACCAAGGCTTGCCTCCCTTCCAAGCATGGCAGCTGATAGTGTCTGAAACTTGTCCACTGAGCACCTGTCCCTCTGTATACTAGCACCTGGCCGACAGCCATTCGGGACAATGTGGACACACTTGGTAGACAGGTGAGGTACCGAGCAGTTTTTAATAGTTCGTAGGAAGATCTGGGGACTTTGGTCCTACTTAAAGAGTGAAGAGAACAAAACAAAGAAAGAAAGAAAAAGCAAGCAGGCAAGCAAACAGTGCATTCGGAGCAGGTTCATGTTATCCTTGTGGTTGGTGAGATCTCAGGGAACATCTATGCCAAGCATGGTTGGAAGCCTCCATATCTCTCTGGGCTCAGTTAGTGATCTAATAGACTACAGTGTAAGTTTCTCTTAGAAGGGAAACCAGGCATAATTTCTGCAGTAGAAAGTGAAGCATTGAGTTAACCTGTTTTATTCTGTCTCATAACTGCTCTTCAATTCCCACTGACTGTCAGTGGATGGCTCCTCCTAGGGGTTTCCTTGTTAAGCCATGGTTTCCCAGGATTGTGGGCTTGAGCAGTTACAGAACAGGATCGCACTGTACTGAGCACCATCTCTCCCTTTGAAACTCCTTCCGGTTCCTTCTGGGTTTTCCTTTCTTCAGTGGGCGTGACATGCTGTGGAGATGGAAGTAGGCTCTGCAAGGAAATACTTCTGAAATGACCGCTGGTGCTAGAGCTACTATTTAAAAGTGACCCTTCATAGATACTTGGGTTATCTTTAGGCCGCCAGTGATCCTGTGGCTACAAGAGCCAAAGGGAGTCTGCGGAAAGTCTTGCCTGTTGTGTTTAGATATTCCTACTCCCCAGCCAGAGGCCTCGTGACACAGCTCAGATTTAGTGGTGTTCCTCTGCCAAGGTCCAAGATGATTGTAGAAGCTAGGAATGGCTTGGCATGCTACAGAGATTGAGGTGGGAGGGCTGAAGGAGCAGCCCATGCATAGCCATGTGAGCAAGGCTTTCTCGTTCCACACTGAGTGTAGGCACCTGGAACCTATCTTTAGGCTAGGCCTAAAAGAGAGGCTCGAAATGGCCCAACCTCAACCTTCTCATGGTGACTATAGTGTCTTTAGTCTATGACTAATAAGCCAGTTTTTTTCTAACGTGTTGCCTTTTTTTGTTTGTTTGTTTTTAAAAATCATTTACATTAGACTGATAGGGAAGGAGTTTCCAAGGTTGCAAAAGTCTGCACAAATATGCACAAGGCATAGACATATGCAACCTGGAGCATGGGATCCTGTCTCCGTTTAGCTAGCAATGGTACTCAGAACTATATCAGGACTCAGGGATGAATTGGGAAATTGGGTGGGATATGGAAGTAATAGTAATAGAAGTTGGGACTGTGCTCAAGTTCTTTCTCATTTTCTTAACTGTTAATTCCTTTATTTCCATCTAGGATAAATGAAAGAAGTCTTGACTTCGTTGTTTCCTTTGCTTCTCAGGGGTAGCATTGGGTAGGGAGCATGAGAAGAGAATTTGCTAGTTCAAGACATTTTACTTTCCTTTTTGGAGTAAGCACTACAGCAGGCCTCTTCTGGGACATGTTAAGCAAACTGGAGCCCTGCACAATGCTAGGAGGGTTTATCTCTGGCTGAAATAGCCATGAAGGGTAGAAGGATGAGGTAGAAGTTCTCTGTGGTTTCTAGGTCCCACATTGACAATCCTGGAGGGGATCTGGCTCCTGAGTCCCCTGTCAAAGGTTAGAACAGGACACAGGGCAAAGCAATGCAAAGGCAGGCACCAGGGCATTCGGTCACTCCTTCACTGGCTAGCCTGTGTGGAGAGGTCCTTGTTTAATGGTTTTGTTTTGTTTTGTTTTGTTTTGTCAAACTGAAAATTTCAGTTTAGAACCAGGTAGGAAAGCTTAGAGGGAAGCCCACAGAAATTGGAGAAGCAACAGAAGCAGCTGGCCAAGCCAGCACCTCTCCCTGAACCTCCACAGAGTCCAGGCTACAGAGTCCAGAGACGGAGGACTCCCCAGCCTCCTGCTCCTATCTCTTTCCAAATCCAAAGAGAACCACTTCTCGGAACCATTCCTAGTTCGCTGGGACTGTGGCCTTCTTCCTCCCGGCTCTGTCATGCTCCCTAAAGTGCAGTTTTGTTCAGACACTGGCACTGGCTTGTGCGGAACACCAGTAATATGTTTGGCTTGTGGAGATACTCGTCTAAATGTAACTCCCTTCAGGCCTGTAACCCTTTGTTCTGTGAAGCATTGCTTCAAGAGGTCTGAAGACGACATGAAGAGGTGTAGTTAATCTTGCGATTTTCTTCCAGGTTGAGGAGTTGCCTAGGTTCAATGCTGCTTACAGAGGGTCATAAGAAGCCTGGCGAAGCCTGGCCCATATTGTGTGTGGCCACTACCCATAGTGTTTCTTAATTCCTTTGACACTTGAACACAGGTTGAACTTTTGGAGGTGTGGCTGCTATAATAGGCTTCATATGTATGGATTATTTTAGAGAGAAGGAGTCAGCCCAGGCACAAATTAAACAGACAGCACCTCCCCCCCACCCCACTCGGCTTCAGCAGTTCAAGTGCAGGCTGACGTAGGGCATCCTCATCATCTACAGCAAAGCACAAAGGGAAAAGTGCAGACTCACTCCTTCTTCCCATTCCTTCCTAACTTACCGGTGGAAAAATGACAGCAAAGACCAGGGGCAGATTTCCTCCAGGAGCAACTAGGTGCTACGTGGCTCTCTCTAAACTGATTGGCCTTGGAGGCACTTATTGTGTGTGTGTTAATGACCTTGATCCCAAGAGCATCCTAGCAGCCCAAAGTCCACAAAGCAGCCAGCCAAACGAAGACCACCCGCAAAGCCCAGCCGTTTTATGAGTGCATTAAAGAGTTTCTTATTTACTTCTGGCCGCTGGTAAACAAACAAGCTCGCTCTCTCTCTCTCTCTCTCTCTCTCTCTCTCTCTCTCTCTCTCTCTCTCACACACACACACACACACACACACACACATACACACACACATCTTACATTCTCATAGCATGTACTGATTTTCCACACGTCGGGAGCCTGAGTAGAGAAAAGACTCGGTGGTGTGACAGGCCCCTCTAGGAAGACATGATTTGCACGGACATGCCAGTAGGTGACTAAGCCTTGCCTGAAGATCTGTGTTGACATTTGAAGACTTTATGGGCCCAGTCTGCTCAGAAAACAGCTTCAGGTCTCTCCCTACCCCTGAATGTTTTCTGTGAATGGAAAATTCATGCTGAAGCAAAATGTCTACCAGGTTGGTACTGCCAACTACGGAGGCTGCTGCCGCTGCTGGTAGCTGTGGGTTCCATCCTCATGTTGTTGAGCGTCAGAGCCAAGGGCCATCAGTCCTGGAAGACTCAAGTGCTGGGCCCAAGCAGGCAAAGTGAGATCCTCTCTCTCAGTACGTTCAGAGCGAGGGAGTGAACATCTCGTGGAAGGAAGGCTTCTATAAAGAAAGCACCTGAAATTCTGTACCAGAAAGAGGCTTCCTGAGGGCTCCCAGGTTCTGAAGAGGGCAGGGTGGAGAGCTGGGTGAGTCAGACTATATAGTCTGTCTAGTGAATAATGGAAGCCAGAGACCATCAGGCCTGTGCGGTTGCATGAACGGGCATGCCACTCACGGAGTTAGAGAACACTCGGGAGAAACACATTTGGAGTAGCTACATCCTGAGCTCTCAGTTCTTGGACTTGCCTGCTCTTTCTATTTCATAGTCTTTTTGTCTGTTTGTTTGTGACTATTTATCTTTTCTCTCTTGAAATTTATTAGTTTCTTGGCTTTACAACTTTACTAAGTATCAGTATTTCTGTGTTTTTTTTGTTTTTGTTTTTTTTTAAGCAATAAGATGCTGATTTCCTAAAGGAGTATGTAGGCTAAGAGAGCATTTGGGCCCCTGGTGTATTTTTGTCCCTGAATGTATGTAGCCTGCCTTCTTGCCAGAGGATCAAGTGCCCTTCAGTAGGCATTCCGGATAGACCTTTGTGTTTCTGTCTGACGAGCAGGCTTGCTGGCAATGAAACCTGGCATTGCAAAATCCTTCCTTAAGTCTTTGTTTAATGCCAGAGATCTCAAATGCTTGCAGATTCTGGAGAGGTGCCAAACAGTGCTCTCAGATTAGGAGCCGGGTGGAAGGACTCCCATAATCTATAAACCTAATATAAACTGCCATTTCAAATGAATGAATCGTTTGGTCTGCTGGAAGGAGGCCAAGGATGTTCGGAGTTCCCTTTTTTAGCTTATACAACTTCTACACTATTGGGCATTTACAACCACCTTCTAATTACTGCATTATTATTTGCACCGCTTCGAGGTAAGCTTGTTAAGAACTTAGCCTGTCCTCTTTGGTTGACCCTTAGCACGGGGTCCTGGCTCATCTGTCTTGTATCAAAAGTCTTCATGGGGAAGGTGGGCTTTCATGCACCCTACAGAACAATAAGTCTGTTTGAATGCCTTAAGCATTATGGAGCACACCACAAGGCACACAGAGACAGGGCAGTCTGCAGTATCACACTTCAACTGCTGACTCCCCAGCTCAACACAATCGTGAATAATTTTGCTGCCAAACACAAGATTGTCCCCGGCTATGAACAGTCCGATGAAGTTCACGCTGCTCTTTGCTTTGTCTCTTGCTTTGCCAGTCTGGAGTCATCTCCTAGTAGGTGTGTCCAGATGGTGAGCCCAGAACAAGAAAAATCTTTTTAAAGATTTGGCTGCTGTGGACTCCTGGGGACTCCCAGCTTGTGCCTCTGGCTCTGCAGAAGAACCGCAATCTTCTACCACCCTGGCAGTTTCTCCCTGGAAGAGGGAGGAAGCAGCCATCCTTTGTGGTCAGAATTCTCCAGTTTGTTCCCAGCCAGCTCCAGCTGTGAGCATTTTCACAGGGCCCTGGCTCTGGTGATACAAAGAGCAGAGAACGAACTGAGCCAGCCATAACACTGAGTAAGTCTGGGAGGTGCCTCCTAGAACAAACAATGTGGGTGAGCTGTGCAGAGAGGGAATACCTCTGGCATGACATTTAAATTACTGAATTATTTAAATGAATGTCAATTAGGCAGAGTAGGCTTGCTGCCTTCTGCCAGGGCACTTCCTGGTTATTCACACAGGCAGGTGTAAGACTTTATTCCCTTCAGATATCACACTTCCTGTTGCACCATGGAGAGGTAGCTTACAATACAGTTGTCTACTTCTTGACGTCTGCGGTATCCATATCAGGGTCTGAGAGGGTCAGAACCCACACATTCTTATGGGTAGCCCTTGAAGGTATCCCCTAGCCCAACACCCAGCCCAAATAAAATAGTACAGGTCCACACATGTTATAGTGAATGTTAGTTTGACCAGACTGAAAAAGTGAATCATGGGTACTTTGAGGCTTGCTGTACCTCTGTGAGTTGTGGATATTAAAACCGAAGCACGTTCCACCGTCCGCCTCCCTTTTAGCCTTTGCTGAGCTAGCAATCCTAATTCAGAAAACCACTTTGGCATCTCTTCACACTAACCCAGGTTGCCAGATGAAATTGCCATAGTGTGTGTGTGTGTGTGTGTGTGTGTGTGTGTGTGTGTCTGGGAGGGGATGTCATTCTTAAATTATGAATTTAAGGTCTTCATTTATATTTGTGTGTTTGTATAAAATAAATACATAAAGGATTTGCTAATTCATTTTATGGGAATGTACCAGTTAAGGAAATGAAATGTTGGGAGAACAGCAGAAGAGAACCAGGATCACTGAAGGTTTTGTACTCGGTGCTAACTGGGGCTTGGCTCCTGGTTCCATATCAAAGATGGAGTTAGTGATTATATCCCACTAATAGCCATTTTCCTTTGCCCACTTTTCTTTGTCTTGAGTGTGGAGAGCAAGGGTATGTCAACCACGGGTTCTGACATTTGATTGAGAAGAGTCACCAACAGAAAGCAGTCCAGTCCGTAACTCTTATTTCTGTCTGTACAAAACTGTAAGACGTATGTAGGAGGTTGAAGGAGACTTAGTGAGACTCTGCAGGAGTAAATGCTGACTAGGATTAATTCTGCTTCATGCCTGTGTACACTGCACAAGTGGATTTAGTGAGCTGAATTTCACTACATGTTAAAGTTACTTGAGGCTTCTTGCTTCAGGTGAAATTCTTTAGGTTATAGTCCAAACATCTGTCATACTCTCTCTATATTATCCTGTCAAAAACAAGAGACCTTGAGAAAGTGGTGTTTTTTTTTCCTATGTCTATGGATATAGAGTTTAATTTAGGCTGCAACTTTGAAGCTAGCTCTGCTCTCACTAAGAACTTATTATTAGACCATAAAGTGTGGCTCTTTGGTGCCTTGGACCATACAGTTACGTATGTGTGGCTCTTTGGTGCCTTGGACCGTACAGTTACGTATGTGTGGCTCTTTGGTGCCCTGGACCGTACAGTTACGTATGTGTGGCTCTTTGGTGCCTTGGACCGTACAGTTACGTATGTGTGGCTCTTTGGTGCCTTGGACCGTACAGTTACGTATGTGTGGCTCTTTGGTGCCCTGGACCGTACAGTTACGTATGTGTGGCTCTTTGGTGCCCTGGACCGTACAGTTACGTATGTGTGGCTCTTTGGTGCCCTGGACTGTACAGTTACGTATGTGTATCGCTTTACTTCTTTGTTTATTGTGAGGCTGTGGATGAGTGGTTCTCACTTGGTGGGCCATGGCCCCTTTTGGGGGTCGAATGACACCTTCACAAGGGTTGTACAAGAAACAGATATTTACCTTACGATTCAAAACAGGAGCAAAATTATAATTATGAAGTAGCAATGACCTAGTTAGGGTTTGCATTGCTGTGAAGAGACACCATGACCACGATGACTCTTATAAAGGAAAACATTTAATTGGGGCTGGCTTTTAGGTTCAGAGGTATAGACAGCAGAAAGTGAATGAGACACTAGGCCTTGCTTAAGCTTCAAAGCCAAACCCCTAGTGACACTTCCTCCAACAAAGCCACATCTACTTCAATAAGGCCATGCCTCCTAGTAGTGTCCCTCCCTATGGGCCAACGGGGACCATTTTTATTCAAATCACAACAAGCAACAAAGATAACGTTACGGTTGGGGGTCACCAGAACATGAGGAACTATATTAAAGGGTTGCAGCCTTAGGAGCATTGACAAGTACTGCTGTAGATAAATCTAGGGCACCTCCCCCATGCGTCATGTGCTCCTCTGTGAACTGTACCCCCACCCACTGACCATCCATTCTATAGGCCCAGGGATGAGTAAGATGGTTACAGTTTGTTGCTATTCATGGTAGTCCTTATGTACAATATGGTGACTAACTATATTGGATTATTCATTATCACTCTGTGAAATAAGTCACTCTTTATCTTATTTTCATTTACCTCTTTCTCACAACACTAACTCTTGGTTCCCCAGCCCAGCATCAGCCAGATATACTTTTCAGTATACTAGGCATGTTTTTGGATACGTATGATTAAAAACCATTTACCGTGAAAGTGTTTGTGTTTTAAATTTGTACCAGTTGCCTTATTTCAGCCTTTAAAATACAGTCATCACATTCACTCTCAGGCTACACACAAATCAATGTGATGCCTTTAACTTCCTCTACAAGTCCCTTCCCCCATCCAGTTCCTTCCAAAGAATGGTCACATGTTGGGTAGCATGGTTGGCAGGTCTTGGCCCAGCTTCATCTCGTTCAAGAGTGGCAAGCATGTCTAGACTCCCTAGAAATATTACCTTTCAACTCTCTTGATGAGTGTAAACTTCTTGCTAGATTGTGTCAAATAAAGACTATCTCTTTCCTCATTAAAGTTTTTTCACTCATTAAACATGTTGGGAGGCTCCTGGTTCTGAGGGTTAGGCTGGTGACGTACTTAGCACCGGCAGTGGCTATTTTAGATTTTCTGGTTTCAGGCATGTCTTTGCTTTGGGATGAGCCCCTTGTGGTTTTCAAAAGAACTCACGAGTCAATTATAAACAGAAGGACGCGTCTGTGTGCCTGCGTGTACTTACGCTGTGGGATGTAGCACCCACGAGACAGCGGGCAGGGAACTATATTTCCACTTCTTTGAAGAGGGAAGAAGAAAGATTAGCAACACTTTTGCTTTTGAGATAACCCACATCTCTATACACACCCACACAAATCTGCGTAAGTGAACTTGACATTTTTACTTTAAGGTCTTCTCTTAAAAGCACCACTACCTGATTTCCCTGTCTTCTTCTTCTTCTTCTTCTTCTTCTTCTTCTTCTTCTTCTTCTTCTTCTTCTTCTTCTTCTTCTTCTTCTTCTTCTTCTTCTTCTTCTTCTTCGTCGTCTTCTTCTTCTTCTTCTTCTTCTTCTTCTTCTTCTTCTTCTTCTTCTTCTTCTTCTTCTTCTTCTTCCTCTCTCTCTCTCTCCCTCTCTCCCCCTCCCTCCCTCCCTTCCTTCCCCTCCCTTCCTCCCTCCCTCCCTCCCTCCCTCCCTCCCTTCCTTCCCTTTCTTTTTCTCTCTCTGTTTTTGTGTCTCTGTCTTTGTCTCTGTCTGTTTCTCTGTCTGTCTGTCTCTCTCAAAAGACAGTTATCTCACTCTCTGTGCCACAGACCTTGGACAAGCTCTGGAGGCCGGATTTCCTTGAGTAGGTCTTTGGTGACTGTGGCCTTGGCTAAGGGACTGCCTTTAGGACTGGACTCTGTGCACAGTCTGTCTTCACTTCCCTTCCCTGCTGACTCAAAGTGTTGGAAGTAGCAAGTCTGAACCAGTCATCCTGATGAGAGAGGAGGGACGAGATGTGAAAACAGAACTGCAAATGAGTGTTTTCAGAAGGCAGTCGGGAGGGCGAGGGGTGATGGTGCAGCCTCTCCTGTGACTCAGCACCTTAACATCACCAGGAACTATCTGGTCCCTGGTGCTACCCGCTACCTAATTGTTACATATAGCTTCCTTCCCTTTGGGCCCTTGGCCTGAGTGTTTAAAGCCAGTTTTTCTCTCCATGTTCCTTTCCAGTTGAAAATTCCTTTTTTTAAAAAAAATTTTTTATTTATTTTTTAATTTTTTAAGACAGGGTTTCTCTGTGTAACCCTTGACTGTCCTGGAACTCACTTTGTAGACCAGGCTGGCCTCAAACTCACAGAGACCCACTGCCTCTACCTCCTGAGTTCTGGGATTGAAGGTGTGCATTACCTCTCCTGGTTATCAGTAGATGATTCTTAAGAGCTATTTGTTAGAATTTTTAATCAGTGTGCAAACACAAGTGTTCTCCTCACAAGTGGTCTAGTGTCTAGCTGAAAATGTCAGTATCTCTGGCTTGTAGCTATAAACTCGCATACAAGTGTGTTCTGAAGCAGTTAAATTCTGAAACCTCACTTACTTACAAGTGCAGAGCTAGCAGGAACTGGTGCTAACTGTTGCCAAGTATTTATTTAGGAGCCATTTTTTTGTGTGTGTATAAAATAAAGTTGCCAGACATTATGTTTCCATCAAATATTTAGTTTAGATATGGAAATTAGGGATATGGGAGAGGGACCTCCATGTCCGGAGTCTGGGCATCACAATGCCACTCTCTGTGCTAACATAATCCTAAGGAGGATGGATGGATGGATGCACAGCATAAGACAGATACATTCATAGACTGAGATGGAATTATTATTTGTGTGAGTGACAATCCGGAGTGTAGACACTGGTCGGTGTTGATGGTTCTGTGATTGGGTTTGGGGTGATAGAGGCGAAGCTCATAGAACTGAATTGTTTCTCCTTCTCACCTCTCCTTTGCAGATGAGAAGCCCAAGGTCAACCAGAAACTTTACATGTGTGTGTGTGAGGGCCTTTCCTGCGGGAACGAGGACCACTGTGAAGGCCAGCAGTGTTTTTCTTCTCTGAGCATCAACGATGGCTTCCACGTCTACCAGAAGGGCTGCTTTCAGGTTTATGAGCAGGGGAAGATGACGTGTAAGACCCCGCCGTCACCCGGCCAGGCTGTGGAGTGCTGCCAAGGGGACTGGTGTAACAGGAACATCACGGCCCAGCTGCCCACTAAAGGTTCCCATGGCTCCTTCTATTACTAGATCAAGGGGTTTGTGAGGGTTGCCCCAAGTCTGTGTGGGTTAAGGATCTGCGTAGCCAGAAGCATTCTTCCTCCTCGCTGAACCAGAGCTGATGGGCCATGGAAGGTCACTCTGGGTGTGGAAGACAAAGGCATGGCCTTTGGAATTGAAAAGGAGAGTGACATTTTGGGGAAAGTGAGTGATGTCACACACATCCAGAGGATGGGTGTAGGGGACAGATTCACTTGACTTCAGGTCATCACAAACGGGTGTATGGGGTGCCTGCAGGTCATCACAGACGGGTGTATGGGGTGCCTGTGTGAAGTGCCTTTCCCTTGTTAAGAAGGAGATGAAGGAAACCTTGCTCACCCTTCCAAATCAGATGGCTAGCCTTCTGAAACAGAAGTCAGATGAGGTTGTGTATGAGCCCTGAAGTTATGCCGTTTCCCCTCATGTAGTTCTTACGGATTCTGAATCTTTTGGAAGTTGGTCTTCCTCTGAAACTCTTTCTCATACTGTGAACTCTCATTGGCTATCTCGCATTACTGTCAATATTAAGAGAGGCTCACCCCAAGCCAAGTTTATTCTCGTAATATACAGTACCCCTTAATAGGTTTAATTATATGATTTTTGTCCTTGTGGAAGAAGGAAAGCACATATAGGATAAGAGAGGACACTCAGACTTCTCTGCTAGGACGGTCACAAGGCAGGAAGGAGGCAGGAGGCAGGAAACTAAAAGACTGATAGGTCACATGGCAGTTTTGAAGTTACTGTGACCCCCTTTGGGCAGGTAGAACAGGCTACATTGGGATATAAAAATAGGGTCAAACACAAGGGTTTGAAAAAGAAGGATTGAATATTTGAGTAATTAACTCAAAGGCCATTTCCTTATGCTCACTGAGTTAACCCTTTGCTAACAGAACGGACGGACAGGGAGAAATGTCTGTTTTCACACAGAAAACATTGTCAGCAGTGTGAAGAAGATCCTCATGAGCACATTGTACTACACACTAAGCTTCACACATTTACTTAATGTATCGACTTGTTTGTGTGTGTGCAAGCACATGCAAACATGGCCCTGCCTTTGCGCATGTGTGTTGAGTGTGTCAGAGGACAACTTGTAGGAATGGGTTCTCTGATCGTGTGGGTTCCAGGGACCAAACGCAGGCTGTCAAGCTTTGCATCAATTCCTCTGACCCTCTGAGCCCCTTTCACTCTCCCACCGCCCCGTGTTTTCACAGAAGGCATTTCCTGGAAGGAATGTCCTAGTTGAGAGGCCACAATAGCTCTCATTTATGAAATCACTTTTACGTATAATTGTACAGATGGCATGCACTATAGAGCACCAGCCTGATTCTCAGGGGTTAAAGAAGCAATATAAAGGAGCCTTTAACTAGAGCGTAGATGGCTGCAGGGGACACTGAGACAGGTCAGGCTTAGGGAGGAGATCAGCGCTTTCTCTGGGATGTTATAGTGCAAAGGCTGTCCAGCAGGGCTTGGTGTAAAGCATCTTTGCATCTGAAGTCCATATCCATAAGAGTTAACATCAAGGATTATATGTCTCTTGTATTTAAGAAGCTCTTAAGCATTCATGCATTAAAATACAGTTGATTCTTGCAATCCTTTCTAAAACCCAGTTCTATTTAATTGACTGATCACTTAAATGAGTGTCTGGGCCATTGTCTAAATATTAGGAAGTATTTTAGTTGTAAACTGTTTTGATACGTGAGATGGTTTGGTCAGGATCAGGAGCCATTTCTTAAGATATTGGTAAATAACAAAGAAAACTGTGGTCCCCACGCCTACTTACTCTTCTCTTCCTATTCTCCAGGGAAGTCCTTCCCTGGAACGCAGAATTTCCACCTGGAAGTTGGCCTTATCATCCTCTCAGTGGTGTTTGCAGTATGTCTTTTAGCTTGCATCCTTGGAGTTGCTCTCAGGAAGTTTAAAAGACGCAATCAAGAACGCCTGAACCCCAGAGATGTGGAGTATGGTACCATTGAGGGGCTCATCACCACCAACGTGGGAGACAGCACTCTAGCGGTGAGTTTGTGACCCCCACAGGGAGGCCCATGAACAACGAGATGGAGGTGGACACTTTCGTGTTTTGAGTGTGCAAAGCCAACTACAGAGACATGCATTGTGACTAGTCACTGGGCTAAAAGTAGGTCACTCACCATAAGCAGCCTACTATAGAGTGCAAAAGAATAAAGTAACAGCATTCTCCATGAGCACCTTATGGTGAACATAACTCCTGTGAATAAGGACATCCGTTTCAGACAGACACTTAAGGGATGGGGCTAGGAGATTTTACATTAGTAGATCCTTGGTGTGGTGACTTTTCTTTGGAGAACGTGAGGAAAAGGTACAAAGAATGGCTGGTGGACCAGAGATTCAAAGAACTTGAAGTGGTGGTCCTTAGTTACTCTATTTGTGACAACAAACATTTTTTTTAAGGAAGCATCTTTTCATTATTATTAAGAAACCATTTTCCCTTTAGATTATATACATCTACCATAATTTAAGAGACTTGACGTCTCCAGAAGTAGCCATTAAGTTTTTGATGCTCCAGTACTGCCCCCTTGTGGAGAGCAGTCAGCTGGTTGAACCAGGGTCCTCTCGTACAACTGTGCATAGCACATACAGAGTTTGAATAGCCAGCTTAACAAGTCAATAGGGGGAAAAGCAAACCATTTATACCTTTTATCATTTTAACATACAATGAGATTGTTGATATTTTCTATAAGTTTTTTCTATAATTTACCTGATGCATAAATCTAGACTCCCCCCCCCCCCCCAACAACCAGGAGTTTACTTCCTCAGCATAAGAAAATTCTATTATTTGGAAATTTCTTCCTGGCCACTGAGGCGGCTCTGAGGGTGGAGATGCTCACTGCTGATCCGAACGACCTAAATTTAATCTCCAGGACTCCTAGGGTAGGAGAAGAAAACCGAGTTTCACAAGCTGTCCTCTGACTTCCAAATATGTACTGTGGCAAGGCTATCCTCCACCCCGAGTAAATAAGCAAACAGATAAATGCAATACAAATTTAAAACCACGCCTACATTTTAAAGCTCTAGCGTGACGCTGTGAGTGTTCCTTTAGTTACTCTTCTAAACTTTGACTTCAGTCAGAGAAGTAGGTCACTCAGCATAAGCAGCCTACTATAGAGTGCAGAAGAAGAAAGTAACACTATTCTCCATGGATACTACATGGTTTCTCTGCAAAAGACAAAGCTCCGTGGGTGTTAGGTGCGAACAATACAACCAAACCAGCCCTCTCCCTGTCACAATCCAGCGAGTCGCAAGTCAATCAAGTTATCTTTGTAATGTGATTCAGAGCTGTTTCAAGCTATGCTCCCTCCTCACACCAGATCGTCATGCCCGCAGGCTGGCTTCACTACCTGACAAGTCCATAAGTGCCTGCGAGTTCTGTAGCTAGGCTTCCTCTTACAACCGTCTTTCGTCTTTCGTTGCTTTTCTGGAAAAGATGTACGCTAAGCAGTGGTCATCTTTGGCTCACATGCCACACCTGGGCAGCCACAGGAACCCCCTGCAGTCAGGTGTCAGAATGTGGCTGATGCCGGATCCAGGCTGGGAACGGTCTTGCCACAGATTCCTGTCCCATCAGGGTTCTGTTTGAATGAAAAAAGGAACAAGTTAGTTAGCCTATGTACATCCTTTTGCATACCTATTTTGAGTTGTGATGTGGTGGAACTGGGGGAAAGGGCGTAGCTTGTTTTCATGACGTGTTTGTTCAGAAGTTTGTTTTAAGGTGTAGGGGAAAGAAGGTGGGGTCTGTGGGGTTTTGTAGCAGAGAGACGGGAGGATGGTTCCCGACAAAGCTTTGGCAAAGCAAGATGCTAGAGCAGATTAGTCGGAACTGTGTTCCTCGGAGCTGCTAGCATGTCTAATGACCAAGGGCAGTAATTGGAATATCTAGTGTAAATTACTGTTTAAATAGCTTTTAGGATTTTGAGATCAGAATGAAAGCCTGAGCCATATCAGTCTTCTCAACACAGCCCAGCCACGCAGCTGACAGAATGTCACCATATAATGACATAGGAAGGAATAATGAGATGTCCTCATTTGCTTATTTAAACAATATGTTCATTTATGTGAGTTGACAAAGAGTAGCCTTGCTGAAGCTCGCCCACGGCTGGGGCTTCAGAAGTTGAGGTAGTTAGGTCTTTATTAGACTTTGCTTGATTTCCTGACTCCCCCCTCCCCCATTCTATTCTATTGAACCAATAGAGTCACCAAGCAGGGCAAGAGGGGGGGAAATCGTTGGGGAGACAGGAAGCCTATTTCATCTACATTCTTTTTCTTCTTGATTATCCTTTTGTGGCTTTTAGGGGTTCTGAATTTCTTCTGTAGCGTGTTTAGCTTTGGGTAACTTTACTGATCTGTAGTATCTCACAGTCGTGCTCCACAGAATGGAGAGAAGATGAAATTCACAGAAATCTATGTGTTGCTTTAGTGGGCCAGTTTATGTGTTGGGAAAGGAAGAACTTTGGGCAGGGTTAACCTGTCCACCATCACCATGGCTGTAAGGTTGTGCATTAGAGATAGTCCAGGCCGGGTCCTGCTGCTGGGCCTTTGCTGAGAGTGTGAAGGAAAACTTCATGAATGAACTAACCGACAGCCTTTTGCCAGCATGCTCATTTGGAGAAATCAATGTGCAACTCTGGTGTTATGTTTTAAGTGAAATTTTTTTTTTTACCCTTTTCCTTTCTAATTTGCAGTTCACATTGAAAAATGATAAGTAGGTGTTAATTTAGTGACCTGCTTTTTCATATATTACCTGAAAAAAAAATGAGAACCTTCATCCACAGAAACACCCACGCACACACCTATAAGTACCAATTTAATGATCCACATATTATTAGAATCTTTCCATTAGAGATATTACACTTGGCTGTTCATAGTCCTAATTTGCTTGCTTCCAATTAGACACCTTGAGTTTGTAAGGCAACCGAAGTAGATCACTTGATAGACATTTAGTGAGCATAGCAGAATAGATAATAGTAGATAATGCCCAGTTCTTGGTGCTCAGGTATCCCCCACCCCCATCCTTCCTAATCACTCCTTGTGCACAGCCCCTCAGCCTTTCTAATGTGCTCATTAGCTTAGCTCTGTTTCCTTTCTTGCATATTTGATTAGAAAACTCTAGAGCTTAAGAAAGAATGACTTCTCCATCAGAAAAACCTGCCTTAGGTTTAGCTTCTAAGCTTCCCAAGACATATAACTAGTCCTTTCCAAGGAGATTTTCGGGCATTTTAATGGGTCATATGTCCAGAGTTGCTGGAAACCCTGTGGGTTCCCACAGCATGTATTGCAGGACTCTAAAGCAGGCAGTGTTGCTCAGTGATTTCCTTTTCTTCTTGTTTTACATCACAGGAACTACTAGATCACTCGTGTACATCAGGAAGTGGCTCCGGTCTTCCTTTCCTGGTACAGAGAACGGTGGCTCGCCAGATAACCCTGTTGGAGTGTGTCGGTAATTCTATGTTTCCCTTCCTTTTGGGCAAAAGGCAATGTTGGTTGTGCTTCTCGAAGTATGCTGGAGCTTGGAAAATTCTGCTTCTCGTTGCTTATTATTGCTTCCTCATTAAGTGCAGGAGGTGCCAAGCAACTGTGTGGCACCTTCAGGGGGTATGAGACAGCCATGGGGTCTCTGTTCTCTGTGATTCACTTTTGAGAGCTTGCTGAAGGTGTAGTAAGGGAGTCATCACTGACTAGAACAGACGATGCCTAGCGTGAATCCACGAGGCTGTGTTGAACAGGGACTGACTGATCTGAAGTAAATAGGCTTCTGGATAGTAAGGTCAGTTGCTGAGGTTTTCCCCATGATTCTTATTGTCTCCTTCCTCTAACAGGAAGAATGAGTATGTCAAGTTACTGTGTATCAATTAGACACAAAAGCTTATGAAAATATATATTTAAGAACTAGAGTGAATTTTACTAAATGTTTTTTTATTAAATGCTTAGTACAAAGAGCTATATACATTTTGATAGCCTTTCATTTTTCCCCCATGACATATTGTAGGTCAGCATATTAATTGTGAAAAAATTTGTACTCCTTTATCCGTTAAAATTTCTAAAAAAATCTGTTGTTTCTGCACGTGGGTATATGACGTATGTGTGTGGGTGTGTGCCTGCCACAGCACACGTGGAATTTGGAGGACAGTGATGTAGAGTTGCTTCTCACACTGTACCTTTATATGGGTTCTGGGGATTGAACTCAGGTCATCAGGCTTTGTGGCAAGCGCTTCACTCATTGAACCATCTCAGAGGCCCACCTTCCTTCATTGTTAACACTGCACACACCTTTTCTGGTGTTGGGAATTATCAGAAGTACTTTAAAAAGCGGTGCAATGGTCAGTTTGGCTAGCAGGTTAGCAGAAATTCGTGAAAAGGATTTGGTACACATTCTTCTGTCTTCTGAATTGGCAGAATGAATTCCTGGGGAATTGTGAATTTCTGGGTCAGGCATGATTTAAGATTAATAAAATGATGATGGTGATGGTGGTGGTGGCTCCATGAATTCCATGAGGCTGGTACAGCATTCTTGTCTAGTTTTTGAGACAGGGTCTCTTCTGGCCCAGGCAGACCCAAAACTCAGTATCTAGCCAAGGATCCTCTTTTGAGGCTCTCTCTTTCTCTTGAGTACTGGGGATTATTATAAGTATACATCTCTATGGCCAAATACAGTTTTAAAGTCCTGATTTTCGGAGCTGAGGGGATGACTCAGACAATAAGTGCTTGTTACACAAGCATGAAGACTGGATTTTGATCCCCAGTGCCTATATAGAAAAGCTTGCACAGTGGCATGTATGCATGTGACTATAGTCTCAGTGCTGGGGATGCAGAAACAGAAAGATCTGTGGAGTTTGCTGGCCAGGCAGTCTAGGTTTATCTGTGAGCCTTAGGTTTAGTCTGAAACCCTGTCTCAATCAAGTAAGTGACTGAGCCAAACACCCAGTGTTAGCGTCACTTATACATATGTAGCTGCCCTCCCTCTCCGCTTCCCCTGACACATGCAGGACACACTTTATTTTAAATACAATCCTCAGTTTCATTATTTGTATGTGGAGTGTAGATATTTGCAGGTAGCATGACAGGTTTTGTCAACTTGTCATTGAGATGGTGTGTAGGAATGGCTTGGTATTGTCTCGCCCCTTCTGATGAGAAGGCTTTTTGGGTGTCTATAGCAGCTCCTGCCTTCTGATAGTCTGGAGGAAGCTGTTGCAAACTATTTGATCACATTGTGAATCAGAAAAACCTTGAGGTGGTGTGGTTCAGCCCTAGCACAAACCTTTAATCCTAAAAGCTTTCTGTGAATGGGATTATAAAGTCAGCGACAGGTCAAGAGCCAGGGCAAGCAACCAGTTGTCAGGGAGTGAACCTAGGAAAACTCAGGAAAGAGAAAGGAGGGTCTTTGAGTTGAGGGGTATTTAACTACATCATGGAGGAGAAAGAGCTTTTTTTCCATCTGGGACATGGTGAACTAGGAAGGTCAGCTGGGTGCTTTCTCTGCCTCTCAGAGCTAGCAGGCTTTCACCACAGCATCTGGCTTCAGAGTCTTCATTCGAGATAACCAAATGTTTGGGATTTTGTTTTAAAAACAACAGGAAGCAGCTGACCATTATGAGCTGGTCCTAGCACTTGCTGCTGTATGAAGGAGGAGCAGTGTTAAATCTAGTAGTAAGATCTGCTGTGGGCAGCACACTGCTTGCCTGTGACACACAGGGGCCAGCTAAGGAGCTGTGGTACCTTTTCCCCAGGTCTGCACCTACTGTTCCTATTTCCCATTCTGTGCAGCTCCACCACAACTGACTGAGACTAGAAAGAGATGGAAAACCAAACCAAACAAAACAACAACAAAACAGATGCACTCACCACCCACAACCTGAATGGTCTTCTGGATGTCTAACTAGCATCCTGTTTGTGTATGAACAAGGATACTTGGGTAGTGGTGGGAGGCAGCAAAGGGGCCATGCACCTACCTCTCCTGTCTTCTTCTTGCTCAAATAGCCCATCACTCACAGATAGTCCCAAATACCAAGCTTCATCCTCAGAGACCAGCTCCAGAGTCTTGCTCCTCTGAACTGTCTGCAGTGTCTCACTCTACAGATGCTCTTCAACATTTTGGATCAGTGTAAATTCAACTATTGCATTCTGGGGGTTCACATGAGAGTCTGGTGGGTGCAGGGCCTGTTCAGGAGTTTTTTTGAGTCTGTGTCCAAGGTGTAGCTTGGAGAGAAAAGGTGGATAGATGATCACTTTAGTTCAAGAACGTGGGGATCTGATCATGTCAACCCTTCCAACCTTACGCATCCTCTTTGTGGGTCTTTCTGGCCAGGGACTTTTGAGGAACTGTAACCACTCTTTTAGTGGCTTTGACATAAGATTACATTAGCAGAAAGCATTTGACAACCATTAAAATAGATTTCTGTTCTGATTTAATCCACCTACCATGCCATATATTTTCTTTTCTTAACTTAAAAAAAAAAGATTTACAACAACAAACAACTTTGTATCCACAAATTCTTTGAGATAGTTTTCTTGCCTTCCCAGTGAAACAGTGACTCCACAGAGAAAATCAAAAAGTTGCAAAATGGAACAAAGGCAGGAAAAGCTTAGCATTCATTTCCTGATTTTTTTTGTAGCTTCTGGCTTGGTAGCATCTTAAGGCAGTTAGTCCTCATCTTGAACAGAAAGGCTGAGCCACTTCTACAACTTGATTAAAATGACATGTAAACCAAGTAGACATTGTGATTATTGACAGTAGCCCGCAACGAACTCTGGCCTCTCTTAGCATCCCTTTATATTAGTCATTGCTATTGGATAAGGTTATTAGTTCTTGTCACGGAAGCTCAGTTTGCTGGATATCCGTGCTGCCACCTCTGGAGCTGGATGGTACCCAGTGCGTCACACCTGTGAGGCAGGCACTCTGTCGCCAAGCCACATCCCCTGCCCTTGGAGCTCTTTTGTGACTGTTTCAGGTGTGTCACTCGGGCACACCTGCTTTCTTTCTCTGCGTAGGGTCTTATTGGCTTAGTTTTCCAGCAGAAGACTGAACTTGTGTGCAGGCAGGTGGCACGGCAGCTGCCTATTACAGCCCCGTGATGGTGCAGTCTCCACATGCCTGGGCAGAAAGCCTCATTGCACCGTAGTTTCGGTTCCCGCTGCACGCCTGCCATCCGAGCTGACTACACCTCATGATGGCCCCCACTGGTTTTGAGATAATGACATCCTCTTCCCTATCTCTTTGATCATCTCTACCTATAATTAAAGAGATGACTGGAAGGGGGGACATGCCCTTGATAAGCATGTGGCTACTACAGAGATGGGGGAGGAACATGAATCAGAGAGGTCAGATCCCAGCTGAAGTTACCCCATTTTGTAAACTATGCTCTTCAAGTGACCAAAAAAAAAAAAAAAAAAAATCCTGAATTATTTTAAGTGTATAGGGGTTTTACCTGCATGTATGTCGGGATATCCCAAGTATGCCTCGTGTTTGAGGAGGTAAGAAGAGGGCATTGCCTTCTCTGGTACTAAAGTAATAGAAGGGTGTGTGCCCCTGTGGGTTCTGGGAATCAAATCTGGGTCCTCTGGAAGAGCCTCCAAGACTCTTAATCCCTGAACCATTTCTTCAGCCCTCAGGTGACTTAAGAAATGTCTTATTTACCAGTTTTGTGTGTGTGTTTATGGCGCACATATGTGATCTTGTGGAGTCAGTTCTCTATTTCCACTTTTCTATAGATCCTAGGGTCTGAACCCAGGCTCACACTTGGTAAGTGCGCGTGCTTGTTATGTTGTCTCTCCGGCTGCCAAAGGCTCTTTTTTAGTGTAGTCCACTTGTGACATCACTGGGGCGCATCCAAACCAACACCCTGACCACTGTCAGAAGTCAGAGCTGTTCTGGAATTATGTCTATGACTTTGAAACCCTGCTTTTGAAATATATGTTTCCCCAAGAAACCCTTTGGAGATGGTGGTTCACAACCTTCTACCAGCACTGGGGACTGTCATTAATCTCCAGGATGTCAAACTGCCCCTCTGTGGGGCAAGAGAGCTTAAGTATATTCTTGCCTTTGTGTTGAGAAATGCTTCTAAGGGTCCAGTGGAAAGGAGGGGAAACAGAGAAACCATCTAGTTATTTAGATATATACCCTTGGGCTTTTGATGCTATATCGGAATTTAGTAATCAGTATTATGTTCTAAATTGCACTACCTTTCATGTGTTTTGAAAAACTGGATGCCAAAGGTTTCTAGCCTTTTGACATTGTGACTTTGCGTTGTCGTCTACAAACAGGTTGGGCTGCCTGTGTAGCTAGTCTGGGGCACAAGTCAGACACCCTGAGGAAAGTAACTTAAATATAACTGTGCAGTTAGTTATCAGGTAATTGTGCTGTCCTGACTGGAAGGCAGTTTCCTGTACTGGTAGGACGGGTAGGAAAAGATAGGTTTTTACCTTATTTTTGTACATCTTTGTAGGCGAAGTATTTGCACTCCTAAACTGAGTTTGTCTAGCAAATAATGAGGAGTTAAGAGTTTGGGGCATCAGGCTTTGTTTACTACTAGGAGTTTCTTGGTCAGGCTGTGTGTCCTGTTTTTACCCTTCTACACAATGAAGAATAAATTCAGTGTCACACAAAGAAACACAGAACCAATGCAAAGTTATCGGCACTGCAGTCTCTTTTTCGAAAAGGATCTACCAGAACCCAAATCCAGCTCGTGAACACATTGTGCCAAGATGGCCTCCATATTTTATTTTTGATGCAGGTGGTGACTTTGTTCTGTACCATGGGTGGGAGCTTGGCTTCACAGTCTGAAGTAGTTGGCTAGTCACTGAAGAGAAGAGCAGGAGGAGGTTTTGGGTTCACTGTGTTTGCTAGGAAGATGAAACCCATATATCATATCATCTGTTTTGCTGTCCACAGGGAAGGGCAGGTATGGAGAGGTGTGGAGGGGCAGCTGGCAAGGTGAAAACGTCGCTGTGAAGATCTTCTCCTCCCGAGACGAGAAGTCGTGGTTCAGGGAGACGGAACTGTACAACACGGTGATGTTGAGGCATGAAAATATCTTAGGTGAGTACCGGGTGAGCTTTCCCTAAGTGGTCTCCATAGAGATAAGGACCGCCCTTCCTCTCTCCCGTTTGCCAAATCTGCATTGTGTGGAGCCTCTTCTGGAAAACAACACAGTAACCCTCAGCATTTATAGACTACTTAACTTTTTGACGGGCACTCTTTTTTTGTTTGATTGTTTGATTGTTTAAATCTGCACATAGCTTATGAATTGTCTGCATGGTAAAAAGGAAATCCCTCGCAGGACCTTTCCCTCCTGTATCTGTGGATGTATTGAAACGACAAAGCCCTGCTCTGCTCCGTTGTTCACTTCAAGGCTCCTTGGGTGGTTCTGCTTGCCCATCCCACCCCCCCCTTTCCTGAATATTTATTACTGGAATCAAACTAAGAAAGGTCTTTGGATTCTTTCCTAGAGATTCACTGCTCCCAGGGACACGTAATTAGATGCACATTCCCTCAAACTAGGCATCATTTTTAAAGACCAGATTTACAGAGGGATTCAGCATACATTTTAATTTGAAAGCTCCTCGCCTTACTTCTGGGACTCACAAAGTATAGATGAATTTTCATCATCTTATCACTAAAGCTTAGCAGTGCTTAAGCAATATTCGAGGTTGCCTACTACAATCCTGCTATGGCAATGAGAGGGCCCATTGGCTTCCATAGTTTCAAAAGGCTTTGAGTGTCTTTCCATTGGTACACACATATGGTGACAGCTGCCTAGAGTGGATCTTGAGAAGTGGAAATGAAATCCATGTAGGATTTCAGTGTACACTATAGTGTTGGCCACTGTGTGGCTATTGGATTATGTCTGGGCATGGGACAGTTCACTTCTATCCCAGTCTATCAGTTTAGCATTTAAATGTGACCCAAGTTGTTGGTGACAGATGATTGGATGGTCGTCCAAAGCTTTGGTTTAACAGTATGGTGGTGATGTTCAATCTCAGGTACATTTAAGTGATTTTGTGGGGGCGGGAGAGATAGCTTAGCGGTTACGAGCGCTGGTTGTGTTTGCAGAGGTCCTGAGTTCTATTCCCAGCACATGACATGGCATTGGTTCGGAACTCTCGTTCCTGGGGATCTGATGACCTCTTCTGGCTTCTGTGGACACTGCATCCACATGGCACGCACACATAGTAAATAAATAAATAAATAAGCAAATAAATAAACAAGTCAATACCGCATGCCACATACATGTAAGTAAAACAGACAGACAGACACACACACACACAAACACACACCACACATACATACATACATACATACATACATACATACACACACACACATACACCCAATCATTCAATCAATCAATCAATCCTACTCGTCTTTGACTGCTCCCCTATTGGCCTGCAATGTTGGTGACTTCTAGGCCTCTGACACTCATGACTTCCTAGTTGTCAATTTCTTTTGAACTTCACTTATTAAATGTCTCTGACTTTGGCTGCAACCAGTATTTTCCTTTTTGGGGGGCTGTGACAAACAGGTGGCTTTGATCGTTTTCATTATTCTTGATTGTCCACTATCTCCTTTCCATTTTCTCTCACCTTTGCTCCATCCATCAAAACGTCTCTGTTAGTTTCTCTGAAGAGACTCCTCTGTTAGTCTATACCCCTCCCAGCCTGTGCTGCCTTAGGGGGTCTGTGTGTGGTGGTTGTGATGGCAGCTCCTGCAGGGGATGTGCTGGGTAGTTCCTGGGCCGTGAGTTCTTCTGTAAAGTCTCCATTGCAGCCTTCGAGAGGAGGTATTCTTATTTCCCCACCTTTCACTAACCAAATCACCAATGAGAGGCAAAATACTAGAGCCCCAGCTCGTGCTGCCAGGACTAACCCTTCACCATAGTTCCCTGCCATGCACTGCAGTCGACAGGATAGTCATATCACTTTGCACTGGAGTCATGTCTTAGATTGCAGGCAGGGTAGGAGGTGGACATTCATCTATAGTCAAAAGTGCCATGAGCCTTCCAATCTTCCATCTTCCTCGGGAGCAAACTGGAATTAAGCAAGAGTTGGTTATGTTAGAGCCTAGGATCTATAACAAAGGCTTATCTTTAAATAGAGTCACTAATAATGGGTAGATGCATATGCTCCTAAGAGGCATGTGAGGTCTTGAAGCCCTTTGAAGGAAGAGCCTTCTGTACCTGACGATCAAAGTTACATCTTTCTGAGAACTCCCTGCCTTATCACGATAACCCTAGAGGCTGACTAGCATGGAGATCTACTCGCAAGTCTTTTATCGCACCCCTTTAAAAAGATTTATAATATCTTATGCATTGTTTTTGAGACAGGGTCTACTGTATCTCATGCTAGCCTCAATTCACTAACTAAGGAGGATCCTGAATTTCTGATCCCCTCCCCCACGCTTTGACCTCTCAAGTGCAGGAAGTACAGCTAGAAGAAGCTCCATGCCTGGTTTATATGGAGCTGAGATCAAACCCAGGATTTCTTGTGTGCAAGGCAAGCCCTGTTCCAACTACCTCCCCAGTTCCAGTTTATGTATTTTAAGCACAAAGTTGAACAGGGTTAAAGTTGGCATCGGTGTGCACTAATCATTATCTGTTATTCTTTGACTTCCATCATGTGTCATTGGTACATGTGCACATATACACAAAATAAATACGAATAAATGTGATAATGAATATAAATGAAATTTAAAATTGAAAGCACTACTAAGGGCTGAGTGATGTCTCAGTAGGTAAAGTGGTTATTTTGCAGGGCTGACAGCCTGCGTTTGAATACCCAGAACCCACATAAAGCTATGCTGTAGTGCAGGCATGCCCCTACTTGGAGACTGGAGATGGAGACAGCAGATGGAGACAGGAGAATTGCTAGAATCCAGCTAGTGTTGTATACACAGCAGTGAACAGCAAGAGAAACCATGCCTCAAACAAGGTGAAAAGCAAGGACAGACACCCGAGATTGTTCTGTGACCTGCACACATGGACCCTCTTACATGTATACCCTCACATCACAGACACACACATACACACAAGTACACACACAAGAGTACTGTAGACTATTTCATGTTACTGTTTCTTGAGACGACTAGGGAGGGGAACAAACTATCGCTGGGAATACAGAATTGCATTGTTCTTCCTATACACCGTGTCAGCACTACCCACTAAGCGTTCTGAATGCACTGGCTTCCCATCCACATCCCTTTAGGATGAATGCTGTCACCCTCATCTCATAGACGAGGAAAGCAAGATGGAGATTTCTGGTGCCTTGATCTTGATCACCCGGCTCAAGGCTGGCCAAGCCACTATGTAAACAGTGGTACAGCTTTGGGGTCCAACCACCTCAACACCTCACCTTCCGGCGTCTCTGCTGGTTTCTGAGGGCGTTGCCATTGAAAACTTTAGGTTTCAGAACGCTTTTTGTTCTTAAAGAGTTTGGGACAATGGCTCTGCCAGAAATATTTGGTCTAACCATCCTTCCTTCTGTTGCAAATATATTCAGTCGTATATCTGAGCCTCCACCTCCAGGCTTTTATTAACCATGGACTGCTTAGGACTCCAGACACAAACATCCCAGAACAGTGCTCCAGGACTGGGAAGCAAATGTACTTACTTAAATTTGAGGAGTAAACAGTTGAAAAAAAAATCCTGTTTATTTAAAAGTCCTAGTTCCTGGAATATGCACAGGCACACACACACACACACACACACACACACACACACACACACATCCTTTTTCCTGGTTTAGAACATAAATGAATGAATGATATGAACAAAATCCTTCTTTAAGGTTTAAGGGTCTAGGAGGAAGGGAGAAAGGGAGGGTCTAGAAGGAGAGGAGGGGAAGTTCCGATCAGGATGTAAAGTAAATAAAATTTATTACTGAAAAAATAAACAAAAATAATTAAGAGTATGTTTAAATGTCAAATATAACATTATTCATGACGAAGGTGAAGTTCATCAAAGATTCATTTGTTTCCTCATTCATATAAAATAACAAAATCAAATAGAGTGAGACCAGAAAAAAAAAAAAAAAGATGTAAGAGTCATAGGGAAGGTGAGAACAAAAGAGCTTGCTTATTATATATGATTATTGTTTTATCAGGGGAAGAAATAGGCACTGGCTACTGCACAGTTATATGTCGGCAGTGTGGTCCCGTTGGAATGGTACTCTCTAGTTTGGCCCTTTATTTTGAAGGAAGCTAATGCAGACTGAGAGTCCCATGCTTAGACCGTGTACGAAAGTACCCTCATGTCTTTCCACAGCTGTTACAGTCCCACACCTCTTCGGGACAAATTCACTTGTCACCACTGGACACAAGCCTATTTCGGTGTCTAATCTGAATTATTAAAATTCTTTATTTTAGAAAAAAAAATATTTAGACAATACAGACGGTGCATGCAGCAGGCACAGCAGTAGAGATGTCTCCCTGCTCTGGGCCACTCGGATTCTGGGTCTTAGGCCCATGGGGCTTCTCTCGTGCGCCCGCTGCCGTGCTCACTTCCTGTCGAGATGTTCCCTTTTAGGGTTGAGCTCTTCCAGCTTACAGACATGATCTGTATAGTTCTTACTATCTGAATGGTAAAGAGCATCATAAATACGGATAACACGCGACCGTTTCTGTTTGGAGTGGGCCGGTAGGGGAGCAGGGCTGGGGCGGGTATAGAGAACTTTTGGGATAGCATTTGAAATGTAAATAAAGAAAATATCTAATTAAAAAAAAAAAAAAAGAAAAAACCTTAATGAATCAATCATTTCATACAAGTTTACCTCTGTTTAATGCTGGAATAAATATAAGCCAAGTAGACCATGGGATTAGCCATATTACATAAAATCTACAGCCAGGTTAGGACTAGAAGGCAGGCATCTAGGTTTCAGGTCTGGTAGGATTTTAGGGTGCGATGTGTAGTGTTTGCATAGCGAAGAGGTTGACATTTTTATTACGGGCGATTGCAAGAGTATAAATGCTGCTTACAGTGGAAACTGGAGGGTCACGTGCTGTTCGTTGGCCCTGCTCCTTTCAGGAGTCTACGCTGTCGCTGTTCTTTGTTGCCTTTGTAACTGTTAAATATTTCTTGTTCTACATTAGATCTGCTCTGAGATGATTTCGGGTCCTCAGAGTTACACGGCGGAGTTGTCACTGAAAAATTCTGCCCTCTTCCCTCTCCAGGTTTCATCGCTTCAGACATGACCTCCAGACACTCCAGTACCCAGCTGTGGCTCATCACACATTACCACGAAATGGGATCGTTGTATGACTACCTTCAGCTCACTACTCTGGATACGGTTAGCTGCCTTCGGATAGTGCTGTCCATAGCCAGCGGCCTTGCACATTTGCACATAGAGATATTTGGGACTCAAGGGAAGTCCGCCATTGCCCATCGAGACCTGAAGAGCAAAAACATCCTGGTGAAGAAGAACGGACAGTGCTGCATAGCAGATTTGGGTAAACTTTAAAAAGAAAATCTTAATTATCGCACTTAGGAATGTTGTACTCCAGTGTTTAGCCGATTGCATCTATTTCTCCTGCTAACATGTCGCGCTGAAAATTTCAAACATTCAGGAAGGTCAGGTCGAGTGTCATTATAATCAGCAGTTGTGTGTGTGCCGCTTGTATCTCCCCACTAACGTTTTATGGTTCTTTCAATCTTTACCGCATGTTGGTCTACCCAACTATCAGTTCCTGTTCATCTGTGAGCATTTCAAAGCAAGTTGCAGACAAAAGAATTCTTCTCTCTGACAACCTCAACATTCAAGATAATATAGCATTAAGTAATGTGCCTTATGTGTTCATTCATTTTTTTCCCCCTTTCAGGTACAATTTAAACATTATGAAACACCCAAACCTTTTATTTTCAGAGTTTTGACAAAAGCTATGAACCTTGGGGTTCTCTGTAGACTTTAGAGTAAGCTCATCCGCTCAGGCCCTGCCCCACCCTTACCAGCAACAAATATGTTTGCTGCCAGATTTCACAAACTTTTACCTGAAAGTAAGTGCAAGACTAAATATTTCATGGAATGGTTTGTCATAAAAATAAATTGTTCATGAACTCATCCTTTTTCTAAAGCCAAAGCAGAGTTATCAACTGGAGACAGTAGCCCGTGAGATAACTCACCCTTTGATGAGTCGGGCCCCCACCACTCTCCGGCGTTTCCGGTCTGCTGATGGAGCCTTAGCTGTTCCACATGTATGAAAATCTTCATGGATAATAGCAATTCTGCAAAATAAAACCTACCCCAAAGCCCTAGAATTTTGGCTACATGATTGTGCTGATAAGAACCGAATGATGTTGCTTATTCATTTTAATTGACTGGTGAGACCCCCATGACGGTTTAGAGAGAACTAGCTTCAACTGTATAAAGAGATTAATTTATTTTTGTTTGGTTTTAAAGAGAGAGAATTTGACATGTTAGGAAGATGTATTTCCTTTGAGGCACTTTTTGAATCTTTGCTTGCATGAGGAAGAATTACTTTATAGTGTTTTGCAAGGGTGAGAGCCTGCTCCTGAAGCGTTGTGAGGCTGTTTGAGTTGTGATGAAGCAAACTTATACAGCATCTGTCATGGCTCTTAGAGTCAGGGTGATCTGTGTGTGAATTCTGCCATTTATACTTAGTTTTGGGGTGGTTTTTTTTTTTTAACTTATGTGTTTACCTGGCTCAAGGGCTGACATTAGTTACGCTCTGTCCAGCGGTCAAAAGGTCTTCTTAGCCAAGGGGGCCTCTAGTGCTTAATGCGGTGCCCTGAACATCCACATTACTGGTGCCTTCGTAATAATATAGTTACATGATAGTTACTCATGTAAATCAGCCATGCCCCACCTCACTGGGTTATGATAGGATTTGGGCAGCGCTAGAACGATCTCAGATGAAAGGACTCAGGTGTTGGCTGTCGTTACAGTGTATTAGGGCAGCTCTTGCCTGTGGTTTATGGGACTCCATGAGGAGGGAGGGAGGTGGGGGATTTTGCTGGGAAGTCCAGCTAGTTAATGATTTGGCCACATTTCTTAGCCATGAAAACTTCCAACTAGATACATTAGTTGCTATACAAATCGGTGCTACCTAGTCACTATGGGAGACTGGTAATGTTGCCTATGAAACAGCTCCTTTACAGCTTTAAGTCACGTATAACTCTTCATGGTTTACCTAGAAATTCAGTGTCACCCATTAGGAACAGTGTTCTGTTATTGGGGCTGCTAAAAGGACCATATCTGGTTGATCTTTCTAACATTTTGTTATAAAACATTTAAGCAGACACATTTTTAATGAATTTTTTTCATTTAAAAATAAAAATATAAAAAAATTTAAAAATAAAAATTTGCTTGCATAGAAGAGAAAAACATCACATAAAAGGTTTGAAGAAATACTATAATGGTTCCTAGATTGAAATTTGAAAAGTTTGTCATATTGTCCTTCTGTGGTTGTATACTAGTTTTGGAATGTGTGAGAGACATTATAATACTTTATTACTAAATATCTCAAAATATATCACCCCCCTATATCAAAGTATATCTTTTCTAAAACCACAGCTTAATCTCATCTAAAAATCACTGAATGTAACCCAGTCTAGCTTGGACCTCAGCCCTTGAGTGGTAAATACTAAAGTGTGTGCCACCATAATTAACAATAATTTTTTTTTTGCTTTCCCAAATAATAATTCAGTCAAGGTTTATAAATTGCATTTTTCTCTTTATTGTAAGGGATCTTCTGTAAAACTTAGCACCTAGCATCTTAAGGTGTTTTTTTTGTTTGTTTGTTTGTTTTGAAATATTGTTTCACTATTTAGGCCTAGCAGACCTGGAACTCGGTGGTCCCAAAGCTTGAAGAAATTCTCCTGCCTCTGCCTCCCAAGTGCTGGGATTGCAGGTGCACACTGACTGATACGCTGTTGGTCAGGGCCTTAGTCATTGGAAGCCTTGGCGGTAGCCAAAGCAGCCAGTTCTAGTGTGGTAGATCGTATGTATGGTCCTTCACAGCAAGCTGCGCCCATCTCTCCACGTGGCTGTTTACTGGCCTCTTAGCATAATGAATGAGCCAAAGAAGAAAACAATCAGGAAACTTTCATTCTTCCTTCTGTGCCCTCGTTTTAAAGCTGCACATGGTCACTCTGTCATACTTTTATTAGGTCAGCCCAAAACCGTAGACAGGTGCCGTGACTGTGTCTGTTTCGCCTGCATCTTTACAGCATCCCGATGTTTGGCGTGTAGTTCTAGGGATGGTAGAGGAGCACGTATATATGGTTTGGAAAATGTTCACAATGGCCAAATTAGAGAAAGAGGAACCAGCCTGCCTTAGATGAAGGCAGTTGCTAAAACTCGTTGCTCGATGTGAAGGTTGGGATACCCCGTGCTCTCTGGTCATGTGTTCAAAACTCCGGCCTGGAGAATTCATTCACTACAGATCAGCTGGAGGGATTTCCAAGGCGCCTTTGGATTGCACAGTTTGCAGGGACACGGTCCTGTTTGGCACTTCCCATTATATTGAGTGTTATCGCAATCATTTTAAGATGGTCTATTTATGCATCAATAAATAATTCCATCCTCAAGTAAGCCGTGCACAAATCTGTCTTTCCCCCAGTGGTTAGTGGGGAAACAGCAGGTCTCTCTAATTGACTGAGGAATTCAGAAATGAGCCATGGTTTAAGTGCTTTGGAACCATTTAACGAGAGATCTGCTCTCCAAGTCAGGGTTCAGCCTACTGCTGTCTGTTCCCATGATTCCAGGGGCAGGCCTGTGGGTTCAGACAGCCTGATTGCTCTGGCTGTCCCTTTGGGGACACAGCAGAACCTATCCTAGCTTGCCTTTTTTTGGAACAGTAAATTGCCTCAGGTTTTTGGTCTCAACGCTTCCAAATAATTGTGCTGGGAGAGAAGTGGGAAAAGTGGTGGACTTTGAGAGTTTAATTTGCTGATTTTTTAAGCCACATTAAAGTTCACATGTAATGTGTGTATGCCTGTTTTTCCATGTACTTAAAACATGGCCTCATAAAGCCTTTATCTTGTAGAGCCTCATATTTTAACCTGATTGCCTCATAATCTGCCTGAAATTAGTCCTCGTTCCTGCTCTCACTCCAAAAGTCCCAAGCAATGCTGGGGATATTCCGGACAGTGGAGGTGTACAGGCAGTGACACACATACCACCAGAGGGCGCTTTGGATCGGGGTTGTTTTAAATTCCATCAACTGCCCTGTAGGAGGCAGGCAGTAGCAGCTAAACCCCCTGTTGTTGTCTTTTTCCCTTTAGGCCTGGCAGTCATGCATTCCCAGAGCACAAATCAGCTTGATGTGGGAAACAACCCCCGTGTGGGGACCAAGCGCTACATGGCTCCGGAGGTGCTCGATGAAACCATCCAAGTGGATTGCTTTGATTCTTATAAGAGGGTCGATATTTGGGCCTTTGGCCTTGTTCTGTGGGAAGTGGCCAGGCGGATGGTGAGCAATGGTAAGTGCCTGACGTTATTTTCGTCCACGGCCTCTTAATGCTGTACAGTCAAAAGGCATG
>LR751013.1:0-69488 GCA_902729485.2 Mus minutoides
TTTTTTTTTTTTTTGGATCAACCTTCAAACTAGTGTACTAGTAGTGTCCGGTGTCTTTAAACAATGTTAAAATGTTTTTTAAAAACTAAACATTGTAACATGAACCTTACAGACATGTCCATATGGAACCTATTGTTTAGTTGGCCAACCGATAGTGGTTGCAACATCTAGAATACTGTGAGAATATAATTATAACAAGACCAAGCCTAGGCATTCAGGAGGGAGCCCAAGCCTTCAATGCATGGTCACAGAATCTTCCTTTTGTAAGCCTCGTGAGATTATCCCCAGAGTAACACCATGTGGTCTCAAGGGCATGATAAAGAGTCAACTGCTCTCTCGCTCTCTTCAAATACATTCAGCTGTGAACAGTGAAATAAAATGAAAATATTGGCTTCCCAACTGTTCAGCTGTCCTACAAATGCTTTCTGATGCTGTTTCCATCCCCTTTAAGCAGCCAAAAGTGAACATACTTTATAATGGTGTTCAGCAAATGTGTTCAAGCATAAAATTGCTTTGCAAGTCACACAGAAAGAAGTGACAAAGGAACTATGAATAGTCATAATTTTAAAACTAGTCGACTTAGGTATTTCTTGTTCTGAAAAAATGACCTGTATATTATTATAGGTGATAATTTTTAAACTTTTTGTTTATTCATTCTGAGGCTTTGAAGGTAGAACAGAAATGAGCATCTTCACGGTGAGCCTCAGAGCAGATCTGAGTACTTTGTGAAACGGTAGCAAACTCATAATGACATTGCTTTTGATTAGCAAAGACCACGTATTAGACCTTCAACCCTGCCCACCTCACAGGGGTCCTCTGAGCCCTTGGCTCAGGCCACAGTAAGCTGGACAGGCATAATCTCAGCCCTGTAAACTCTCAGAACTCTAGCTTTGTGAGGCCTGTCCTCCAGGCAGCTGTGAAATACTCTCTGTCTATGTTTAAGACCCTGTCCAGGTCTTCAGCCTAGACATGAAGGAACTAGGGAAAGCTCAACTAGGTCAAGTAGGATTGTGTCACCTTAGAGTAACAGTAGGCAGGACATGAGAGAATGGTGGTCAGCAAACACTGGTGACAACCCTTGGGAGTTTTTGGTATCTAGTCTCTAGATGTTGAAGGAGTTGCCAGTGTAGGATCAAGCCCTCAGTAAAACTAGCATATTTTTATATACTTTGTGTTAACCTTCATGGTAAATTCTGTCCTCTGTGAATGGTTTGGGGATATATGCTTGTTTTCAAAGCATTACATATGCCTGNGGTCAGCAAACACTGGTGACAACCCTTGGGAGTTTTTGGTATCTAGTCTCTAGATGTTGAAGGAGTTGCCAGTGTAGGATCAAGCCCTCAGTAAAACTAGCATATTTTTATATACTTTGTGTTAACCTTCATGGTAAATTCTGTCCTCTGTGAATGGTTTGGGGATATATGCTTGTTTTCAAAGCATTACATATGCCTGTACTTATCTACTGCTTGAAGGCAGAGATCAGGAAATGACGAAATAACAGGTCAAATGATCAGATGTAGAAGCTACCTCTGATTATAACCAATGCCACATGTGCAGTTTTATTTGTCTTTGCTTGATACAAACAGCAGTCTTTCTAGATCTTTACAAGCCTTTGGTATATTTAAAAGTTGGAATAGTAGGATGATGCTCTGAAAACAGCTTTTGAAAACAGCTTTTGAAATTACTGTATGAAAGTCGAGTTGGGAAACCACTTTTGATAACAGGGTTCTGTCTGTAACTGTTTGCTGGACTGAGGATAGTAGAGGGAAGGAAATGGAAAAAGATTTTGTTGGCACATGCTACAAAATGCCTATGTTTACCTTGACCATTACATTGCTTTCTCTCTCTCTCTCTCTCTCTCTCTCTCTCTCTCTCTCTCTCTGCATATACATGTGTGTGTGTGTGTGTGTATGTGTGACTTCATGGAGTTGTTACATTGTTGGTGGATTCTATAGAATTTTCCTGTACATTTTATTTGAATGCACAGAAAGCCCTCTGGGTTTTTTAAAACCGAGTTTTTAGAAGGCACTTTCAGATGTAACTATGTAGACCTGTGTACGTTTTTCAACTTTACTGTGAATGTTCCTCTTTAAAACACCTAGCCTATATAGACATTTAGTCCTGTTTAGTCCTGAACAATGTATATTAAAAGTAGGGTTACTAAATAACACGTTTTGTAAATATCTTTTCTTTGAATTTGTAGAAAAATATTGTTCATGTTCAGGGAGGGCATAGAAACCAGTACAAAGGTCTTTATATCTTTCTGGTAGTTACTTTTTAAATTTCCCCTGAAAACATCACAATTGCATACACACATTCAATTGGTGACTGGTTTGATGGAGATGAATGGGATTTCCAGAAGACTGTTTCTATTTATTTGACATTTTTCAATTTTAGCTTTTTTAGGTATGTGACGTTTATTTAATGCAGAGGTGTATGTGGTGGAAAACTTAAGTCCTTGTTGGAAGTGTCTAGTCTTTCTAAAAGCTTAAAAATGCATTCCGCGCTTTTAAATATAGCTGCTATTTTAAAAGTCGAGGCTAACACAATGTGCTTTTGGGATATTTTCCTCACTTTATGGAGTGGTTACATTTGCAGAATGGCATATTAAACCTGACATCCTAGCAAATGCTGTCAGCGCAAAGGACCTCAATTTTGTTGAACACAGGACAATGAACATGAGACTTGGTAATTCCACTTTGTTATGTTAGCAGTATCCTTACCTCTATAATATCCAGGTACAGCAAGACTCTTTTTTTTTTAATTTGGTTAAAGCTCAAGAGTTGCTCTTTAAAATTATATTTAAAGGACTTTTTACAAATCACCAGTAAATCTTCCATGGGCATTTCAATCGGCCACCCATAGCATGTCATTTCTCTCAGATGGAAGAACTGTCACCATGATCACCATTGTAACCCCATCCGGGGCTGCAGTCTCTACCCAAGACTTTTAAAGACCTTGATGGGGGTGGGGAACAGAGAGGAAGGTTGTGCAGTACAGTTTGCATCAGATTGCATAACAATTGCTCAATGTGTACATTTCAGTTAATATTGCCAGGGGTCAAAAGTCAAATGCTCAAAGACTATTGGAAATAGCAAAATAATATGTAAACGTACTGTTAGTTGTTGGGGAAGAACTGTCTACTGGTAGTGAACTTGACTAATGCACTCTTGTAGCTAGAGTCATCCTGAAATTACTGTGCTAGTACATAGGTGAGAGAAGAAAGGTGAAGGAAGGCTTCTTTGCTGGTATCTCCATATCTGGACTAAGGCTTTCAATTATAACCACAAATCAGAGGGCACTTTTAATAAAGTACCTGTGTTGACTGTGCACAAAGCTCATTCTACAATACCTAAGATATGCAGATGGTGACAATGACAATGTGTCAAAAGGCAAACCTAGAGAGCCAGCTGATTTGTAAATGACTTATAATCAAGAAACAGATATATGCTGAACAGAGAGTGGTGAGGCCACCCTGGGCCTTGTGGGTGAGGAAGTGTTTATTAGGATGGCAGCTGAGGGGCAGACTGAAGCCTACTGGGAGAGGGGTATGACTAGATTTGTGTTTTGATGAGAGCAATTAAAATTGTGCATACTCTGGCTGTGATGTAAGAAAACGTCGGCTTGATGGGAACACCTAATAATTTAGTCGTGTAAACCTAAGAATGCACTGACTCAGAAATACTGCTCAGAATAGCCTATGGTTTTATGTTTTACTCTAAACTGATCACTGAGAAATGTGCGATTTTAACTGTAAACATTTTGATAATATTTTTTCTGGAGACCGATTGCCATTTTTGTCTTCTGTTAAAAAAAAAAAAAGGAAGGCATGATTGCAAATTATTTTTCTAACAAGACTAAGTTATCAAAGTCAGTTATCAAAATACTCTCATAGCTTAGGTTATTTAGGTAGTTAACATTCACACTGTATGGGAAGCAAAAATACATATTATATAGTTTCAGTTACCTGAACTGGAACTGTATTATACCCACGCCACCGAGAAGGGCATGTCTAGTGAACTGCTTGCATTGCGTGACTTGGGCTTTTGGTCCTTGGGGCTTGTTTCCTATAATGTATGTTTAGCTTACAAATGTCTGGATCAACACAACCAACCAAAGTCAAATCAGGATGAAGTAAATAATTTTAATAAACTTCACCACATCCAGTAAGATAGAAACAGTTATTTAAAATATCCCGATTTCAAACCTGGAAAAAAATTAAGTTTTAAAGAGTCTCAGGCAGTAGATGAGTATTTCAAGGAAAGATCAAAGGGAGTCCCAGCTCTGCCTTTCAAGTATCTCTTGAACTGTAAATGTATATTCAAAAGGCTAAATGGTAAACCTTTTTATTGACCTGTAAGACATTATCGATATGTGCTGTGCAGGATGTAAAAGAGCACTTAGAACTATCAAACTTCACACATTAGGTACCATGACTAAAAAGAGACAAAGTATAAAAGCTTCAAAAGATGCAGAGAAAATGGGAAATGCTTTGGGGAATGCAGAACTGCATAACCATTAAGATCTTCAGTATGAAAGTTCCTCAAAAATCCCTGAAAGGATAATTACTAAGATCATATGTCTGGTTATGTATGCAAAGAAATTGCAATAGACATGTTGAAAGAGACATCTGCACTCCTATGTTCATTAAAACATGACTCAAATAGTCAATTTACAGATGAATGGATAAAGATATGGGTTTTGCTCAACCTTTGAAAGGAGGAAATCTTTTCCTTTGTGATAACATTGATGAACGTGGAAGACATTGAGTTAATAAGCGAAATGAACCAGGCCCAGAAATGCCACATGAACTATTTTCTGTGTAGCATCTAAGAAAATTAAATTTGCATAAGAAGAGAGTTAAATACTGGGTAAAAGTGAAGTAAAAAGGCTAGAGGCAGGGGGGTGAGTTTTTGAAAGCCATAGTTCAAAGGAGAATTGTCTCAACTAGACAGGGGGAACAGGTTCTCAAGACTTAAAGTCCCCACAGTACAACACAGTTAAAATATGTCAAAAATGATTAACCAATAAAATTTAGCCATTCTCCACAATAAAAATATCTATAAGGCAATAGATATATTAGTTTAATACAATCTTTCTAATGTGTATATATGCATCAAAATACTTGAACATCATAAATGCATTTGATTAATATCTGGAAAATAAAAATAGAAACCTTACACACACACACACAAAAAAGAACAATTAGACTCATTAATAGTCATCCTATGTCTAGTAGAAAGTAAGGAGCAAACCAATCAATGGAAATCACAAACAGTTCCATTTGTTGTTGTTGGTTCAATGCCTGACTGTGTACATGACCCTGGGGAAGCTCAGAGCAAATAGTTACCAGTAAGGACTTATGAAAGCCCAATTCCCTGTGATCGACACTATGAACTATTACCTGCGGCAGCATTCCCCAGGAGATCGGGTTAGAGTTCTTTTTGCAAGACTTTATCCTAAATATCATTGTCCTTCCCCTAGCCTGTCTCCCATACCCTATCTAGTTTCCCCAAAAGACTTATTTAAGAAACTACTTGAACGCCAGTTTTCCAATTCAGTTTCTAATTCAGAGGAATATATATATAATATATATATGTGTATATATATATATATATATATATATATATATATATATATATATATATATGTGTGTGTGTGTGTGTGTATATATATATATATATATATATATATATATATATTTCCCAAGATATATATTTACATTTTAAAAACTGGTAGAATTTACATAATGAGGATTCCTAGTTTTTCTTAATATGCAGAAATACCTGGAACGTAAAGCCAAGAATTCTCATGAGCTAATATGAGCAAGAATGCCTCTGACTGTCACTGCCTTCATCCTGCCTGTCAGTCATTTGAGTCGCCTGCTTGTCCTGTTGTCACTGTTCATGACTCATAGCAGTATTATTAGTTCACAAGTTCCACATAACAGTCACAGCAGTATCCCCAAAGATTCCTTTCTGAGATGCCCAGAACTTAAGTTGAAGGTAACTTGTCAAGTATAATTAAAGGCACAAGCCTGCAGTTGGAGGCTAAGTCTAGATTGTCCAAATGGGTCCAATGTAGTGACATGAGTTCTGCAAAGTGGGGAACTATTTCAGCTGTGGTCACAGGAATGTACAACGAAGAACAGAAGGTCAGAAAAATGTCACATCACTGACTCGGAAGATATGGACAGAGCTATAAACAAAGGCCTGGTTTCTGGAAAGAGCAAGGAAAAAGGACTATTCCCTGGACGCTAGAATAGAATAAACCCTTTCCAGACCCTTCATTTTACCTCAGACAAATTTTCTTGGACTTTGACCTACAGAACTCTAGCACAATTTTTCCAGCTATTTGTTAGAGGAACTACAGAAACATAAATAGATGTTACAGTCCATGCAGACCACTCTACATCTACTAGTGCATTGGTACATAAAAATCATTAAACAGGGCTTCAAGAATTGTATACTCAGTGAACATAAAGACCTGAACTCAATTCTCATAAGTAAAATTTCCATCTGGGGTGGCATGCACTTGTAATCTCAATGCTAGGCAGGCAGAGGCAGGCAAATCCCTGAGACTTGATAGCCAGCCAACCTAGCTTTTGTGGTGACCCCAGGCCAATGAGAAACAAGTTGTTCCTTGGTATCCAAAGAACACATGAGCACTATCACAGACACACACACACACACACACACACACACACACAGACACACACATAAGTGCACATACATGTGCATACACATACAGAGAGAGAGAATATTAAATAAGTATTTTGAACTAATACATGGAAGCATTAAATATGATACTTCTAAGCTTTAATGGAAATGTTTTCAATGAGTAAAACTGACTTTGCATTTGCTCTTAGAAGTTGCTATGAATATAGAAACTGATATTCCAACTCATCCAATACCTTTCAACAGCAAGAAGGAGTGACATTATTTTCCATGTGCCTTCTCTAATCAATGTAGACTCATGACTACTTTAGTTCTTTGATCTTTTTCAAACTCTTAGTTAAAATAGAATTGACCTCCGTATTTATTCCTTCTTCTGAAAGCTAGAACGTATAGATATCTTTTTTCCTAGCGTGGAATGATAGGATGGGTGTCAGGGTTCATTTTTCAGATAGAACGGCCTAGAGTGACCCAGGAGCTTGTGCTCTGTGTAGCTAATCTCAGCACAGGCAAGGATCTGAAGTAGATAGAGTTCGCCTTCCCATTATCTTTCTGGTCTGTTCACCGATCCTTATTTTTTGTAGAGAGAGGAAAAAGTTGATATAAGAAGTGCATATCTGATTATAATGTTAGTAGAAAAATAGTTTATTCTGACTCTCAACATAGATATAATATCTCCTTGCACAGCTCATATTTTATTGTAATGTTCCTGAGGTTATAATTACATATTCTAAAGCTTGAATATATCTTATATATGCCATATAAATTTCTAAATTTATTTTTTGCATCTTAGGCTGTATTATCAAAACTAATAGGTGACAGCAGTATTTTATAAGGATGTAAAATGCTCTTCCAATGTTTTAGTTTCCTGTCAGAGCTCTTGCTCAGTATGAAAGATGCTCTGAGTTTAATCCACATCAACACACACACACACACACACACACACACACCAATGGAGCAGCGTCAATCTTTTACAGAAACCATGGTAACTTATGAAATATTTTTAAATAATCATTTGAAGCAGAACTAGATTCCCTGTAAACAGCAATGCAGTAGGAAACAGAAGCCAGCATGGTGACATTCAGAACACATTTAGACCTGCTGTGAGAATGTCCCTCTGCCAGCTCTGAGGAAATGAGACAAACTGCAAATTGCAGAGAGACTAAGACCAACATGGTCACATAGCATCACTTACAGCTGATGCAGTGACATTTTCTCCGTACCCCCCTCTTCAGCTTCTTTTTGGAGACAGAGTCTTAAGAATACTAGAGTATCCTAGCCAGGCTCAAACTTATGTAGCTGAGGATGACCTTTGTCCTCTGACCTTCCTGCCTCATCTTCTGAGTACTGAGAGCAAAGTTGTGTGCCTCAACTCCACGTTTTGATGCTTTTTTGATTGAATGACATAAACATACCAAATTATTTTGATAAAAGAAGAAAGAAGAGTAAACAATAATAGTTCTTACTTTAAGACATGTAAATAAATTAATGACTTCAACAAATAACATGTATGAAACTACCTATGGTAGATTGAATTTTTACTGATTAACTTATTGTACAGAGAGCAATAAAAGAACTGATCTGAATAACATCAATTAATTAATGTCTGGTAGTGTGACAACCTCTCATTGTCTGCCTCCCACCCCACACTGCCAATCCTTTGTCATAAAACTGGTGATTCCAGAATCAAATGTTCAATGAGAACTACAAGCTAGGATGAAAATTTGCATGCAACAGATGGCCCAGCTGGTTTTGAAACTTTGAGAAATACAGCCACCTGTTGGACTTTGTCTGGTATCACACTTTGTTCTCTATTTGTCTAATATTCTTTGAATGCTTTGGGAAGACTGAACTATTTCCCTTAATGAGAGAAACGTAAATGAATAAAAGGAATGTAAAGAATAAATATAAGCACATTTGGCACTGTCAGGAGAAACAAAGATGACAAAAGTGGGTGACTTCCTTATTTTGTCTGTTAAAACAGTAGATGACTACATCAACACTCGTCTCTAGTCTAAGTAGGCTGACAAGGAACGTCATTGTAAAGAAAAACAAGAAATCAATGAAGTTTTTAAAAATGTCTTCCTTCAAGGGGCTGGGGCTGGCTCAGAGGGAAGGACTGTACAAACATGATGTTGATTCCCAGCATGGGTGTAAAAAGCTGTCTGTTTCTACATGCCACATGTGTACCTGTGACCCAGGACAGTTGGGCTGCAGAAGTCAGGGAGAATCAATGGGGCATGCTGGCTGCTGCTAGCTATAGGTTCAGTGAACCTGCTGTCTTATGGGAGTAAAGTGGGATAGAGCAAAGTATGTGATGTCTTTTTCAGGGCTCCACACACATGTGTCCCCTCCACTACACACACAAAAACATATACATACAAACACACATGCATACAAACAAACACACAAACACATACATACAAAGGCACACACAAACACATACATATAAACACACACATACAAACACACACTCACACATAAAGTTTCTTCCTTCAAAATAAAAGAAAACTTACGAATTTATTGTTTTGTTTTGTTTTGTTTTGTTTTTAACACCATTCTATCTCTGGCCTCTAGAGCAGAAGTTATCAAGCAGTCTTATAACATTTTTCAAATACTAAATAAGTTAGATTATGAAGGGAATAGGTGTCCTTTTCTCTTTCAGGGAGAGATGAAAGTTGTTTATTTTGCTTATTAAAATGATGCTTTCTTATGCACATACATAATAAATTGATTTCTATGAAGCTATTTGACATGTCTCTTTTAGTCACATGTTGACAACTCTTCAGACCTAGTGTCTTGGAAATTTTCAACTATACAACAAAGAATAACTGGTTGTATTGTCTTTACGGTGAGCGCTGTATCTTTATGTCTAGAGAATATTGTCTCTATATAACAGACACTTCATGCTCTCTGATCAATACTTTCCATTTCCTACTCTCAGTGCTTCTGTCAGTCATCATTCTGCTCTCTAATTTCTTGAATGCAATTTCTTACATTCCATAGATAAGTGGAATCGCGTAGCTTTCTTATTGTATCTGCCTTGTTTTACAGCTTCTCCTCCAGGCATCCATCCTGTCACAAATGGCATTCACAATAAGGAAACAAATGAGCATGTTTGTGTAACAATAAAATTTTGTTGATAAAAACAGATGGGAAGGCACTGAATTATATCTCAGTGTTTGCCTAGCAGGCGTGTAAGAGAGAGGGGAGTCAAATATTTTGATAGCAAGAACATTAGGATATGACATACAGTTTATGACATAAAAGAAGAAATAACTAAGCTCAATGAAAAACTGAAGAAAGAGAGAAAAATAAGCATAAACACAAACTGCACTCACAAACTATCCAGCATAGATGTGTTAAAGAAATAGTGCCAGAGATGTGAAGGAAAAGGAATGTGGGAAATAAAGTGATGTAGAAAGCAAGAAATTCACTTGATGTCTATGTAGATGAAAACAGGAGCCGTTAAGAATAAAACAGCAGGGTCTTCTGCATTGTGCATCTTCAAGCATTGACATCAAAGTTTTCAATACTACACAATGGAACCAGAGGTGGGAAGACGCCATATACGCACCTTCCCCTTGACAAGAGAAACTGAAGCCATGGAGAAACATAGCTTAGCTGGAGTCATACAGATTGGGAGCATGAACTCCAATCTCAGGACATCTTGTCCTGTCTAGCTCCCACTTGATCCCTTGGCCTTCCAGGCTGACTACAATTGATAACTTTATCTGATGATGATCCAGCTGAAGTCATTTGAGTTCATAAAATACAGAATGATTGCATAGTCACGCCAAGTGACTATTGGGAAGGAAGCTAATGGTTTATCATAAAAAATTATACCCATAAATTTGAAGTGTAAGAACTCTGATATTTTATTTGGTGAAAGAGGAAATAAAATAGGTCTGGGAAAATATGAAGTAAAAGTATTCCAGAGGTACTTGGTCAATCTTTCCTTCTCCAAGAATGCACAAATTCCAATCAATTTTACTAAACTCTAGGACCAATAAGCCAACCTCTGAATTCTCACCAAAAATAATCAAGACATCTATTTTTTCATGATTATTTTATTTCAAATGTCAATGACATGAATAATTGTCTTTTAAATGATCTAGTTAGTTAAATTTTAAGCCAATATTTTCTTTTGTTTTAATTTCCACCATTTTGCCCTTTGTAGTATTTCTAATAAAGATAATAACATTTTAGAAATAAGTCAATTCTTGGAACTTACATGAATGTGCTCAACTGCAAAATGCAGCACTTCTTGGTTTTAATTTTTTTCTGACCTGTTTATTCTGACAAATGAGAAAGGTTGTCTCACTTTACCAAACTCTGTCTAATGAAACAAGGAATTAATGACAATTCTTGGGAAATGCATCTATGTTTGATTTCCAAGGTTTAAACAGGGCTTGGTTGCCAGGATGTAGTCTCTATGCAACATAGTGAGTAGTCTCTCTGAACCCCAGGACCAAGGACACTAGAGAAGATGACACTTTTTACTGCAGAGATTCTCTTTTCCTTTATAGGATATTACTCCTTTACAATTCCAAACAAAACAGTCTTTGAGACACTGGGCTAGTGAAGAACCCCTAAGATCTAGAAAAAACTTTACATATTTTTTTCTAACTAGCTACTTAGACTTTCGATGAAAAGTAATCAAAAGAGATAGGGAAAGACACTTCATACTCATCAAAGAACAAAAATCCACAAAGATGATGACATCTCAATTCTGAATATCTATGCCACAAATGCAAAGACACCCAAATTCATTTAAAAAAATTACTAAAGCTTAAATCATACATTGCACACCACACATTCATAGTGAGAGACTTCAGTACCTAACTCTCACCAATAGAAAGGTCATTGAGACAGAACTAACAGAGGTTATGAATCAAATGGACCTAACAGATATCTACAGAACACTTCAAACAAACATGAAAGAACATACCTTCTTCTCTGCACTTCACAGAACCTTCTCCAAAACTTACCACATACTCAGTCACAAAGCAAGCTTTAATAGATACAAGAAGATTGGAATAACTGCTTGCATCTTATCAGACCAACATGAAGTAAGGTTTAACTTCAACAACAACAGAAACAACAGAAAGCTTACAGACTCATGGAAACTGAACACCTCTACTCAATGACCATTGAGTCAGAGAAAAAAATAAAGAAATTGAAGACTTTATTGAATTAATAAAAACAAAGGCACAACATACCCAAACTTATACCACAATGAAAGCAGTGCAATAAATGTATTCATAAAGAAACTGGAGAGATCTCATACCAGCATCTTAACAGTACCCTTGAAGGTTCTAGAGCAAAAAGAGTAGATAGCAAGAAATAACCAAACTCAGGGATGAAATCAATAAATAAGAAAAAGAGAACAATACAAACAACAACAAAATACAAAGAGTCAACAAAACCAAGAGTTAGTTTTTTGAGAAAATCAACAAGAAAGACACTTTGCCAAACTATCTAAAAGGCAGAGAGAGACTATCCAAGTTAACAAAATCAGAAATGAAAAGGGGAACATAACAACAGATACAAAGGAAATCCAAAGAATCATTAGGTCTTACTTTAAAATCCTCTATTCCATAAAGTTGGAATATCTAAATGAAATGGACAATTTTCTTCACAGATAACAACTACCAAAGTTTAATCCAGATTAGGTAAACAATTTAAATAAACTTAAAATACCTAAGGAAATAGAATCAGTCAATAAAAGTCTCCCAACCAAAAGAAGCCCAGGTTTTTATGCAGAATCTTTCAAGGAAGAGCTAAATCCAACACTCCTCAAACTATTCCACAAATTAGAGACAGGATGAATATTACCAAACTTATTCTATGAGGCCACATGCGCCCTGATACCTAAGCCACACAAAGACTCAACAAAGAAAAAAATTTTCAAACCAATTTTCCTTATAAACATTGATGCAAAAATATTCAAGAAAATACTCATAAACCAAATTCCAAGAATACATCAAAAATATCATCCATCATGATCAAGTAAGGTTCATCCCAGGGATGAAGGGATGGTTCAGGATATGAGAATTCATCAATGTAATCCACCATATAAACAAACTAAAAGGAAAAAAAACCCCACATAATCATCTCATTAGATACTGAAAATACCTTTGACAAAATCCAATATCCCTTCATGTTAAAAGTATTGGAAATATCAGGGACATAAGGACCATACCTAAACACAATAAATGCAATATACAGCAAGCCAATAGCCAATATCAAATTAAATGGAGAGAAACTTAAAGCAATTCCACTAAAATCAGGGACAAGAAAAGGCTGTCTATTCTCTGTGTCTATTCAATACAGTACTTGAGGTTCTAGCTAGAACAATAAGACAACTAAAAGAGATTAAGGGGACATAAATTGGAAAAGAAAAGTCAAAATATTGCTATTTGCAGATGATATTGTAGCATACATACATAAGTGACCCCACAAATTCTACCAGGGAACTTTTACAGTTGATAAGCACCTTCAGCAAAATGGGTAGATACAAAATGAACTAAAAAAAAAAAAAAAAAAAAAAAAAAAAAAAAAAAAAAAAAAAAAAAAAAAAAAAAAAAGTCAGCAGCCATCCTTTGAACAAATGATAACTGAGCTGAGAAAGAAAATCTCCCCAGGTGATTGGCCCCTCCTCTAAAGGCTCATGAAAAGGCAAGTCAGATCTTGCTAAACAACACATGTCGGAGGCCCATTTGCCCTTGAATACCTCATCCTGAATGAGGTAACCCAGACCCAGGAAAGTACATGGTATGTACTTATATGTATAAGTGGATAATAGCCATAAAATACAACATAAACATATATCCACAGACTCAAAGAAGCTAAGTAAGAAGGAGGAGAAATAAAATAGACATTGGAGGAGGATGGACAGAAGGAACTGAGAGAGGAGTTGGGAAGGGGGACAGGAAGTATAAAGTGTGTGGAGAGGTCTGTGTGAGAGAGAAGTGGGAGAGCAGGAAGGGAAAGGTCTGGGAGGATCCAGAAACCTAGGACAATGGAAACTCCCAGGAATCTATGAAGTGATCCTATCTAAGACTTGTAGCAACAGAGGATGTGGAACCTGAAATGGCTACCACCAGGAGCCAAGCAAGACTTCCAGTGGAAGGATGGGAACATAACCCACAAAACCTTCGACCCAAAATTTGTCCTGCCTACAAGATGTGCAGCGAGAAAGATGGAGCAGGTACTAAGGGAATGGCCAACCGATGACTGGGCCAACTTGAGACCAGTCTCATAAAAGAGAGCCAACCCCTGACAGTATTAATGATATTCTGCTACACTTGCAGCCAGGAGCCTAGTTTAACTGAGAGGCTTCACCCAGCGTCTGAAGGAAACAGATGCAGAGACCCACACCCAAACATTAGGAGGAGCTCCTAGAATCTTGTGGAACAAGAAAGCCTACAGGGTCAACTAACCTGGATCCCCAGGGGCTCACAGAGACTGAACCACCAATCAAAGAGCATGCAGGGATGGGCCTCAGCCCTCTTTGTAACAGATGTGCAGCTTGTTCTTCATATGGGTCCTAAAACAACTGGACCAGGGGATGTCTCTGACTCTGTTTATGACTTTGCATCCTAACTGGGCTTCCTGTCTAGCCTCAATAAGAGAAGATGCACCTACTTGTATTGCAATTTGATACGCTAAGGCTGGTTAAAATCAATGAGAGGCCTCCCTTTCTCTGAGGAGAAAGGCAGAGGAATTGGGGATAGGGGAGGTGAGAGGGGGGGACTGGGAGGAAAGAAAGAAGGAGAAGCTGAGAAGAGAAAAATAAAATACATTAAAAAATATTTTTTTCAATTAAGACTAGATTAGGCCAACTAATAGTGGTAGAAATGAAGCTGTGTCTGTCTAGGTTGAGGTTGGGAGGAAGGACTGGAAAGCGGCCAGTCTAGAGCGCCATTACAGTGAATGCCTCCATTAAACAGTGCATCACGCTAGAGAGCAGAGGAGGCCACGCGTGTGTGAAGTTCTTGAGTGAATGTGTATTTTGACATAAACCTTGTCTCTCAAGGACTCTGAGGTCAATTGACCCATGGAAAATTGACAAAACCATCGCTCAAATGGACCAGGGTCAGAAGAAATAGCAAAGCTATCCTCAGGTATCTGAGTGTGAGTGTTTATGAATGATTGGTTTGATCAGTGTGTGGGCAAAGAGTAGGTAACTATGTCTTCCTCTTCTGGGATGTTTACAGCCTGAGACTGCCCACCTACTGAGACCTCCTGCCTTGACAAGCCAACCCCATTCTTCCATGCTATGCTATACTTAATAAATACAAATGTGCTAAGGCTCTAGGTCGGAATGATAGCATTAGAGAATAGTTTCTAATCACAGCTTCACTGTGCATGTGTGTCTGCCCGTTCTTTATTCCCACCATACAGGACCCAGCATGTTACAAACATCAGGTACCCAATGGTGTGTACCTCCAGTACCTCCAGTACCTCCGCTACTGGCTGACTTTTGGGACCTCTGAATTCAAGGAGCGAGTGACCTCTAAATTATCATTTCTGCTAATCCTCTGAAGTTAGGATCCAGAGGCAAGCATGTGGAACCTGCAAGCATAAGCTGGGGTCTTTTGTCAAGCAGGAGACAGTGCAAAGCTTTGCAAAGAAAACGACAATGATAGAGAGCAGGAATGTTTCTTTCCTTGCAAGACAGCAGAGCTGGCTGTGCCCTGGCCATTCGTGATGACAGCAGAACTCCATTTATAACCTCACTGTGTTCCTTGGACAGCTCATGCATACTTCGTGACTTCTGTAAGAGCTACTGGGAGCTCAGTTTCTCGGTCTATATCCTTATTTGAATATAAGACACTAAATCCTAACTTAACAGACACACATTAGAAAAAATAAAATCTCTGTTGTTTGGGGCACTCCACAGCCCTGGGAACACTGATCCCAACCAAAGAAAACCAATTCACCTGGTGCTACAAAACTTGTACCAGAAACTAACACACCATGTAAATGCTCAGCTATATTTTCAAACACCCCATCTGTGCTAATCTATTCTAGAAACAGAGGAATGGAAGCAAATGTTTAGAATGAAAGTGTGTCTTGTACCACAGAATACAACTAAGGCCCTACCTCAGAAGCAATAGCAAATGCCTGGTTATTAATCTAAGGATTTGTCTATCACTTTGTCCACTGTACATAAAGTAACATACAGATGGTATAGCCCACTTATTTACTATTCATATAACAGATATATGTTCCTTTATAGGATTATCCATAAAACAGAAATCATAGTCTTCTCAAAAGTATTTCTAAGAAGCCTCAGAATTTTAAGTTTTCTTTTCCATTTTAGAAATGATAATATCATTTCCTCCTTCCGTTTCCTCTCTCCAAACCTTCCCACATACCCCTCCTTACTCTCATTCAGTTTATAGCCTTTTTATTCATTGTTGTTATATACATATATGTGCATACATATGTATCCCTAGATACATACATACAACCTGCTTAGCCTGTATAATGTTCCTTGTATGTGCGTTCTCAGGGCTGAGCATTGGGAGGGAGCTCTGCTTTTAATGCCATACTGTATTATTCATTTGCCCCAACTGGAGACGTGGCAAGAATGGTTTCCACCCACCCACTGCTCTCCTATGCTCTATGCTGAAAGAATCCCCTGGACAACAGAACCTGAAAATCTGCCAAAACCAGGAAACTTGTAAATTTAGGAAAAGAAAATTAACTGGCCAAAGGTATGTTGAGTGCTAAGCCTAGCTGGTAACAACAGATACAAAAATTAAACAAATGGTATAGTTAGAACTGCAAATTAAAAATGTGTTTCAAGGATAATATCACTGATAAAGCCATGGGAGTAAAAAATAGTAAAATTTTCTCAGGGAGCCATGTGGCATGGTGTTGCAAAATATAATGTTTGTATGTGATGAAATACTTGTACATTCCTTGACAGAGTCCTTCCATCCCAGAAGTTTGTGCTATAGATAAATTATCATGTCTCAATGTTAACATAAATGCTAGTATAATGTGTATGTACACACATTCCAACTGTATTTCTACAGATATATACAATATGCATATACACCCTAGTTGTTCTTCTCCTTGTTCTTTGAGACAGAGTCAGGCTCTCCCCTGGGTGAGCTAGATTCGCTAGTCAGCTAGTTCAAGGCATCTCGGTCTTTACCTTCTGAACAGTGGGATTTGCATTTCTAAGATGATTACAGATGTTAAGTACTTTTTCATTTTTTAATCTGCTTGTATTTCTTCTTTTGGAAACTGTATGTTCAGTTTATCGGCCATTTGTTGGTTAAAATGATGTGACATGGTTTTTTGTTGTTGTTGTTTTGTTTTGTTTTGTTTTGTTGTTGTTTTTGCCATTTAAACCTTAGAGTTTCTTAGAGATTTTAGATGTCAGTTGTTTCCCCTGAGATACATAGCTGGGAATGATGCTTTTCTCTATTCCACAGGGTGTCTCTTGCGCTCTGGTAACTGTTTCCTTCTCTGTGATGCTCACAGCTTTTTCAAGTCACACCATCCTATCTGTAGTTCCTGTAATAACCCTTTGTCTTTGTAAAAACCCTTGCCTATGCCTGTATCTTGAGCACCTGCTTCATTTCCCTTTGCTTTCTGTAACGTGACCAGCTGCTTCAAGCTCAGGTTCCCCCCCCCCCACTCCCTGTGATTTCCTGGCCATAGTGGACTAGACCCTTGAAGTTGTCTAAATAAACCTGTCCCTATTGCTTACACTTGGGAGGCAAAAGTAAGTAGATCTCTGAGTTTGGGGTCAGCCTGATCTACAGAGTAAGGCCCAAGGCAGCAAGGGCTACACAAAGAAATCCTGTCTTGAAAACAAGAAGAGGAAGAGGAAGAGGAAGAGGAAGAAGAAGAAGAAGAAGAAGAAGAAGAAGAAGAAGAAGAAGAGGAGGAGGAGGAGGAGGAGGAGGAGGAGGAGGAGGAGGAGGAGGAGGAGGAGGAGGAGGAGGAGGAGGAGGTGGTGGTCAGGTGATTATAGCTGTCTGAATTTATTCCTGGTCTCTCTATTCTAATTCACTTGGCTACATGTCTCCATGCCTTTATTTGTAGAGGAACTATACAGGTTTTGTTCCTATGGATCAGGCCTATAATTTTTAAAAGGCATTGGAAGTGGTGGGCATGGCACATGGTAATTTTAGAGATTAGAGGACAACTTATAAGAACTGGTTTTCTTCTTCCACTATGTGACTCACAGGGATGGATATCAGTCTTCAGGCTTTGTGGCAAGCAACCTCATGTTTTGAGCCATCTCACTGAATCCTTTATTTATTGGGGGTAAAGAACCTCTACAAATGTGGCCCTCACTCCCCAGTCTTGAGTCTTCATTGATCCTGGAAACTTGGAAGGGCTGTAGAGGGTTCAGAGCCCAAGGCTTTGAGGGTATTCTCTACCCACAGGCATGTTATAACCAGAACTTGGAGTCATGCCTTCTCTTTTTCCATCATCAGGGAGTGGGTCTCTAGTACAAACCATCTTTGCTTTGAGGGAAGACTCTGAAGGATGCCCTCAGGAATGCTTCTGCTCCATCAAGATGCTCCATTCCTTGGCTTCCATGAAGTCAGCAGTCTTGTGGCACCAGACCTTGGGAAACACTTCCATTCTGGTAGTGCCTTTGACTGGATCATCCCAAGAAGACACAGTATTTTTTCCCAGCAGGTCCTTGCTGGGAAATTCTGGTTGGTGCTGAAGTAACAAAGAATCTTCTCAGTAGAGGATGCACTGAGGTGTCTTTCATGTGAGGTGCCATGAGCAATGTGAATTCTCACACACACCAGTCATGGCTGTGTAAACCTTGCTCCCACATTTAAAACTATTGGTTAAATAAAAGTGGCTTCAACCAATAACTGGGAAGAATAGAGGTAGGCAGGGTTTCAGGGCTTTGGGGTGGGGGTTTGGGGGATATGTGTCTCAGGTAGGGACCATGAGGAAAGAGACAGGAAGAGGAGAGGAGGAAGCAGCCAGATGGATCAAGAGCATGTGGCCAGGAGAAGTGGTCCCTAAGGACAGGCAGAAACAACCCCGGCAAATGTAAACAAGTAGTTGGGGAGCGTAGCTGGGAATTAGCAATCTAGCATATAGAGAAATAAATTAGGGATAAATTGCCCCGTAACTGTGCTAGATCTGATTTTTTAAAAATCCATAGGACTCTGTCTTTATTATTGTGGGACTGGCCAGGTCATATCAAAAACTAATAGATTTGATTAAAATCTATTTACAGCAGTACATAGTCTTAACCACTGAGCAACCTCTCCAGCCCCTACCATTGCAATTTTTGAAGCAATCTAAATGCTCATTAGAAACATGTTAAACATATATAGGCAAGAGCTATGCATCAATTTTTGTCTCATAAAGAGATATATTGGCACATCCACACCATGGGATGCTGTAAGATGAAAAATATACGGGTGGTCATTTTAAGGTGGCTCGGGAGCAGCTCAGAGGAGCCAACTGCGGCTGGAGGAGCAAGAGACTGAGCTGGGAGCCATGCCGCGATGAGATGCCCCCCCCACCCCCCACCCCCCACCACCGCCGCCGCCTCCCGGGTGGGCGCCCTTCTCCTTGGACGCCGGCGACCCAGGACCAGGGCTTCATCACTGTAAATGGTTACAAGCGGATGAAGCTGGACTTCCTGAAAAAGACGGACAGCCCATCGCGCAAGCTGTAGAGTTTGTGGACGCATTGCTATAGGGTTCATAGTAGCGCAATGCACGCAGACTCCTGCGAATTCCCCTAACTTCTTAGCGGACTGCTTTGCCTTTTGAATCAGAGAGTTCCAAAGTTCGATAAAGAATGGCCCTTGTGGATAAGCACAAAGTCAGCTATTGGACAGGATTTGTGAAGGTATCCACCCCCAGATCATGAACGGCCCTCTGCACCCCCGCCCCCTAGTGGCACTGCTGGATGGCAGAGACTGCACTGTGGAGATGCCCATCCTGAAGGACCTAGCCACCGTGGCCTTCTGTGATGCACAGTCCACTCAGGAAATCCATGAGAAGGTGTTGAATGAGGCTGTGGGTGCCATAATGTACCACACCATCACTCTCACCAGGGAAGACCTGGAGAAGTTCAAGGCCCTGAGAGTGATCCTGGGAATCGGTAGTGGCTACGACAACGTGGACATCAAGGCTGCTGGCGAGCTCAGGATCGCTGTGTGCAACATCCCATCTGTTGCAGTGGAGGAGACAGCAGACTCGACAGTCTGCCATATCCTCAATCTGTACCGACAGAACACATGGCTCTACCAGGCCCTCCGAGAACTCTGCACACGAGTACAGAGTGAGGAACAGATCCGTGAGGTCGCCTCTGCTCACCAGCGTGTGGGTAAGGAATCACAAAGTCCAGCTAGACAGTTCTCGTTTGCACCATCATGCTATCTCGGCCATCTGAAGTATGAACTGGCCTGCAAGTGTCCTGTGTGTCTGCTCCCTTACCTGGAGGACAGCCTCAACCACAGAACTCGCCTGGGTCTTCTCTTTTTTGATGAACTTGAGGTTATCAGTTTCCATGTGGTGGCTACTTTTCTCCAGAACAAGCATTCCAAAAGGCACCAGAGAGAAGCCCCCAGGAACCTCCAGATGTCACCTGGTGTTAGGCAGCTGCTAAGCATGGACCGGAACACTTCTCATGTAGCTCTTCCTGCCTTTTGGTGTGCATGTAGGAAAGTACATTGAAAAATATGAAGTATTTCACAAAGGTTTGAAAGTACAAATAATGATTATCATGAACTTGAGTCTTATCATTATGACAGAAACTTACTGAGATACAAGTCATGGTTTGGATCTAATTATATTTTTCCTTTCATTGTTTTTGTCAGGAAAATGATTTTTCTTCTTGGATGTGGAGTCATTATGAGACCAAAGCAAATTTTTCTAACAATTTCCTTCTTGTCTTTCATTTTCAGAAAAATACACTTAATGGGAAAATTATACCAGAGGATAACAAGAATAAAAGTCAAATGCCTTTTAAGGGGCAAGTAAGGGAACAGAGGAAAGATAAATGAGTGATGTGACCCTATGTATCCTCTTCTACTTTTGCAAGGATTGCTGCCAAGCCAATACAGAGGATGTCAGGAGTTGGAATATCTAGAGGAGTGAGGAATTTGACCAATTGTCCCGGTTCTGGAAAAAAACAATTTGCTGAGATTTATTTTTAGCACTGGCTGATGTCGTGACGATAAGTAGAGGTGTTGAAGGGAGGGGAGTAGGGAGCTTGAAAGACCCTGGTTTGCTCAAAGAGGAAGCATGCTAGTTCCTCCTCTTGTTCTCTAGCAGGGAGGGTAGAGAAGAAACATTCTTCTTTAAAAAATAGAAGTCTATTTCAAATTCTGTCACCTTGTTTTATAATCTGGGACAGCTGAACCATCTGTTGAGACTTGGTACTAGAGGATATTTCCTGGATGGTACAAGCAGCCCAGCATTTAATGAGAGGGTTATCTACAAAAACATTTAGAGACTATAAACCCACTTCCTGAGCCCAGAGGAGAGACAGATTGGAAGTGTGAAGACAGTGCAAAATTATCAAAGAAGGCCTGCTTTATTTCTGATTGTACAAGTACAATCTACCTAAGTGCTATGTGTCACATACAGCCTAAGGAAAAGAGGGAGGCTCTCTTTCAATTCAGAAAATAGAGCTTAAAAGCAACAGCAACATTGTTCCAAGAAAATACTGTGCTGGCTAGTTTGGGGCACCTTCATATTAACTAGAGTCACCCGGCAAGAGGGACCCTTGGCTGAGGTGTAGGCTCTTCACATTGGCCTGTGGGAATGTCTATGGGAGTTTTCTTGATTCGTGATTGACATGGGAGGGCCCAGCCCACGGTGAGTGATGCAATCTCTGGCCTTAGGCTATATAAGAAAGCAGACTGAGCAAGTCAGGGAAAGCAAGTCAGAAAGGCACGTTCTTTCATTATTTCTGCTCCAAGCATCTGATTTGAGTTCCTACTTTGACTTTCCTAATGATGAGCTGTAAATCTGTAAGCTAAATAAACATCTCTTCCAAGTTACTTCTGGCCAGTGTTTTATCACAGTGACAGAGAAGCACACTAGAGCCCCCTCCTATCAAACAAATACCATTCCATTCTACCCCTGATAATTAATTCTTTTTTTTCCAATTTTTATTAGATATTTTCTTCATTTACATTTCAAGTGTTATCCAGTAAGTTCCCTATACCCTCCCCCATCCCCGCCCTGCTCCCCTACCCACCCACTCCCACATCTTGGCCCTCGTGTTCCCCTGTACTGGGGCATATAAAGTCTGCATGACCAAGGGGCCTCTCTTTCCAATGATGGCCAACTAGGCCATCTTCTGCTATATATGCAGCTAGAGACACAAGCTCTGGGGGTACTGGTTAGTTCATGCTATTCTCCCACCTATAGAGTTGAAGACCCCTTCAGCTCCTTGGGTACTTTCTCTAGCTCCTTCCTTGAGAGTCCTGTGTTCCATCTAATAGCTGACTGTGATAATTAATTCTTGTTCTGCACAATTCTGGGTTAAGTAGTGTTATGTGCTAATCTTTCAGCCTTTTCCCTATACTTCTAAAAATCCTTATTCAGTGCAGTGGCACGACCACAAAGTTATTTAAGGAATTCCCTCAGAAGCATTCCATCCTAAGGTTCACTAAAAACATATTTGAGGGGCTGGAGAGAGGGCTCAGCAGTTAAAGTCCTTACTGCTCTTTCAGAGGACCTGTGTTCTGTTCCTTCTGTCCCCAGCACCCATGTCAGGTGGCTCATGCTTATAACTCACTGGGATCGAATATTCTGTTTGACCTCTGTGAGCAATCTCATATACCCCCCCTCTAGCTCCTCTCTCTCTCTCTCTCTCTCTCTCTCTCTCTCTCTCTCTCTCTCTCTCACACCCACACACACACACACACACACACACACACACACACACACACACACACACACACACACACACTCAAAGTTTAACCCTATTTTGGAAAGGATCAGAATAAAACAAAACCTACTCAAGAAAGATAAGCCTTAAATTGGCTATAGACTTGGATCTGATGAGAGTTCTTTTAACAATGGNGGGCAAGTAAGGGAACAGAGGAAAGATAAATGAGTGATGTGACCCTATGTATCCTCTTCTACTTTTGCAAGGATTGCTGCCAAGCCAATACAGAGGATGTCAGGAGTTGGAATATCTAGAGGAGTGAGGAATTTGACCAATTGTCCCGGTTCTGGAAAAAAACAATTTGCTGAGATTTATTTTTAGCACTGGCTGATGTTGTGACGATAAGTAGAGGTGTTGAAGGAAGGGGAGTAGGGGGCTTGAAAGACCCTGGTTTGCTCAAAGAGGAAGCATGCTAGTTCCTCCTCTTGTTCTCTAGCAGGGAGGGTAGAGAAGAAACATTCTTCTTTAAAAAATAGAAGTCTATTTCAAATTCTGTCACCTTGTTTTATAATCTGGGACAGCTGAACCATCTGTTGAGACTTGGTACTAGAGGATATTTCCTGGATGGTACAAGCAGCCAAGCATTTAATGAGAGGGTTATCTACAAAAACATTTAGAGACTATAAACCCACTTCCTGAGCCCAGAGGAGAGACAGATTGGAAGTGTGAAGACAGTGCAAAATTATCAAAGAAGGCCTGCGTTATTTCTGATTGTACGAGCACAATCTACCTAAGTGCTATGTGTCACATACAGCCTAAGGCAAAGAGGGAGGCTCTCTTTCAATTCAGAAAATAGAGCTTAAAAGCAACAGCAACATTGTTCCAAGAAAATACTGTGCTGGCTAGTTTGGGGCACCTTGATATTAACTAGAGTCACCCGGCAAGAGGGACCCTTGGCTGAGGTGTAGGCTTTTCACATTGGCCTGTGGGAATGTCTATGGGAGTTTTCTTGATTCGTGATTGACATGGGAGGGCCCAGCCCACGGTGAGTGATGCAATCTCTGGCCTTAGGCTATATAAGAAAGCAGACTGAGCAAGTCAGGGAAAGCAAGTCAGAAAGGCACGTTCTTTCATTATTTCTGCTCCAAGCATCTGATTTGAGTTTCTACTTTGACTTTCCTAATGATGAGCTGTAATCTATAAGCTAAATAAACATCTCTTCCAAGTTACTTCTGGCCAGTGTTTTATCACAGCAGCAGAGAAGCACACTAGAGCCCCCTCCTATCAAACAAATACCATTCCATTCTACCCCTGATAATTAATTCTTTTTTTTCCAATTTTTATTAGATATTTTCTTCATTTACATTTCAAGTGTTATCCAGTAAGTTCCCTATACCCTCCCCGCCCTGCTCCCCTACCCACCCACTCCCACATCTTGGCCCTCGTGTTCCCCTGTACTGGGGCATATAAAGTCTGCATGACCAAGGGGTCTCTCTTTCCAATGATGGCCAACTAGGCCATTCTCTTCTATATATGCAGCTAGAGACACAAGCTCTGGGGGTACTGGTTAGTTCATGCTATTCTCCCACCTATAGGGTTGAAGACCCCTTCAGCTCCTTGGGTACTTTCTCTAGCTCCTTCCTTGGGAGTCCTGTGTTCCATCTAATAGCTGACTGTGATAATTAATTCTTGTTCTGCACAATTCTGGGTTAAGTAGTGTTATGTGCTAATCTTTCAGCCTTTTCCCTATACTTCTAAAAATCCTTATTCAGTGCAGTGGCACGACCACAAAGTTATTTAAGGAATTCCCTCATGAAGCATTCCATCCTAAGGTTCACTAAAAACATATTTGAGGGGCTGGAGAGAGGGCTCAGCAGTTAAAGTCCTTACTGCTCTTTCAGAGGACCTGTGTTCTGTTCCTTCTGTTCCCAGCACCCATGTCGGGTGGCTCATGCTTATAACTCACTGGGATCGAATATTCTGTTTGACCTCTGTGAGCAATCTCATATAACCCCCCCTCTAGCTCCTCTCTCTCTCTCTCTCTCTCTCTCTCTCTCTCTCTCTCTCTCTCTCACACACACACACACACACACTCTCTCTCTCTCTCTCTCTCTCTCTCTCTCTCTCTCTCTCTCTCTCTCAAAGTTTAACCCCATTTTGGAAAGGATCAGAATAAAACAAAACCTACTCAAGAAAGATAAGCCTTAAATTGGATATAGACTTGGATCTGATGAGAGTTCTTTTAACAATGGCAACTAGATTGTTTATGTACTATACAATATTTAAAAAACTACCCAAATCTATGACTATTATCACACCCGGATGCAATTCATGCAATTCAGCACGCTAAGTAAGCCTAATCAGACAAATATTTCTTTTTTACACTCGGGAGAACAGATCCTTTGAGATGTTCCTGGGATCTCAAGAAGAGCTCAGGATCGAGAAGAGGTCACAAGAGACAGTTTTCTCAAGAATGTAGCTCTTGATAAGCTGACCATGCTCCATTGGAGAACCACACATCAAAGAATATTTCAGTGGCACAACTGGTCTTGAAGGATTAAAAAAAAAAAAAAAAAAGGACATTGGTGGGTATGACAGGGAACATGTATCTAGGAAGAGTTTCAGGAGGGCATGGATATGATCAAATCATGTCAAATATGAAACTTGACACTGAGAATTAGGGTGTTTTTTTATTTTTTATTGTTTTTGTTTTAAGTAAAGAGGACATGGATTTGAGAGGAACATAAGAGGAAATGGACTGGGGAGAGAAATGATAAAAATGATATAAATACAGTACTCACATACAAAATTCTCAAAAAAATAATTAAAACTGGTTTAATAATTTAATTCATATAGGATTTGCATAGCAGAAGACAAATTTATGAAAGTTGTCTAAAGATGTAGAAAGGTCTACACACATTACTGCATAAGATTTTACGGTCAAAGAAGATTCTGACTAAACAGACTCAGCAAAATTCACAATGAAGGCAAGGCAGGGTATGAGAGATCTGAGAGACAGCGAGAGACGGTGAGAGACAGGACATTTGATTGGCTACTCCGGTAATCAGACGCCAAGGATGAGAGTTCTAGCTGAAGTGACAAAGCAGGGTTCACACTGCTGCTAAGCATCCTAACCCAGTCAAGAGTGAGTCTGGCGGGGGTCTAAAGGTCGAGAAGTAGTAAGCATCTTGAGCTGCAGTGTGGTCGAGGAGTGAGTCTCTGTAGTCTAATGGAATTTACTGCACAGCCCTGAACAGGAATCTTTGTCTAGTTGTTTGCAGAAGCCGTGTGCATGTCAGTCAGGGTTCTATGAACTACAGCATTGCAAAGTAGCCTAGTCAATGACAACCAAAAGCAGGGATGACTTTTATGGATGAAGATGGAAGGCAGTACATTTAAAATCTCACACAGCTTCTTCTTTCAGGACCAAAGACAACTAATCGGTTTCACGGATCATTTCGGTGGAGCCCCAGAAACCAGGCAAACACTGTGGCTACCTACGGTGGAGCCCCAGAAACCAGGCAAACACTGTGGCTACCTAGTCTGCAAAGCAGGGATCTGAGTCTCAGCTTCAGGTCGTCTGTCTTTCTTGCTCTCCCGAGTTTATGGGGTTAAATCAGTATCTGCTATATTTGAGTGCTTTGTCGACAGACTGTCCACTTCTATTTTCTTCAGGCTGACAGAGAAGTCAGCAAATGGGAAGTATTTACTAAATGAATAGACTGCCTATCCATCAGAAGGATATGTATAGGCAAAGAATAAAAGAATATTTGCTTCCTATGGATAAGCACTTCATTTGAGAGACATGATGACTGTCATGCGAATTCTACCTAAACTCACTGGATCTTGTGAGAGAGAAATCACGAGGTAGAATCCCAAGTGTTCCACTGTGGAACATGCCCAGTTTTTAAGAAAAGGGATAGAAGGATGAGGCTCAAGCAGAAAGTATTCCCTTAAAGAAAAATATGTGTACTTTCACTAGAAACCTGTACCTTACATGACATGCTAAGCATGGCTTGATTCTATTCGGTGGCTGACCTATAGCCATTTTACAATTCTGTATATTAAATATATAAGTGTAACTGTCAAAAAACAACTGTAGTCTACTGTCACATAAATCCTGGCCTGTTCAGTAAAGAGACAATATGTTTCCCCTCCTCTAGTGGAAAAGTCAGTTTAGCCTATATCTGCATACTTATTTCAGGATTCCTGACCTTAATAGGTCTGTTTTTCAAATTCTCTTTTAAACTGGTTACATATGTCTGGTTCACTCAGTGATAATCAAATTGCTCAGCTGTATCCCTACACAAGTCATTCTTCTTTAATACTTTCCAAAGTACTATTTAGGAGAAGGTAAATATTTAATTCAACACACATGCACATAAAAAGCAGAAAATGAAGAAACCACTCAGGCTTTCAAAAATAATTTGGGAGCTAAGTTTGGTGGAGGGAGGGGAGTATTAATGTCCAAAGAACAAATTTAAATATTTGCATATATGATATGAATGCTTAGCATATTTGTTCTGAAGTGGCGATGGTGGAATTACCTCAACTCTGACACCCCTGTCTGACAATAGGAAAGAGTCTAATCCAGGATTTAATTTGCTCTCTTCCCTTCTGTTTACCTTTCTTGTCTTCTCTCTATTTATTAACTATAGATGCAAAAACCACACTATCACTGAGATCCATACATGCGACAGGACCGACTATATCCTCTGTGAGCCTATAAATGTCATCTCTGGGCAGGTAAGGGAGGGAAAGGGGTCCAGTTTCTCTAGAACTGAGGTGGTCTTTCTTGAAGGACAGAACTCAGAGATTTACACCACAAGGCTCTTATAATGCTGACTAAATTGAATGCAAATAAAATTTTTTTTTTTCGAGACAGGGTTTCTCTGTATAGCCCTGGCTGCCCTGGAACTCACTTTGTAGACCAGGCTGGCCTCGAACTCAGAAATCCACCTGCCTCTGCCTCCCAAGTGCTGGGATGAATGCAAATAAATTTAATGGATAAATTTTATCCATTTACTCATTCCAGTCTCTGTGGAACAGAACTGTACTTTCAATTCTTGGGGCCAAAAAGGACATCTTTAAGGACAAATACTTTAAAACTTGCTTGTAAATTTTAATTTTGGTTGCTTGGCTTTTGGGACACACACACACACAGACACAGTCAAGCTTGGAGACTATGCTTTGTGTAGTAAAGTGGCTGCAGCCTCTCCACAGACACAAATACATCCTTTTAGGCATCTAAGAAAATATAAAAAGGAGGTGACACTTGATTTCCTTAGAGTAGTGTTTCTCAACCTGTGTGGGTCGAAAGCCTCACAGGCTCATATATCTGACATTTACATTACCATTCAATTACAGTTATAAAGCGGCAACAAAAATACATTCATGGTTGGGGGTCACCACAATATAAGGAGTTGAATTAAAGGGGCATTGCATTAGGAGGGCTGAGAACCACCGCCTTAGAAGCTGTATGGATTCTGACAGCCATTTGCTTTATGCACCTATTACACTACATCCTAATGCAGCACTCAAATCAACGGGAGAAGTTACGGGCTTTCACCAGCAGAGGGAAGTAGTGTCCTGGGGAAAAAGATGAAATTGTGCCCAGTTCTTCCTCCTGAAGCAGTGTAAGAGGAGAAGGCTTCTTGCTTTTCTTCATTTGTAGTGGGAATTTGCCATGCTGTGCCTAGATCATAGCCAATTAGAAGGAGCAGAATAGGGGTGAGGGAGTGAGACCAGGGGGGAGTGAGAGAGAGCGAGCAGTTGGGGCTGAATGATAGAACAGGTCCATCCACGCACAAAGGAAAGGGCTTTCCTTACAGTCTCCATTCATTCCTGTCTCAGATCGCAAACCCAAAGCCTATTCTGGAATCCGTGGTTGCTAATTGGCTCTCCCTGCAGTACACTATTAGCTACTCTTAATCCATACAACCCCAACTAATTTGTCCTTGGAGTGCTGTAACTTGTAAAGTGTCTGGCTGTTTTACAATAGACATATAGCACTTTCCCCAGTGTTCCCAACACTGCCAAAGGTTAAGGCCCTGGCTTTACAACGGGAAACTGAATCTTGCAGTAGAGTTAGTTACACAGCAAGTGACTTGGGGCTGACTAGATGAGAGGACCCATTTTCTTAAGAAACCCTGGGCCTGAGCCGGGCGTGGTGGCGCACACCTTTAATCCCAGCACTCGGGAGGCAGAGGCAGGCGGATTTCTGAGTTCGAGGCCAGCCTGGTCTACAAAGTGAGTTCCAGGACAGCCAGAGCTATACAGAGAAATCCTGTCTCGAAAAACCAAAATCAAAAAAAAAAAGAAAGAAAGAAAGAAAGAAAGAAAGAAAGAAAGAAAGAAAGAAAGAAAGAAAGAAAGAAAGAAAAGAAAAGAAACCCTGGGCCTAAGGAAAATCCTTGCCATGGAGACTGCTTTGCTATCACAGCAAGGAGAGGTAGGTCAGTTGTCACAAGAGAGAAGCCTCTTCAGCAGTATGATAAGATAGCGCACTCACGTGACAGAGACGGTGAACTGCTACCTTATACAGGCATCTTCAGGAGACAGCGGAGGAAAGGCAGAGTGGAGAGAGACAGAGAGTGAGAGCGATTCATACAGCCACTTGGGCAAGTTCTTAAAAGACTAGGCATGCTCAGGGGCTGGAGAGGTGGCTCAGAAGTTGAGATCATCTTAGCTTTCCAAGGGTGGCTTTCATGTCTACAAGATGCCCCTGGAGAAATAGTTAACTTTTCCTTTGCTGTTCATTATTGAACCAATAAAGTCTGTGAACCCTTAAAGAATATCATCTTACCAGGTAATTCTAGAACTCATCCTCCTTGACATCTTTCAATACGTGTATAAATTAACTTGGCATTGATTTCTTTTTTTTTTTTAAATTTCTGGGGTATTGTTTGTTTGTTTGCTTGTTTGTTTTTGTTTTTTTCAAACAGGATTTCTCTATGTGGCCCTGACTGTCCTGGAACTCACTCTGTAGACCAGGCTGGCCTCAAAATCAGAAATCCACCTGCCTCTGCCTCCCAAGTTCTGGGATTAAAGGCGTGCACCACCATTGCCCAACTCGACATTGATTTTTTTTTTTTAATGAGGTATAAAAACAGAAATAAATGGAAGAAAGGTCAGGGTGTTGAGTTGAAAACTCTTAGTAAGTGTTTTGACCCACTTACTAAGAACCCACTGTATGTTTGCTCTTTGGTACCCAGAAAAGACTGGTTCTAGAAACTCTCTCAGATACCAAAGTCCATCCATACTCTAGGACCATGCCCTGTGCTCTCTCCTCCCTCATCGCACTCCCTCACCCCTATTCTGTTCCTTCTAATTGGCTATGATCTAGGCACAGAATAGCAACGCCCCCCTCCATGAACAGGTGTAAACAGAAGCCAGGAGAGAGTAGGCACAGGAAGGTACCAACCCCTGAAGGTACCTCTCAGTATGAGGAATGAAGTGTAGAGTTAATGGGGTCCTACCAAAGGCAGAGGTCCCATGGTCCTGAACCATAGCCCTTTACCATACAGTGGCATTGTTTCATGAGGACTACTTGTTGTTTCTATCAGTGATATCATTATGTAAGGCTTACTTGGAAAATCTTATTGCTTTAGAATTTGCAATTTACGTAATCGTCTTTCTTAAACAGGAAAGGTAATTTTGGCTGTTCCTATTAAGCAAGTCCACCATTATTTTTCAGGCTCAGTGATCATATTGTTTATATTCATGTCTGCTTATTAAACAAATGACTTTGCATCTACACTTTAGACATCTTAAGGCAAACCTACTTATCTCCGACTATTTCCACTCATGGTAATGATCCAGTGGTTCAGCTGAAAATGTCTTTGTTGTGGTCTCAGTCACAATAAGATGCTCTTCTGTTTTGGTCATCAATTGAATTATAACACGATTGCACATACTTCTTGCAAATGTCATTGAAGCTGGTCGTACTTTCTTTCACAGGCTGCCGCACGTTTCTAGGAAGTGGATTCATAGGCTATCCGTGGTCCTGCCATTTCCTCAATTTGACATGCTTGAAATTATTGCACAGCCTCATATCCCACGCGGGTAATCCCATCCATGGCTTCACTCTTTTCTCTGCAAGGCTTTTTATACGAGTGTTTCTTTTGTCTTTGTGTGGTGCTTCTATTTTCTTCATTTTCTGTTTTTCTCCCCAGTTGTCCATTAAAATTCTATATTCTTAGCTTGTTAAAACCCCTCGGGAGAAACTATACCAATGCCGGGCAAACATGGAGGTGGAAGCTCACAGTCAGCTAGTAGATGGAACACAGGGTTCCCAAGGAAGAAGGAGCTAGAGAAAGTACCCAAGGAGCTGAAGGGGTCTTCAACCCTATAGGTGGAATTATAACCATGAACTAACTAGTACCCCCTGAGCTCAGGTCTCTAGCTGCATATATAGAAGAGGATGGTCTGGCTGGCCATCAGTGGGAAGAGAGGCCCCTTGGTTATGCAGACTTTATATGCCCCAGTACAGGGGAACGCCAGGGCCAAGAAGTGGGAGTGGGTGGGTAGGGGAGCAGGGACAGGAGGGGGGAGGGTATAGGGAACTTTCTGGATAACACTTGAAATGTAAATGAAGAAAATATCTAATAAAAGTTGGAAAAAAACCCTTCTCACTTATTTTATATCCCAGAAAGACTTTGTGATTAAAATACATATTATACAAAGCAAAATCATCTGATTTGTTTCTGCATATCAACCAGGGATCTTTCTACTGGGTCATTAAAGGATAAAACGTGTCTACGTAGCTTTTAATGGATACTGTGAAATGCTAACAGGAAGCTTAGATCCAATCTGTATGATTCATGGTTCAGCTATTCTTTGCTCACTAAAATAACAAACTGTAATAATTGGTACCTATTATTACTTTACAGATTCAAACTATACCTAAAGACACTGTTACACAATACTGATATGCACCAAAACAGAATGGCTGTGCACATATGAGATTTAATCGACCAAGGGTAGAAAATACTCAGAAAATGACAACTTTATTAAACATGTAAAGACTTGTTTCCCTGAACACCACTCACGGGCAAGAATTTTACATTTGTGAGACAGAGCTCTAGGTGGTCACACTACAATCTTTAGTTTTCATAACCCAGTAGTGAAGTTCAGCAACTTATCCAAAAAAAATTAATATCACTCAGATGACAAATGGCACAGGTAGAATTTAAACTAAGGTCCTTCTGGGTCTGGAGCTCATGAAAAAATTTTTTAAAAGACTTATTTATCATCTAATGTATTATGTGCATTATCTAACGTAATGTGTGTGTGGGGTGCGCTGTCTGCATATCTGTCTGCATAGCAAAAGAAGGCATCAGATTCCATTATTGATGGCTGTGAGCTGCCATGTGGGAACTGGGAATTGAACTCAGGACCTCTGGAAGAACTGCTAGTGTTCTTAACCATTGAGCCATCTCTCAAGACAGAAAGACATTGTATGTTTCCAGATGTAAGGGTCTTTGGACTATGTGGATGACAATATGTAATAGTCTTCTGTACCTCCACAATTCCATGGCTTTTTGTTTAAGACTACAATTTAATTACATTTCCCCCTTCCCTTCTTATCTTCCAAACCTCCTCATAGACCCCTGCCTGCTCTTCAAATTCAAGGCCTCTTTTTTCTTTGTTATTACTTACATATATTTATTTGTATATAAACACATATATACACATTTATTAATATAATTAATATAAAATAATAATTAATATAATAATATATAATATAGTTAATATATTCTTAAATAAAACCTGAGTAAATAGCCTATCAACTTCAATTTGTGTTGTTCATACTTCTAGAAAATTCACTGGAGAGTGAATAACCTACCAGGAGCCTCACCCATAAGGAAAAGTGATTCTCCTCCCCCAGAAGTCATAACTGTCCACAGCTCCTCAGTTGGGGTGGAGACTCATGATCTCCCTCCCACTCCTTGATAGAATGTATGTAATCTTTTGGCTGAGTAGAATGCTGATTTCACAGAGCTCAGCTTAATAGAGATGAACGACGCCATGCAAGATGTAAGCCCCATCTATGTTATCTATCTTTTTTTTTTCATTTGAAATGATAATCAAATGAATCCTTGTGTTAAAACACATGAAAAATCGTGGCGAAATCAGAAGAGAAATTTATGTGTTTTAAAACAAGTTTTAAACATGTCTCCTCCTGTCTCAGCAGAGATGACATCACTGTTCCTAAATGGGGAGGACTGGTCACATGGGAGAACCGTTTTTATTATGATCAGCTGCAGTCCATCAGCAAGCATGACCTCATCTGCAGCTGAAAAGGTTTGACCTTTGCCCCTTTAGGCTTGTGAAACTGAAGAAAAAAAAAAAAATCCTTCACAGACTGAAAATTTTAAAGCAGAGGTCCTTCGGCCTAGTTGAGTTCACCCGGCTGTGTTAAGTACAAGCGCTCAGACTTCATGATGTAAAAGCAATTAAAGAAAGAACAGTGAGAAGCCAGGGAGGCAGGGCGGGCCCTTTGGCATTTCCTAGTAAGACTAGAAAAATATGTTTTGCATTTTACAATAACAAAAGATAAGAGATGAGTGTTTTTGAAAAATGCTGCTCTTGCTACTTTTCCAGAAGACATGAGATATGAGAACTCAAATTCACTATAACCGGTTCCCTATGAGAATATTTTAGGCCTAATCAAATCAATGAAGTTTACCAAACGGATGCATTAATTCCTTAAAGAATTTTTTTGATATTTTTGGGGGTTTTTTTGTCTTGTTTTGTTTATGGTACGACATGCTCTGTAGCTACATTTTTTAGCTGATGCCATGGTATCAAAGAGTTCACAATAAACACTAAACTCACCCATGTCCGCGAATGGGTTGAAGGCCAACTTGAAAACTTCCTACTTCTTTATCTTTTTTCCTTTTTTTTTTCTTTTTTATTGGTTATTTTTTAATTTACATTCAAATGTTATTCCCCTTCCCAGTTGCCCCTCCACAAGCCCCCATCTCCTTCCCCTCCCCCTTCCTCTATGAGGGTGCTCCCCCACCTGCCCACCCACTCCTGCCTCAGCGCCCTAGCATTCCCCTACCCTGGGCCATTGATCCTCCACAGAACCAAGGGACTCCCCTCCCGGTTATGCTCACTAAAGCCATCCATATCCAGCTGGAGCCATGGGTCCCTCCATGTGTACTCTTTGGTTGGTAATTTAGTCCCTGGGAGTTTGGGAGGGAGAGCCTGGATGGTTGATATTGTTGTTCTTCCTGTGGGGTTGCAAATCCTTTCAGCTCCTATAGTCCTTACCCTAACCCATTTGGGTTCCTACGCTCAGTAGTTTAGCTGTGATTATCCGCATCTGTATTGGTCAGGCTCTGGCAGAGCCTCTCAGGGGATAGTTATTAACAGACTTCTGTCAGTAAGCACTTCTTGGTATCAGCAATAGTGTCTGGGTTTGGTGTCTGAAGATGGGATGGATCCCTAGGTGAGGCGGTCTCTAGTTGTTCTTTCCTACTGTGCATGCTTCTACAGACTGAAAAACTCCAGGTTACAGGTTTCCTTCTGTTCAAAACTATAGGAACCAGAAATTCTAATATTTGGGGGGAGACTGGCGGCATGCATGTTTTGATTTAATATTTTTGGCCACAATGACTAGAAGCTCTTAGAGTCGATTTTAAGGGTGACTCACTAAAATAAAAAGATTGTTACCATCATCTGGCCGGTAATTGTTAATCAATATCTTTCAAATCAAAGAGCCTTGGGAAGCAGACTCTTTGTGCTCACTAGCAACTAATTGGAGAGATGGAACCCTTCCAAAAGGGTGCTAGAATACGAAATGAGAGTCCTGAGGAATACCTCATTCAGGTAAGAAGGGCAGTTCATTATTCTAACTCTCTACTGGGCAGTTACCCAAGTCCTTGATGCTTCCTGGAGAATTTTTATCTTTCCTACAATGTCCCACTCACTGAATAGAATGGGACCTCATCCCACACCCCACTTCCACCCCCAACCTTATCTGCATCCTCATTGCCAGGCTGAAGCACTGAGACCAATTGGTTTTCAAGATGACTTGACCTTAGTCAGCAAGCGTCTTCATTCTTTGCTCTGCTTTCATTGCTTAGATAACTGGGTGGTGGGGGGTTTAATATTTAGCTAGTATATTTTTATTTGTTAAAACCATTCAAAAGGAGATGCCAAGTAATTATGTATATATATATATATATATATATATATATATATATATATATATATAGTAATGTTTTGGGTAAATAGAGATTACCATGTTAATTTATATAGAAGATTACCTTCTTAATTTATATATGTTACATTCTTTTCAAATAAATACTGACTAAGCAAAAAGACAAATGAGAACGTTTATTCAAAAAAATCAGAACAATATGGTCTACCTTTTTCCAGTTATTTTTATCATACAGGGTTGCAGAGGTCATGTTCATGCAAGTATACAATGTACTTTGAACATATGCCACCTCTAGAATCCATGCTTCCTTCCCCTCCCTTTGTTTCCTAGATGGTTTAGTCTCTGCTGTCATATCATCAGTGCCTACATTAGATTATGCATCTATCATGTCTATTCCCCCAAATAACAGACAACATGCAATATTTGTCTGTCTGTGACTGAAGTGATTCACTTAATATTATTATCTTCAATTGCCTGTTTTCTTGAAATGACATAATTTCATTTTTTATGACTGGAAAAACATTCTGTTGTGTATATAAGCCACACATTTTATAACCATTCCTCTGTTTAGGGCTGACTTAGGTTGTTCATATGACTTAGCCTTTGTGAACTGTGCTGCAGTTAAAAAACTGATATGGAAGTATCTCTCTGTTGGGGTGCTTGGGGTGTAGCTAGAAGTGGTATAGCTAGGTCATATGGTAGACCTATTGTTAGTGTTTTGATGAACCTCCATTCTTATTTTCATAGTGACTGGATTAGCTCATATTCCTATTCATGGTATATGTTGTGGTTTGAATAGGAATGGCCCCCATAGACTCAAGTGTTTGAATGCTTGGTCCATAGAGAGTGGCAGTTTTAGGAGGTATGATCTTGTTGGAGTAAGGGGAGGCTTTGTTCGATTATGTATGTCACTAGAGGATGGGTTATGAGGTCTCAGAAGCTCAAGCTAGGCTAAGTGGCTCACTGTCACTACCTGCTACTTGAGGATCCAGATGTAGAACTCCTAGATACCTCTCCAACACCATGTCAGCCTACAGACCACCATGCTTCCCACTATGATGAGAATGGACTAATCCCCTGAACTGTAAACCAACAAAATGCTTTCCTTTATAAGAGTTGCCTTAGTCATGGTGTCTCTTCACGGCAATGAAAACTCTAACTAGACACTGTATAAGTGTTCCCTTTCTCAACATCTTTACCATTCACTGTTGTTTTCTTAATGTCTGACATTCTAAATGGGGGGGGGGGGATTGGAATCTCAGCACAGTGTTTATTTACACTTGTGTGGTGGATAGTGTTATTGACCATTACTGACCATTGCACTTATTTTTTTAGGAAGTATCTACTCATTCTCTTGCCCCATTTATTGATTGTGTTGTTTGATTTTCTGTTGTTTAGATTTATCTCTTTGCATATTCTAGACATTAATCAGTTTTCAGGTGTCTGGACATCAGAGATTTTCCTCTCATTCTGTAGGATGTCTTTTGGTTAGTTTAACCATTGTGCAAAGCCTTTGAATTTCACAAAGTCCTATTGTCACCTGTTGATGCTATTTCTTGAAGTACTGTAGTGCTATTCAGAACTTATTTGTTTATACCAATATCTTAAAGTGTTGTCTCTTTTTCTTTATTAGCTTTAGACTTTTAGGGGTCTTTAATTAGGTCTTTGGTCCATTTTGAATTATTCTCATACAGGGTTAGAGATGAGGATCTAATTTCCTGTTGTGGGCTTTCTCGGGACCATTTGCTGAGTAGAATATCATTACCTTCAAAGAGATGAATAATAAATTGTGGATAACACATATAACAGACACTCAGCAAGAAAGGACTAGAGGATTGAAAACTATACTCAGCTTCACGGATAAACTTCAGAATAATTCTGGTGATGAAAGGAATACTCAACGAAAAGACATTCTTTGAGTTTCTAGTGATGTAAATTTTTGAGAAAATGCAAAGTAACCTAAAGGTATAGAAGGCAGACCAGTGGCTGCTGCAGGCCAGAGAAATAAGCAGGAGCATCTACCAAGGGGAAAATGAACATGTACCTTTCTGTCCAATTTACTTTATATAAGTTATAGCACTGTACACTTAATTTCTTTTTTTCATTTTATTTAGCTAAAATATAATTATACCATATCCCCCTTTCCCTTCCTTGTCCTATCTCCTATTGCCTCTTAAATTGATATTAGCTTATTATTACATACATATGCATACATATATTAATAGAATCTACTGTGTCTGTTTTTGTTATCATATGTGTTTGATTTCAGGGTTGACTACTTTGTACTGGATAAGCAATTAAGGTTATCCTCATCCCTGGGAGAGCCCAATTCTTATTCTCTCAGCAGTTACTACTCACCTTTAGTTCTTAATCTAAGAGTGAGACCTCATGAGATTTACTACTTCCATATTTGCAATCTATTGTAATTTTTAATGAAATTGGACATGGAAAAACTATTTTATTCACCTGAGTCTTTAGGGTAAGGTCACAGAAAAACAAAGACTTGTAACCTCTGACACTACAGCCATCAAGAGAAAAAATAGAGAATGTTTTTTGTCAATGTTTCACCAGCTAGAGTGGCCTCTGACTAAACAGGTTGCCTGCAGAACAAGTTTAAGTGAAGGACATTCAACAGAGCTATCTTCTAGGAGACTATTAATAGTTGGGGGTGACTTAATGTAAAGACCAACCTTACAATTTGTACCTTTCCCCATGGTTGTGACAAAATAGCTTGAATGAAGCAATTTAAGGAAGGGAAGAATTTAGGTTACTTTAGATTACTCATTTTTACCGAGCAGAGAAGAAGAGATCTTTCCTGCTCAGTTACTCTTCCATAGAAAAGCCCCCAAATGTGTGCTTCATTAATGCCTTAGATGACTCTCAGTCCATTCAAGTTGACTAAAGAAAGGAATCACAGCTATTGAAAAAAATCCCTGTGATGATCTGGAGTCATCAGTAAAAGATGGATAAAGATGATTCCATCTGGCGTTCCTCAATGAATTTACTTTAAGACCATCCTAAAGCATCTGGATATATATATATATATATATATATATATATATATATATATATATATATATATATGAAAACTCTCTGGGAAATCTCCACAGTTTCTTGTATAACTTAGAGACGTTATTCAGGAGAGTAAGTCTGTAGTCCGGGAACTTTTGGCTTCAGTGAGATTTGACATTGGGGTTGGCTAACTCTCCATTGTGGAAAGCAACTTGCTCATTACTGGATTTGTCAGACATGTTTCTAACCTTTAACCAAGTGACCACAGGATAGTGCCTCAAGGTGTGGCAACCAAAAGTTTCTCTAGGCATTTGCAAACAGTGCTTGGGATATAAAAATTGCCCTAGATCAAAACCACTGCATCAGAATGTCTGTCGTGTTTCTACCAGAAATTGGAAAGAAGCAAGCAACAAACTTAGGATACATACCTGCCGAATATCAAGAAGGTTGATATTAAATGAAGATGTTTTCTCATTAGTGAAAATATCCAACTGGTGAGGATCATGAGGCTAGTAATATTCTAAATCCCAAACTAGGCACTGTTAAACCATTTTGAAATTTAGATTACTTATAACCACGGCCCTCCTTGCTACTTAGGGTATTGAGCAAAGACTCTCACATTTTATTGCCCACAGTCCATGACATCCCAGCCAGCAGTGTCGGCCTATCGTTTGTCAGCCCATAAGCATCTGGTTGCACTGAATCTTTTCTTGGCCTTCAACATACAGTAATCATTGTCTTAGATGGGGGCTATAGCTCAGTGGTGGAGCCCATGTAAGCACTTGCCTACCACACGTAATACCCTTCGGCTCTAACACCAAAGAAACAACAATAAAAATAGTAGCCACTTACGTGTACTACATCATGAACTCGTGTGGCTTGTAAGATTTTTCCTTTTGTGATTGTAATTCTTATTTTCGATTTAAAGCTTCCTTGTATACATTTTTTTAAATGTGATAAGTAATGCAAGCCATATTTTTTTTAAATGGGAGAGACCTTTAACAATTAACAAATTAATAATTCTTTCTGTTAAAATGACAACAAATAGGAGTTTTAATCCTAAGAAAAAGAAGCACGGCTAATGGAGAAGGCGTGAACCCTTCAGAGCCACCCTTGTACTCAGACCTGCTGATAAAAGATATATTGTACATGCGATAATTCCAGCCACTCCACAATGCACAGAAGTGATTTATTTGCATGCTGATGTACGCCAAGGGATAAGTAATTCCTCCCCTTCTCCTCCTGCTAAAGCTCCTCACAAAGCTCAGATTCAATGTCAAACAAATCCCTGAAAGCTGCTACTCAAAATCTCTGCTTGGAAAGAGAAAGGCCTTATTACTCTCTCTGGCTGTGCCCAGGGACAAAGCCAGGGATTCAGCCAGGTCCTGAGGTTTCCATTCCAGCTGTGCCGTCAGCTCCCTCTGTAGATGAAGACAAGTAATTAGACTTCCACGTTCCCATGCTTTCATCTATATCAAGCTCCAAAGGAAGTCTGAGGTGGGGTGATCGCCATATTCACGCTCAAACTATTGATGAGCCTGTTACAGTGAAAACCGCAGCACCACTAAGATTTCCAGACGCTGTGATGTCTTAGCATTTGTCACAGATAATCTGCTGCGTTGCATCTGATGCAGATATAGAGCTGATGTATTGTTTAACAGGTAAAATAAATTCCGTTAGCATGCACTACTTGATACGATTTATTACCTACACGCAGCTCTTTTAAGACAAAAGAATCTTGTAAGAGTTGCGAAAAAGAAAACCTAAATACACACAAAGTGTTGTTTCTTTAAGAATGTGTCATTTTAATTTAAATAAAACTCCTCAGGGATGTGCAAAAAAAACAAAAAACAAAAAACAAAGACTTGCTTGGACTATACCTTCAGTGAAATAAGAATAAGAGGAGGTTTGATTTGGTTTGGTTTTTCCTTGCCCTAATCTTGTGAATAACCAGGTACATGACCTTGGACAAACATGAAGGATATTTTTGAATTCCTTTTACTATTTTTAAGTTATATGTATGTGTCAGTAGTTGGTGTTTATGGTGACCAGAGAAGCTGGGGTTATGGATGGATGTTAAGCCACCTCATGCACAGGATGGGACTTGAACTCAGGTCTTGTGCAAGAACAGCTCACACACTTATCCACTATGCCATTTCTCTAGCTCCAACATGACTGATTTATAGGGAAGAATATTACACAAGTACTATGGGTTTCTAGTTAGCAGACTTTGTAATAGTATTGAGAGTAATTGTATCATTAAACTCAAAATGATTTAGATGATTTTTTATTGTTAATAATTTAGGAAAGTATCTCCATAATATGAACTAAACAGATAGAAAGGGCATAAATATCAACTCTTATCATTTCAATTACCACAAAATTCCCAGACTCACAGAAAATCTACCAAAATGAACGCAATGGTCTTCTTTGTTGCAATAAAAAATTTCACCTATTTTTATTGTGTTTTCTCATATCTATTATTCTATAACCAGAAAACTGTTTATAAAATTAATGAATTATTTATAAAAAGAAATAATATGAGTCTCTCAGGGAATATTTTAGATTCCACTGACTTATTCTACAAACAGCAGTGAAAAGGTTTAATCTAAGAATGTTCAGATGACCTGACCCACTACTAGAATTTCAGAATCCAGGCTCATTAAGTCCCACACCTCCCAAAACCTGATTTCTAGGTATTAATTTCAGATCAAGAGTTGATACGCCAGTTTCGGGGATAGGGAGGATCTCCACTCTCTTAGAGAAAAAGGGAAGGAGAGAGAGACTTGTGAGGGGGAACTAGGAAGGGAGACAGCAATCAAGAAGTAAATTGAATAAATAATAAAGAAATTAATTAATGAAAAAAATACCCCCCCAAAAAATCGCTTTGCTCATTACTGCAGTCAAGCGAGCAGTCTTGGGAGTTGGTGGTAAAGGAATAATTGTCCTTGACACAGGCCAGGAAGCCATCACTCAAGGGAAAGAGACAATAGTGGGAGGCAGTGACACATCTGGGAAATACCATATTGATAGAGCCACAAAACAACTTCCTAAATGACCAGAAGTTACGCCTAGTAAAGATCTCAGAAGAGCTCTGTGGCTTCACTACCCAACCCTGTTCCTGTAGGAAACCACCTCCGCCCACACAGGACTCATGAGCAATCACTGTCCATTTAGTAGTGGCCAAAGCTGCACACATAACTCCTTGGCACTTACCAGTGTCTGAAGGACACTCACACCACTCTTTCCCAGTGAGTTTAGACACCATTTCTTTGCGTGTCCTATATTTAAAATATCTCATTTGGAGTCATATGTGGGAGTAGTGTCCAGCTGTAATCCCAGTGCTTGGGAGTCTGATGTGGAAAAACTCCAAGTTTAGTGTTAGTCCAGACTACATACATAATGAGACACAGGGTTTTTTTTATTTTTGTTTTTTGGTTTTGTGGGGGTTTTGTTTTGTTTTGTTTTGTTTTTGCACACTAAGATGTTGTTATTCTCAAATCATGGCGAGAATTTTTTTCTAATAAACACATGCGATATGCACTTTACTTAATTTCATGATTAAAACATCAAGAAAGCAAATGCTAATCTCTGGGCTCCTTGTGCTTTGTCTCTTGTGACAGTTGCTACTGATATTAATCTCCCAATTGCTAAATAATATGTGTATGATATCTGCTTTCATTTTATTTTCCTTTCCCCTTTTGGCAGCACTGGAGACTAAAGTCAGGACTTCGTACATTTGGGGGAGTATCCCCTCACTGTGCTGCATCCCCAGTCTACACTGGCTGCTTGATTCACCAAGTTTAGATATTGCCTTCCTCCGGGAGCAGATGAAGACTAGCAGAGAAAGACACTCTCCATCCCTCACCCCTCTCTCTCTCCTGTCTCTGTCTCTTTCAGAGACACAGTTTCAAATAAGAAAAAGCATCACTTGAAGCTTGATTCAAAGCTGCAATTTAGAGTAGAAGAGATCAGAGTTCACACTCAAAAGCACTCACGTTACCTAACCTCTTTGAACTTTGATTACTTATTTCTAATGAAGTACTATTGATATTTAAAAATCTCTGGTACATAATTATAACTCTCAATAAATAGAAATTCCCTTTGTTGCTGCTAGTGACATATATCAACTAACCAATACACAGAAATTCAGTCTGAAAACAATCATTACTGCTTCATTACCATAGAAAAATGTGTGTGTGTGTGTGTGTGTGTGTGTATGTGTGTGTGTGATGTTTTAATCATGAAATTAAATAAAGTGCATATTGCATGTGTTTATTAGAAAAAAATTCCTGGCATGATTTGAGAATAACATCTTAATGTACAAAAACAAAACAAAACAAAACCCCCAAGGCAACTCTTATAAAAGAGAATATTTATTTGGGAGCTCCCTTACAATTTTAGAGGATTCATTCAAGATCATCTTGGTAGGAAGTAGACAGACATAGCTGAGAGCTTTACATCGTGATCTGCCAGCAGAGAGAGTGAGAAAGAGTGAGAGAGCGAGAGAGAGAGAGAGAGAGAGAGAGAGAGAGAGCCTAGAATGGGCTTTTGAAACCTCAAAGCTATGACCTACCTCCCACAGCAATACCATATCTCCTAATTTTTTCCCAAACAGTTCACTAAGTAGGGACCAAGAATTCAAACATATGAGCCTATGGAGATTATTTTGATTAAAATCATCATAATAGTAAAACACCATCTCAAAATAAATAAATAGATAAATAAATAAATACGAGACACTAGTAATTATTTCATATACAACAGGAGATGACAGATGTGTGAACTGAATGGAAATAGAAACAAATTGTTTGGGGCAGGAGGCCCACATGCCAACTGTTGTTTTGTGTTACTGGAAGTGAGAGCACAAGAGAAGGAGAATGGGAGTGAAAGATGGGATAAGAGTCTGGCTGGAAGCCCTTACATCTATGCTGACCATTTCATGGAAAACTTGTAACATCTACATGACCTCAGCATTTCTGCTGGTGAGGAAACCAGTGAATAACTGTTTAGTTTCATTTCTGTTGCTATGATAAAATGTTATAACCACAAGCAATGTAGGAAAGGAAGAGCTTATTCGGTGAACACTTCCATATTACAATACATCACTGAATTGAAGCTAAGGCAAGAACTCAAGCAGCTACCCATAATGGGATGGGTCTTCTTACATCAATTCATGATCATGACTTCACCCACAGGCCATTCCTTAAGACTCCAGTCTTCCAAGGTGAATGTAAGCTGTGTCAAATTGACAATGAAATCAAAACAGTACAATAACCATTAAGGGATTTGGCATAGTAAGAAGAGGAAAAGGAAAGGCTGTGGTTGATTTCTGCCATTTGTTATCAATAACCAGTTACTGCCACTCCAGTCTCTGTGAGCCCTGCTTAGTTGATTCTGGGGAATGTGTTCTTATAGTGTGCTCAGTCCCTCTGACTCCCACAATCCTTCCTCCTCTTCCTCCTCTTCCTCCTCAGGGCTCCCGTAGCTGTGCCTAATGCCTAGCTATGGGCCTCTGCATCTGCTCCCATCAGTTAATGGAAGCCTCTCTGATAATAATCGGGCTGGTCACCTAGTCTCTTATCTCTCCTTTTGGCAAATATGGCCTGCTATTGAGCAGCAGATAGAGAAAGTAAGTTTTTTTAAAATGGTATTTCCATCACTAGAGAAATGAGTAAGTAAAGAGAAACATAGATCATCATGTTTCCTTTTCCAACTATAGCTTTCCATCATGCAACTGTAACTGAGTTGTTTTAATTTCTACAGATTTCTCCATCACTCAGATTAACTAAAATTGGTTTGCTGAAAGAAAGAAAGAAAGAAAGAAAGAAAGAAAGAAAGAAAGAAAGAAAGAAAGGGAATTAGACTCTGTTCACAGCACTTCTACTCCTTTCAAGAAAGAGTCATCCTAGAAGCCCCCATAGAAGCTTCTGACCTAAGATGGAATCTAAAGCCAGGAAGTACCAGTCAACATTGCATTCCTGCCAACAGTGTTGTGGGAACAGCAAGCCCTGAGATTTCTTTACCTCTACAGCCTTCCATTTCTCACAGATACAATTAATTGTTAAGTCCCTACATGAAACTCAACCCCTTCTCTCCCACTCCTAAAAGCTATTTGAAATGTGGGGGAAAATACAAATAATGCTGTTTCCCTATTTCAGCTTTCACAATGCTGACACTTATTCCTGGTTGGCTCTTAGACTAAGAACTTATCCCCAACCTCTAACTGTGAGCTAGTGTAGACAGTAAGTCCCATTTTCTTTCACTCCCCCCCCCGGCCCCCCCCCAGAACTTAGTGCTTTGGTGGCAGAATGACGGTCAATAGTTTTTGTTGTCACTGATTTACAGAAACCTCAGGCTTCTTGGTAAGATCCAGCCACTACCCATTTGATGATTTAGTTCCAATTCTAATTCTTTTAAGTTTAAGCTCTGGTTGACTCAATGGTGTAGCTCTCTTAAGACGTGGGGCCACTTCAAAGTTGTAGAAATCCACTTCCCAGGACTCAGTTCCTCCTCTGGAGCATCCTACTTGAAATTTTTTACAGTGATGCAATTTTTCTCATTTCTTGAGACTGTAAACATCTCTCCTTGACCCTATGTCATATTGACTTGTCATGATGCCCATTGCTCTGGGAAGGATCTCCTTGCCCAGGATGTTGTACTTGCCCATCCTGTCACTTTTTATGGGTTTACTGTGTATTCTTAGAAGTCTCCTGATGAGTTATTCAGGAAGAACAAAGATTGTTTATTTCCTATATACAAAAGCAATCCATACCTCACAGCAGGCCTCACCCTAATTATTTATAAAAGCCCTCAAGTTGTATGAGAGTTCCTTGAAGTCATCTGTCAAATGCAGTGGAAGGGAGAGAGGTCAAATAAGTTTTATCATTCTTTAGAAAGTTACACTGCCTCCAAACACCTCATTTTCATTTAAAAAGTAGAAGCTTTACAATTTTTGTGTGTTGGGAGTTTTGACTCTGTTTTCATTTTGAAACAACAAATCAGTTGATGTTTTAGTTCATTTGGAAAGTTCTCATCTTAAACTCTTGCTTGGATTTATTTTCTTTAGATTCAAACAACTTTAGGGCAAAGTCAGAGTTGGTGGGTTTTCTTTTAACTAACAGTTCACTTCATGAAAGAATCCAGAGACCCAATGTCTTGTCCATGACCATTAGTTAGAATGTCACCCTCAAAACCACATAACAACCTCTAACAACCTCAGCTATATCATAATCTACATCAAAAGTCATGAAGATTCAGAACAGTTCGATTAACCTTGGAAAACCAGAGAAGTTTCGTATCTTCCTCCAAATACTTGAAAACAAACACTGCCGCCAGTTCTAGACATGCCTTCTGATTCACTTACCAGTGAATTGTTTTCATAGTGTTTTTACATGCTAAGTAGAAAATGACTCATAATTTTAAAGACAAATTGGTGGGGGTCAAGGTAGAGCAGCATGGGGATTCCATTTTATCTACCTCAAAGCTTTTGAACCTTAAAACTAGTTGCTTGCAAAATCTGCTTAATCTTTCTCAAAGGTCCACATTAGCCAAGGGAGCACAGGGTCATGTTTGTCCATCTGATGCCATATCCTGCCTGCAGTGATAGCCAGAGAAATCCCCAAGGAACGGGTGATGTTCATTCCACAGCAGTTCTCATTAGCAGTGAATTAAAACAGAGAAGGGAAAGTTTTTTTCTTGTAGCTGCTTTTTTTTTTTTTTTTTTGAACATAAGAAAACTTGAAGTTAAGTGAAAATGTTAGACATATTTTCTTCTCATTAACTGCAAATTGGGTCACAAAATGTTAGAAGTGAGCTATTTAAATAATAACCTTGTTTTAAAGTCCAAACTCTAAAGCTCATATGCAATTATGGTAGACTATAATAATTACATTTAAATTGACCTTCCTACCTAATTTATCAAGAAGGCCCTAATATTAGAAAAAAAAATGCATGTGAATCCTCCAAGTTTGTGTATTAAAACCTGACACCTCAGTGGGATAGCATTTGGAGGTGGAAATTCTGTGAGGCACTAATTGATTAGACAGAGCTAGGAAGTGGGGAATTTAAAATAGGATTAGTGATTATTTAAGAAAGAAACAGACCAGAGATAATTCCATCTCCATCATCTGGAGGACTCTTAAAAAGGGAATCATTTGCAATCTAGAAAGAAGCATTACTTAAAACAGAAGCAGATCAGAGCTCTTCTACCTGTGGTGGTTTGAATACGTTTGGCCCCCATAGACTCATGTGTTTGAATGCTTGCCCCATAGGAAGTGTCACTATTAGGATGTATGTATGTATGGCCTTACTGGAGTAGGGCTGACCTTGTTAGAGGAAGTGTGTTACTGTGGGGGTGAGCTTTGAGGTCTCTGTGCTCAAGCTCCAGCCAATATGGAAAGAAAGCCTTATCCTGGCTGCCCTCTGCTGCCTACAGATTAAGACATAGAACTCTCAGCTCCTCCAGCACCATGTCTGCATGCATGCTGCCATGTTCCTACCATGATAAACCTCTAAAACTCTAAGCCAGCCCCAAGTAAATGTTGTCCTTTATAAGAGTTGCCTTGGTCATGGTGTCTGTTCACAGTAATGAAACTCTAACTAAGTCACCACTCTAATTCTTCCTTATTCAAATGAAAATCCTGTTTGAACAGGGAGTTGTAGTTAGAACAAGATCAGAGAAAACTAAATACTCAGACTTAACGAAAAGAATGGTCTTCTGACAGTATAATACAAATTATGGTAAAATCAAAACAAAATAGTTATAAGCATTGACTCAAAAATTAAAACCAAAAATGAGGGAGAAAAATAACTGCAAAAGATGAGATTTACTAACAATACATAATAATAATAATATCTTAATTAATGTGCTCTGTTAAATGCCATATAAGTACTACAATTTTAAACCCCTAAAATAACTTACACCAGTAGATACTGAAAGAATCCTCTCTATGGCTAAGTAACAAGGAAGGCTCAAAGGGAGATGCCTGGATTCCCTGGGGAGGGAAAATAGATTTCATGGGTGGACTGGGGATAGGTAGGGCTTGGAACCAGAGAAAACAGGTTGAGATGAGGGAAATGGAGGGAGAGAGTACTGAGAGAGACAACTGGAATTCGTGTCATTTAGTGAGGATGGTAGAAATTTAGTGACCCTAGCAAAAAGTCCTAGTAATGGAGAATACAGAGCCTGAAACAGTTATCTCCTCTAACCAAGCAAGGCTTCCAGTGGAGGGATTGGGATATCAATCCAGCCAAAAAACTGTGGTGCAGAACTTGTGGGAGTGGCCAACCAATGACTGGTCCAACTTAAGACCCATGCCACAAGAGGGCATGCATATATATATATATATATATATATATATATATATATATATATATATATATATATATATATATATATATATATATATATATTCTGCCATACTTACAGTGTCTTAGTCAGGGTTTCTATCATTATGACCAAGAAACAAGTTGGGAAGGAAAGGGTTTATTCAGTTTACACTTCCATGTTGCCGTTGATCACCAAAGGAAGTCAGGACAGGAACTCAAGCAGGTCAGGAAGCAGGAGCTGATGCAGAGGCCATGTAGGAATGTTTCTTACTGGCTTGCTTCCCCTGGCTTGCTCAGCTTGCTTTCTTATAGAATCCAAGACTACCAGCCCAGAGATGGTCCCACCCACAAGGGGCCCTCCCCACTTGATCACTAATTGAGAAAATGCCCCACAGCTGGATCTCATGGAGGCACTTTCCCAACTGAAGCTCCTTTCTCTGTGATAACGCCAGCCTGTGTCAAGCTGACACACAAAACCAGCCAGTTCATATAGATAGCATAGCCATCATCAGAGAGGTTTCATCCAGCAACTTACGAGAGCAGATGCAGAGACCCACAGCCAAACATAAGGCATAGCTGGGGGAATCCTGTGGAAGACAGGGAAGAGCCAGAGGATACCACAAGAAAATGTTTCATAGAATCCACTAGCCAGGGCTCATGGGCTTCACAGAAATTGTATGTACAATCAGCGAGCCTGTATGGGTCTGACCTAGATCCTCTGCATACATACTGAAATTGTTTAGCCTGGTATCCTCGTGGGACACCTAACAATGGAAGAGAGGCTGTCTCTAACTCTTTTGCCTGTTTTGGCAACCCATTTCCTCTTACTGGATTGCCTCTCTCAGCCTAGTATAATGGGAGATGCCTAGTTTTATTGCATCCTGTTTGGTTGATATCCCTGGGAGGCCTGCCATTTCTGAAGGGAAATGAAGGAGGAGTGGTCTTGGGGGAGAGGGAGGTGGGAGGGAGAGACTGGGAGGAGAAGAGGGAAGTAAAAGTTCAGTTGGGATCCAATATATGAGAGAAAAGAAAATCAAACTAGCATACACATATATATACACACACGAAGAATTCTGTCTATAATTTAGATACATTTTTAGTGACGGTTATATCATTGGGTCTAGCCATGGTGAATGAGGTTAGGTACCCTTATTTAAGGACTTTCCAGAGGGAACCACAGAACCCTCTCTTGCCCTCTGCCTTCCATGATGTAAGCACACAGCAAGGCCAGAGATCATCCTGTATCCTTGTGATTTTAGACTCCAGGAGTGTGAGAAATATAATTTCCATTCTTACAATCTGCAGTCTTTGGTAGTCTGTCATAGCAGAAAAAAAATGGATAGAAACCGTATATATTACCCTTTACTCCAGTTCACATATGAAGCAGTTGAGACAGAGTGGTAAAGTAACCCACACAGCTGGTAGTTACTGCTGTGTTATTTAAATGGCTTTTCCCCTACACTCTGATTCATAATACCATCTTGCCTCTCAGGGTTTCTTTTTAAAAATGTAATTAACTGCCTGATAGTGTCCTCAACCTAAATTCCCTCCAAAGACCGAACAGCTCCAATGCCTAAGTCTGCCTGCCTTTCACACCTTTATGACTTGAGGCAAGTTACAGGGTCTTTGTACACATCATCTTCCTCCATAGTAAAGTCAAGGTGCCAATAGTTCTTTCATCATGGGGCCATTTTGAAGACTGGGTGTTCTTGACCACATGGCTAAACCAGTACCGACACATAAGAAACTACTAAAATGTTTAGCTATGTTTCTTAATCTATGTGTAAAGGTTAAAGGGAAAAGGTGTTGAAGGGTCTAAGTTTACTGTTAGTTACACTATAATCACGCTGACTTTCAGTGTGACCATATTTACTACATAGTTTACTGTTAGTTACACTATAATCACGCTGACTTTCAGTGTGACCATATTTACTACATAGTTTACTGTTAGTTACACTATAATCACGCTGACTTTCAGTGTGACCATATTTACTACATAGTTTACTTTGACTCGCAGTGTGAGGGTCCAGACAATCATGGTAGGGAAGTCACCTGGTCAGGCTGCATCCACAGTCAAAAGCAGAGACTGATAAACGCCAATCCTAGGCTTGCTTTCTCCTTTTCCAGGATCCCAGCTGTTCACATTTAAAGTGAGTTCTCCAACTTTGATTGGTGTGGTCTATTTAACCCTTCCACAGGCGTGTCCAGGGACTTGTCTCCTAGAAGATATAGTTCCTGTCAAGTTAATCAATATTAACTGCCATATTTACTTTCTGCTAATTTTTAACTAAAAATGTGATATAAAATTGCCCTCCATCTGCCTACCATGATTATTTTCTTCCCCCTTCTGAGTGGGATTGTAGCATCCTTACTTGGACCTTCCTTCTTATAAAACTTTATACAGTCTGTGAGTTGTATCATGGGTGTTCTGTACTTTTTGGCTAATATCCACTTGTCAGTGAATATATATACCATGCCTGTCCTTTTGGGTCTGGGTTACCTCACTCAGGATGATATTTTCTAGTTCTGTCCATTTGCCTGCAAAATTCATGATGTCCCACATCAGCCCTATTCCTTCAAGTTCTCTCATGAAGGCAAAGCAAAGAGTGAAGGACACTAAGGAAAAACAATGCAAGCACCTTGAAAACACTTAGAAAAATCGTTTTGATTTTATTTATGTGTACAAGTAATAATTTTTTCTTAATGACTCTGGGGAAAGAACACCTGTAACTGATTCTCCTTCCCAACTCTTCTCTCCCCGAGTGAGGGAACAGCTCTTTCTATCTTTTCGTGCATTCTGTACAATAAAGTTTGTCTGTGACCTTAATTGATCATAGTAAATACATCAAAAGGCATTAAAACTACAAAGATGATGTTGAGGACATTTGAATGTCAAAATTCATATTGAACAAATGTTCTTTTGTTATCCCTTAAAATTGTAGAGAAGCATGTCCCAATGCCTGTGTTAGCTTCATTGCATGAAGACTTAACACAGCTAAACAGAAGCCCAAGACAGAAGTGGATTTGGAAATCCACCATATGCTCAAGCTGTCCTCCTATCTTCCCATCTTGAAACATGTTGTGCTCCTTCCAAGGACAATATTCACATTTTTTAATGTTTATATTTTCTATCTGATTACTTCATTCTCTTTTTGGTTAACTGGAACAATTTTTCTGAACTTGCTTTAGGTTCAACGTGGCATTGACCCCTTATTTTAATAAATGAAGCCATTTGGTAAACAGTGGTGAAACTTTCCAGCACAAAATCACTTGACACGTTAGCTTTATGTCATGTTGACCTCAGAGAGCATGAGGTATACTCAAAATTAATCTGTTTGCCCTCCTTTAACTTCCCACTGGGTCTAATCCCTGGTATGCACATTCTGCAGACAGCTCTGTCTTTGGCTTTCACCAAAACTTACTCGAAAGTGAGGTGTCAGATTATTGCATTCGGAGGTGTCTGTATTCTGGTGTTGGCAGGTGTAATCTGTCACCCTGCCCAGTATCTTTCATAGTCAGACTATAACAAACTGCCATTTTTATGCATAAACATTCATGTCTACATTCTTCAAAGCTCACACAGTCCTGCAGGTGACTTAACCATGCCTCGCTTCCAAGTCTAAAGGGCTCCATTATATGTCTCTGTGTCAACAACTGAAGACTGAACAGCTTGCTTTTGTCTCTCTGACATATCTGGGACATCTGTCTCATAGTCCTCAGGATATGTCTCATCTAGTAATTCACCCTAGCTTCTGGGAAAATAAAATGACCAGCATAGGAATGATATTTAGTATGATTCATCAGTGTACAATTTAGAGAGATCATATTGTTGGAATAACCATGAATTGTGCACTGGACATCCTGTTTCACTTATTCAGATTTCTCATTTTGAAGTTGAAGTGTTCAGGTCAGCTTTAGTACCTCGGCAGAGACACAAGAATAATGGCAACTTTAAAAAAGAATCCATACCTATGTTCTCAAAGAAAGTTTCTTATATAAAGGTCAAAATGAGATGGAGCATTCCACATTCTGATAGGCTCAGCTTTTCTTAGTAAGAATCAGTGAAGGCTTTCTTTTTCAGCACTGCACAACTTCCTGAAGATTGCTATGGAAATAATCGAGTCTTATTAGTGTGCCCATCAATGTCCAGGACCTGGAGGGTAAAGAAGAAAAGGAAAGAGAAATAGATATTTAGATAAAGCCTTCATAAAAACCTCCTTGGCAGGCTAAACAAGCAACACTCCACAGACAAAATAAGTGCCTGATTTACCTTACACAGGAAACATGGATGTCACACCTTTACATAGGTGTGAAGAATCTTTGTTAGACTGCATTAAATCATAAGAATTGTTTCTCTAATCCAAATGTAAGCATGATAAATTGTCCCTATTTATGACTTGCAATTCACAAGAGAAATAAATCTAGGCATATTATTGACCTTTCCTTTTTTAATGAATTATTTCAAAAGTCACTAAATAGGATCCCTATGAGGTAAGGAGGCAGAAGAAACTAGTGAGGTAGTGAAGGGAAGCATCCATGTGAAGAGAAGGGCACACATACCCAGAGGGGCCAGTGCAGTGAACACTGAAAATATAGCTTTCTCAGTGTCGTGGAAAAGCACACACTGAAGTTGAACATGATTGGATGGGTAGGCATTGGTGTGAACGCAAAACTTTAATACATACATACATACATACACAAGTACAGAGGTGTAGAATGATAGTGTAATAAACATAGACACCATGGTAGTCAGACTTTAAAATAATTCTCAATCTTCCATGTCTCTAGATATTTATACCTATGTATAGTCTCCTCCTATACTGAACAGGGGTGACTATATCCACACATACAAGCTCACATGTATATGCATACACATAAATATATGTCTATATAATTGTGTATATACATATAATATCTACATACTATATAATATCTATGATAAATATGTATGTGTTATGTATATATAATTGATATATCAATTCCCTGAGCATTCACTGACAGGTCTGAGGGCAGCAACACTTCAAAACAAGTGAGTATACAAGTGCCCAGATCTTGGTCTCTACATATAACTGTCCACTAAGAGTCAGTGCTCCTCAGCAAATGGCTGACTTTATGGTTAAAGCATAGGAGATGAAAGACAAACCCTAATATTTAATTCAGTATATCAAGGAAATGGTCAAATTCCTATTGGAGCCATTTTAAATGGGCTCTTGCTGGCAAATCTGTAATAATCTGTGCACCAGACTTAACCCATCAAATAAGACGGACATTCATAAATTCATAGTGATATGAGTAAGCAAATTTAACTGGGAATAATAAATTCCTAATAATAAAATGCTAGTTAATAAATACAGAATATATAAAATTAGTAAAAATTTTGCAAGCATTGTAGTTATAATTAATTTGGGCAAGAAACATGAGTAAACGCTAAAATTCAAGTGCAAGTTAGAGAGATGAGATTTTTTTTTTAACCTGGTCCATTATCACAAAAAGGATTACCTGTAAGGAAAGGCTGCACAGTAGAGAAACCTGGCCGACATCACCCCCAAGGGTCCCTGTTGCTATCACCTGCAGTGGGATACAAGGAACGCTCGCACCCTGTAGCTCAAGGCCATGAGGATGCAAAGTCAACGCTGGCTGCAGTCCTTCATTGGCAAAGGGAATCCGAACTGAATCCTCAAAAGCAAACACTTGATAAACCAAGATTTTAAGATGTTTTGTAAACTAACTTAAGAAAATCATAAATCCATAAAAACGTTTAAGAGATTAAGGGACTGTTCCTTATTAGAGTGGATAGCAAAGACATGACAGCTGATTGCCATAAAAAGTCTTTTATTAGGGTTGTTGTTGGGACAACTGTTAAAACTAGGACAACATCTGTGATTAGGGCAGTAATGATTTATCATTGTTAATTTAGATGGTGTTTCTATGGTTATGCAGAAAAACTATATTTATCATTAAAGTGTTTAGAATTAGGTCAAGTTCTTAAACTTTAATTAAGTATGTGTATGTGTGTTGTGTGTGCATACGTGTGTTTGTGTATACATGCATTTCTATAGCACATATGCAAAGGTTAGAGGGCACATTATGGGACTGCCTTCTGTCCTTTCAGCATATGAATTTCAAGGATTGAACTCTAGTTTCGAGGTTTAGCAAAAGGCATCTTTACTGAGATGCCTCCATACTGAGCCATACTGGCCCAAGTTCGGGTGATTCTTAACTTCTTCAAATGGTTCAGAAAAACAAACCAAAACAAAAGGAAACTCTTCAGCCTATTTTTTTAACCACTTTTTTTTTTTGGGGGGGGGGTTGTTTTTGTTTGGTTGGTTGGTTTTGGTTTTTTGAGACAGGGTTTCTCTGTATATTCCTGGCTGTCCTGGAGCTCACTTTGTAGACCAGGCTGACCTTGAACTCAGAAATCTGCCTGCCTCTGCCTCCCGAGGGCTGGGATTAAAGGCATGTGCCACCACCGCCCAGCTTACTTTTGTGTTTTTAATTATGTTAAAAAGAAGAGGGAAAAAAAGAGAAACATACTATATACACCCAAACAACTCTTAATTCTAAGACACACAATATTAAATAGAGAGGGGGTAGAGGGAGGGAGAGAGAGGGAGATGGAGGAAGGAGAGGGAGAAGGAGAGGGAGGGAGAGGGGAAAGGATAGGGAGGGAGAGGGAGAGGAAGAAAGAGGGGTGGAGAGGGAGAGAGAGGGAGAGAGAGAGAGAACTGGAATATAGAAGACAGTATATAGAGGTGAAGAAAATGTCAACAACAGCAACAGGAAAAAAGAAAGTAGAAACAGTAGATCCAGACAAGGCCTCTGTACTCAGTGTCTCAAGAGTGAGCCAAGTAGAAGAATTCCATGGGTTTAGTTACAAAGAAACTATCTGCAAAGATGTGGTTTATGGGAATCATGTAGTCAAGGATTGGAACTGGTCTAATAGTCTGTCAGGAGGGGAGAGTACACTGCAGGGACCCACAGAGAGGGCAACTGACTTGAGAGCAATGGATGTGGGAGGAGGTCAGCTGGAGACCTTGTACCTGGCCTGGAGGGCACACTCCCTTCCCTTCCCCACCGACTGACTGCCAAGACTCCCTGCACACTTAACAGGAAACTCAAGAATATACCAGCATGTGGCCTCCACACGAGCCAGCCTACCTCACAGGAGGATAGAATGACAGAGGGCCAATGGACAAGATCTGGCCTGTTCTTAACGTCTGTGACATTAAGAACAGCGATGGTCAACTTTCCAGAAATAACCAGTATGTGTGAACTATTTGAAAAACTTTCACCAAGATTGAAAATCTTCTGAAGTTGTAAAAGAAAGAAAAGAATCGGTGCACCGAGGGGCACAGGAGTTATTGCATGATTCAAAGTAACGCAGTGAAGACAAATAGCATCTGAAAGACATGGGAAGGAACGGTTACCTACGGCACCATGGAGCTCTGAGCACATGGAGGTCAGCTACATCTTCTGCCCATTCCCTAGAGAGAATGATTAAAAGCAAATACTGAAAAGTTTTGCAAATATGATTTGGCTTGTGGTCTCTCAACTGAATAGTGTTCTCATAACTGGGAATATTGGTCCCCCTCATTTATTCTTTTTATTGTTGAATAAAGTTTAAAAACTAAAACCAGACCATATACAAACCTGAATTGAGGCAACTTCGTTTCAACCAAAAGAGTTTTTTACTTCCTATTTTTTTTTTTAACAAAAAGGCTTGTTTATTTATTTTATGTACATGAGTGCTCTGTCTGCATGTACACCTGCATGCCAGAAGAGGGCATCAGATCACATTATAGATGATTGTGAGCCACCATTGTGGCTGCTGAGAATTGAATTCAGGACCTCTGGAAAAGCAGCTGGTGCTCTTAACCCCTTGAGCCATTTCCAGCCCCGTTACTTTCTATTTTCATTCATTCTCAAAAATATTGACTCAACAAGGTTTTTCCAGTATGGCCATGAGGTAAGAGTCCAGGGACAGAATAGGATAAAGCTGTCTTGGGGCCTTAAAGGCATTTAATGCAAACAAGCAACAGTTACACATGAAGTGTATATATATAATGTTGATAGCAACATAACAGACAACACAGTCTGCACTGACCTCATTTGGTGATAAAGAAATTAACTAAAATTCTCCTAGCTAGGAAGAAGCAGAAACAATTTGAATCTAAGTTCCTGAATCTATATGTGGTGCTTTGGTCACTGTCTCTTCTGCTTATAACCAAATCCAGTTGGGTAGTGAAGGCACTTATTTTCTAAGTCTACTTTAACAGTCACTGTTTAATGGAGGAGGGGTGAGGGAGGTGGGCACAGAAAGCAGAGTAGGTCTGAAGGTGGAATAATTAAAGCTATGATTTTGTGTGTTTACTTAAAAAAATAAAACTAAAAACATTTGGTGTATTGTTGTGTGAGAAAAAAACAAAAACAAAAACAAAAACGTTCTACTGCAGCAAATTGGAGGAGGGATGAATTTCCAGCAAAGAGGAAAGGAGAGAATGAAAGGAAGCCCCCAGTGATTTAGGGCTGAGAGAACATTCTTCCAAGACAAGTGTTACTTTGAAAGCACAGCTAGGAAAAGCCACGGGTGGTCCTCCCCCACACGGATGCTCCCTGCTAGTCCTCAATGAGCACTAGCTTGAACAGTATTCAGAAACCTTTCTGTTGCTTGGGAATATAGCCACTGATAATAGATACAGAGATTACCCCCCCCCCAAATAAAATGTAAAAACAAGCAGACTTGAAATTTCCTTCTGCATTTACTGACTCCCTGACATTAAAAAGAGCAGAGTTGAAAAATAAAGAAGAAAAAAAAAGTGACATGAATCGGAATGGAATGATAAGTATGTTGATGACAAACGATCACACACATCTCAGTGTCTCAGAATTGTGCATGTTCACACACGTCTACAATGATCTAGCTGGATGTCTCTCTGGTTCCTGTCATCCTCACTTGCCTATCCAGGCTAATGAAGGAACCTCTGTCTGCAGTACCATTGGGTATTAAGGCAGATAGAAAGATACTGTGCAAATGATCGCATCCTGGGTGAGAGGAGTCAACCTGCAAGAAACACATGCCCTTCTGTTCACATTTCATTGCAAAAGGCAATGAAAGGCAAAGACATCCAGCACTCCACCTCCTGGGAAATGCAGAAGTACAACACGCTGAGAAAGAGAACTGGGAATATTTTCAGAACAGAGCTAATGACTTCCAGACACTCTCCTCCAGGATGTTCCGATCTGCAGCCTCACATCTGCATTTTGCTATAGCAGCCTCCACGGCCTGAGTCACTTGACGCTCACCACAAGCCCCCTTACATTTCCAAGCCTCCTGCCTCCTTTGCAATTGGGTTGGTGCTGAGTGATTATTTAAATCAAATGGGCCATGAGTAGAGTGATACTCACAAGCCCGGGTTTGGGGAGTGAAGGGTTGGTATTCTCCAGTGTTTAATTCCTGTGCAAGATGCCTCAAAGAACAACGGTCCCTCCCAGACTATCAGAGATGCCACGTGATGAATCTCCCAGCTCGATCTCCCATGGGGAACAGCACTCCTCAATTTCTATCAGCCAATTCTCTCTGAATATGTAGAATGAAGAGTATGAAACCTTTGTCACTATGTGTCATTTAGGAATGTCTGTTGTGGCAGCTGGCATTAATCATCCCAATAAGGAAACTAGTATCTGAATGTCAAGTAGCAGTTTAAAATAACCCAAGTTACATTTTTTTTAAAGAGGGCATGAAAACTGATATGAGTAGCTTGAATGGCAATGTGTTTTACAGTGATAAAAATCATTGGTAAGTGTTCACTAGGAAGTCAGCTTTAAATAGGCTTTCAACTGGGAGGAGGAAGAAGAAGGGTAGGAAACCAAGATTTAGCACTGTGTATTAGGGACCCTTTGCTCTGTTCAGCAAGACATTGCCAGAAGGAAATGAAATCAGGAAGAATTGACTGTTCAAAAGCAAACTGAAAGGAATCAGGAAGAAAGACTAGGCATTTTGGCCCTCCTGGCCTGGGAGCATAGCTCAAAAGTGAGAAATGAGATTAAAAAGCTTTGAGTGACAGAAAAGTTAATGACAATAAAAATAAACCAATAAAATCCCACAGCTGATTAAAGTTCTCCAGGAAGAAGTCAGATGAGGGTATAATCTTCTCACTCAAGCTCAAAAGCTTAAACAGAGATCACTAGCTAGATCTGGGGACACCTGTAGGTAGGCTCAGCACTGGGAGACTGACAGTTTAGAGGCTTGTCTGAATGACATAACAAGATTGGGCTCCAAGAAACAAAGAGAAAATGAAAGGCAAAGGAGTAAAAGACAGAAATGAAGTAAATCTGAGAGACATGTTTTTAAATTGCTATAGGTGCTACAGGATTTTTTTTTTTTAAGCAAAACCAATCAGCAGCCTACTTAGAGGAGAGTTAATTACTGGAGAAAATGGAGATTTGACCAAAAAAGCTAGAGGCAGAACAGGGGTCTGGGCCCTCCAGCCTCCTTCATGAGAATGCACTTAACAAGCTTTAAAGCTCCTCTTGGAAAGCATATACCACCCATGCCCTGTTCGGAACTGTGGCAGGATTTTTCCCTGTCTGATTACATTAGTGCAGAGGAGGCCTGTGATTGGACAGGGGAAAGGGAGGCAGAGCTAAGAGTTGCAGAGAGAAGGAGCCTCTCAGGAGGGAGGAAAAAGGCAAGATGGTGGCAGACGTGAACCAGCATGGCTTTTACCAGCCACAGGTCATTATGATATCCTAAGGTTAGGATAATTGCTTTTATCATTATCAATTGGTTCAGAAATTATTGTATTGGTGTCTTGTAAGTTGTGATTTTATTGATACATAAATCTGATTGGTTAACTAAAAGCATGAAGAGTTTTTATTTTACTGGGTTACTAGGAATTGTGATATTTAACTGTGAGGTTGGTGGCTCAATTTGGTTACTGGAATGTGGGACAGAGCTGGCGGGACCCCGCCAGGGCATAGTGTTGTGGCTCGCTGGTGCCAGCATGAGAGTGGGGACATGCCAGCTCTTTTTTAATATTTCCTGCAACACAGAACTACTGAAGAGTAGAGAGAACAACACCCTGAGACGTACAAAGAAATTCCTGCAAAGAACAGAATCACAGCCCCAGGAAACTCTCCCACCTAGAGTCTACCCATGTGATTGATTTGACTTTGAGGTGTTTGCCATCTGTCTCTAGTCTTTCTGTTCTCTCTCTCCATGGCAAACTAGACTGTGTGGCTGTACCTTTTCCATTTCCCCGTGTCCAGCAGGGAGAAACTAGAGCAGTGGTTCTCAAGCGTCCTAATGCTGTGACCCTTTAACACAGTTTCTCATGTTGTGGTGATCCCAGCCATAAATTTTTTTCTTTGCTACTTCATAACTGTAACCTCACTCCTATTTATGAATTATGATGTAAATATCTAATATGGAGAATCTCTGATATGACATGACTCACAAGTTGAGAGCTACTGAAGTAGGGAGAGAGTCATTGTAGTTCTTTAAAAAAAAAACTTTTAAATTTTTTAACTTTTATTTTACTTTTTTTTTTAAGTCTGTGTGTATGCTTTTCTATGTAGGTAGATGTGGAAGTGTGTTGGAGCTGGAATTGCAGATGGTTGCCACCTGCCCAGTATGGATGCTGGGACTTGAACTCATATCGTATGCAAAAGCAATACATGCTCTTAGTCACTGAGCCATCTTTCCAGTCATTGTTGTGGTTCTTAAATGTGGAGACAGGAAGAGCCACCCACTGACATCATGGGAAGATGCTGTTGTGTTGGTACACACTCCAGCACTGCTGCTGTGTATTAATTTTACAACACTTCTTTGTATTCAAAAGCTTTGGTTTTTAGTAATGTTGTTGGATTTTGATAGTAAGACGTGATAGAGATCCAAATAATCATTCCTACCTTTGTGCCTCAGGTCAATAAAATGTAAGAGCATGTGTAGCAATAAGATCAGGTATTTCGCAACACCAGACTCAGACTCACGTTTTCTTAAATTGTTGTAACATTATGCAAGGGTTAACGCTAGTAGTTAAATTTCCTTAGGTTATATATGAGCACATTCCATCAAAAATGAATTCAAGCCCAGTGGCAATAGATTGACTCAGTTGTTCTGGACGCATATCAAGTTTCATCATAAACTTGGAGAAGAAGCCACAGAGGCTAATCCTTCACTCTGGTCAAACCTTTCTACCATTGAGATGGCTATCTCATGCCTCTGTGTGTTTTAGTTGATATCTACTTCTCTTTGTATTAGTACCTTCTTAATTACCCACTCTATGTGAGGGCTCACGGTGAGTAGCAACGGATAGCCAATGGCTATCAAGACCTTCATTCTCACAGTTCACAGGCTAACTGGAGAAAAGTGATCCATTTTCATATCTAACCATAAAGTTCTAGGGAAGAAGTCCAACGGGCCTTGTTGATATGTTCACTCTGCAAATTATAACTGCCCAAGTGCAAGTGATGGAATGATTGCTTCAGCCTGAATCAAGCACTCAAACATGAACCTGAGATGACCAGATGACAGAACTGTATACACAGAGCATGTAAAGAGGCTAGGAATTTAAAAAAAAAAGGAAGTATTACATCAGGAAAAAGAAAGATGGAGCAAGTTAGCCAGTAAAAATAAGACCTATGGAATTCCTTGATTGTAGATTAGATATCAGTAGCCTTGGTGGCCATGAAATGTACAAAGTGAGGATACTGCTGGGGCTGGGGCTGCCTGTAACCCCAGGCAGGCTTTGGTCATTTCCAGTGGTTATCCCAGACCTGGTGTCCTCCTTTTCTGTCTGTTCTTCAGTAGAATACACAAATCCTTGGGGACAAGCTGTGTGATTAGAGTAATTCTCCCCTGCTTCCTTTCCTTAGTCTTCCTGCCATGGGAGAGACTCCAGAAGGAGTTCACATGCTCTCCCTCTAAACCCTACCATATTTACATGAGCTTCATAGACATGGTTAAATGGCTAAACACTACGTAGTTACCAAATACTTTCTAATATTTCCTCCAGTTAGTATTTTTACAGGGACAATTTGTATCACTTATTGATTATAAAGGAAAAACATCTAATTTTTTGTCAACCCTCCCAAGTAAACCAAAAACCGCAGGCCTTGAGAATATCCTATATCCACTGGTGGTTTTTGGTTTTTGATTTGTCAGGCCTTGAGAATATCCTATATCCACTGGTGGTTTTTGGTTTTTGATTTGTCAGGCCTTGAGAATATCCTATATCCACTGGTGGTTTTTGGTTTTTGATTTGTTTGTTTGTTTTGTTTTGTTTTTTATGTGTATAGGCACTTTGAAATTGCCATACATTGTGGTCATTCCTCTCAATTCTGTCCCATCCCCTAACCTCCCAATTGTGTGTCCTCTTTATTTAAATGGTAAGTAGTGTTCTGAGTGTTCTTTGTGCAACCTACAGACAGCACTGCTGTCTGGGCAACTGTTTCCTGCTCTTGCAATCTTGCTGTCTGGGCAACTGTTTCCTGCTCTTGCAATCTTGTGAGTCCTGCAAGCATTGCAATTCTCCTGAGTTTTGTGAGCATCTTTCTTGCCTCCGGGAGGGAATGCTTCGACTCATAGCTTATTATTTGAGCTTCTCCTGGGGTACTGTGTGACATTGCTAATTTAATGCCTGTGTTAACACTAGACTCGACAGTAAATTGTAAAAGTTCTTTGCATTTCACTTAGTTCTTGATACTGTGATTTCTAAATGATGGATTGTGGGGCGAGTGGACTGTGCCACCAGAGAGAAGAACTGGCAGGGTTGAAGCAGGTTCAAAACCCCAGGGAGTCTCAGAATTGAGAATGATAGGCGTGGAACCAGCTCTCTGCCAAGCTCTACATGTCCTGGAACACCTAACCATGATACCCCACTGAGATGACTATAACAACGTGTCATATAGCATAAAAACCTGTAGTTCTCTGTGTCAATGATGTATCTAAATAGGCCCCAGGTGTTTAGCCAATGACCTTCCCTTCCTGGGCATTCTTTCTTGCAGAAGGTATTTAATCTCTGGTTGGTTCACCCTGAGTAAGATGTATGCATTCATATACCCCCGTAAAATAAAAATGTTGGGGACAAGCAAGGACCCTCATCTTCATCAAGGATGAGCACTGGAGGGTGGGGATTCATTCCAAAGAGCCTCTCCTAAATCTCCCAGAAAAGTCCTTCTTGCTTTCAACCCCTCAGTAACCTTGGCACTCACTAGGAACTAAACCAGATTCTGCCCCATCCTGTGCTCAACCATGCCCTTCCTACCTACCCGGAGAGTAGGGGAAGGGCAGGCCCGCAGCCCTGTTCTCTACTCCATGAGGTCCCCAGTGAGATTGAGAACCACAGCAAGGTCCCAGATCTCACTGTTGCTTTCTGGGCCATGGGGGACATGGGGGGTGGGGAGCGAGAACACAGCCTGAAACCCTTATCAGGAATGAGCAGCGGGCTTGCCAGCAGCGTAGCAAGGCTCGAGCATCCCAGCTGGGAGGCAGACGCGCAGCTTGATAATAGACGTTGAATATTTCTTGTTAAGACAATTACAAAATTCTACCCTAACTTGCTTCAGTGGATTTTATAAAAAGTGTCCCTCGAGTTCCCTTATCAGAAAGCATGTTGGGAGTCAAGGAGAGTTTGGGTTTGCTTTAACTAGTACTGCACTCATCATCGGTCCGTTTGTCAAGGTTTCTCCTATCACTCAAGGACGTTCATAATCATTAATCTGTAAGATAATTAATATAAATTTTCATATAAACCACTCTCTTTGCAGAAACCCAGAAACAACACTCCTGTGTCATTCAAAAAGAGATCACAGCAGGTTGCTTAACACTGATATTGAATTATACTGAGCAAGATATGGATGAATGTTTAAGTAAAATCAATCCATTTTAACTTTTATTGCATAATTTTTCGCCCACATATAAAACCACCCTCACTATATTTTCTCAGCTCTGTCCTTGCTGAGCTACTTGCAGCTGTTTTTTTAGTTTCTAACGGAAAGCACCGGGGAATATTGATTTTTAACCAAAGCTTTAGCTATAGTTTAGTAAATACTAAATATAGTTTCTGTTATAGACATTGAGATAAATTCAAAAAGTCTAACTGAGCGCCACTCAGATGTGCGTTAGAGCTGTCTTTCTGTATCAACCAAAATGCTCATTCTCCTAATTGTGTTTGTGAGCATGTACTATAGGTTTACCTACGAGTACAAAGGCAGAATCCAAGGTCTCCACTAATCAGGACCTTTAAAAAAAGACAAAGAAAACAGATATAAGTAGTTCCTATCTGAGTCAGCATGAAGATGAGGGAGGGGCTGGTTGCTTTTTTGGTTCCACCAACCCCTCATTTTGTCTACTGTTTTGACCTACGAGCCATACTGAGCTATTTTTCCACCAGAAAAGTCAGACACCATAGCGATGTGACTTTCACAAATGTGGCCTCACCTGTTTATTCCCTTGGTAGATTTCTCTGGGGTAGTTGTGGGCTATAATCGTGTTGACGTTGACGAAAATAGTCATAGCAGTATTACAAGAGTTGTAAAAGCTATAAGAGGATTAGATACACTCATCCAAAAAGTCTTTTTGTCACTAACTTTGTTCATTCACCTCTGGAGGTTTCTAAGCTAGATGTTCCTTTTCTATGCCTTCCCCCATTCCCCTTTTCTCAAAGAAAAAAAAAAAAACATAGGAAAAAGTGCTGGTTTCTTTGCCTTTCCTTATCATGCATGCTGTGGTTGCTTTCTCTGTATTTTGCCTCCTCTTCTTCCTCTTCCTCCTCCTCCTCCTCCTCCTCTTCCTCCTCCTCCTCCACACTCTGCCAGAAGCTCCCACTCACATTCATGAGGTGTTTTCTCCAACATATACAGATGGCAGGCAAGAGAACTCTGGGAGCAGCTTTTGAGGTAATGTTTTTTTATTTAGTTGCACTTTAGATCATGGGTACCAAATATCAAGGTCCTGGTCCTCAAATGACAGGTTAAGGGATTGAGCAATACCCGGATGTGATGTGTTCTATGCTGCCGTCTGGAAGGCCGAGGTCCCCTCCAAAGAGTGAATGGAAAAGGCTCAAGGCCTGATTTGCATAATGAAGACAGTAAAGAACCTAAAGACAATAATCAGAATATGGCTTCACTACAGGGGGAGAGGGAGGAAGGGAGGGAGAGGGAGGGAGGGAGGGAGGGAGGGAGAGAGAGAGCAGGAGAGAGGGAGAGAGGGAGGGAGNGGATACTGCATGTTAATATATACTTGGCAATATTAGTACTAATGGTAACAATAATAAAATAAAAATGGTATTTGCTACTAATAGTTTTCTATTGATTTCCTATAATTGTAGAGATGAAAGATGTACTATTATGGGGCGGTGTGTTTGCCCCTGTTGACATTTCCGAAATTAGAAATTATCTTAATTTTTCACATGCACTTTCTTGCATTTCAACTCAGAGGAAAGTGTTCATTCCCTGTTTGCTGAGCTTGCATTTGGCCATGGAACTGCACCACTGAAGGCGATGAGAAGGAAAACAACCAAAGAATAGTTTTAGGTAAATTATCTGACAGCGGCCGTTAAGGTGTAGACACTAGTAGGAAGCCAGAGCAGCGAGATGGATGAGAAATGACGTTGCCTGGACCAAGCTTGTGACATCACATTGAAAAGCAAGAAACATTTTAAAGATAAGTAGAATAAAACCAAGGACCAAAGACATTGTATGAGAAGAAGCTGTCAGAAGGAGGCATCTTTGTACAGGTCTCAGAATGGATAAGAGCTAGGGTCAGTCTGCAATAACCAGTGAATCGTTTTGTCTGTAAATTACCTCAAATGAAAGGCTAGTGGAGTGGATGAGAGCGAGCCAGAGCAGCGCAACACCATGAGCCCTAACGTGAGGGCCTTCTGAAAGTTTATCTGAAAAGTGTTATGGATAGTGTGTTAGTTACTTTTGTGTTTTTTTGTGGCAACGATACCCAGTACAGGCACAATGAAAAGGCAGGGGTTTTGTTGTTGTTGTTGTTGTTGTTGTTGTTGTTGTTGTTTCAGAGGTTTCAGCCCATTATGTGAGAGCTGTAGAAGAGTAAGGCAGCCATGACAAGACGGGTGAAGACAGAAGAACACAGAACATCGGCATTCCTGACTTTGACCCCGCCCCTTTCCCCCCACACTAAATAAGCAAGAAATGAACTAATACGTAGTCAAAAATATATGAAGAGACAAAAACTAGTAAATAAATATATAAGTATCATGGCTGCTCTTAACATTCCTTTTAAACACTTCACATGATCCTAAGGACTAATTATTTCTTCCTTCTCCTTATTTCTTTCCATATTCAAAATGCTCATGCTTCTGGTCTACAGCTCAACTTGAGAAAATGTCCTTTCCCACCCTCCAGGTAAAGAAGCAAGCAAGCAAACAAGCAAACAGACATATAAAACTGCCCTTTAGAAAGAGTATAAACCTAAAAGTAATTCACTGAACACTTCTGAATGCCGGGCCCTGGAATTAGTGTTTTGGGTGGAATGATATAAGAAGTGCGTGCCAAAAGCTGCAGTTCGGACTCAGAAAGACGTGGACGCTTTATAGGAGGATTTTACAAGCACAAAGCAATGGGCCGACTGTGGCCCGTTTATAACTATAAACTCGGGCAGGTGCGTTGCTTTGGCGAAGCAAGCTGTCAAAGACAGGCTTCCTTACATGTATTAGGGCAGATAAAAAGCAGAACTGACTGTCACAGCCTATATCAATCATTTGCTTGTAAATTATCTCAGTGAGAATACAGCCTAGTGGATGAGACCCAGTGAACCAAACGTAATAACTCAAGACCTAACATGAAAGAGACTTCTCAAAAGAGACACAATTTAGTCCTTCATTATTTAAAGTTTGGCCTTGGTTTTTTTGTTTGTTTGTTTGTTGTTTGTTTCGGTTTTTGTTTTCCTTGTATAAGTTCATATTGAAATTACACTTCTCCCTAATTTTCTGTTAGACTAAGACATCTTTTGGTTTAATCCTTTTAGAAATTGGTACCAAGTAATGGTTTTAGAAACTGTAGGAACATGGTTTTGGTAAGATGTAATTGAACGCATCCCTTTGAGGGGTTCTCGGATGGTGAGGTCAATCTAGCACTGTACAATGTCATTTATCTAAGCACCATACTTATAGAGAGATTTATATAGAGAAAAGATTCTGCATGTTCCTGTTTCTGTCTGGAGGGATAGTGGAGGCAACCTGAAGAGCATCCACATATTTCTGCAACGTACGTCTGCTTTGGAAGGGTGTCAGCTATCTACCATTGGAGCTTATTATGTTCCCAGCAGTCTCAGTGACTAACCCAGAGCTTTTCTGATTTCTAGACTTTGGGTCCAAAAAGGCATTAAAAAGAACACAAGGCTTGGTAATATACTAAACACTTGACAATGTTTAACAAAGAACCAAGACATTTTGACTACAAATAGTTTTTGTGCAATTTAAGCATTAGAGAGTTGGTAGTACTATCTTAGTAATGATTCATAACAATAAAATCTTCAGCATTATCCTCGTGTTTGCTGTTGTTTATGGTGAACTTAACACACTTTTACTCCTTTTGGTTGGCTTTTCAGAATTTGATAAGAGTAGTAGGAAGGGGATTCATCACTTTCAATTTTTAATTGACTTTCAAATAGTTATGACCACTTTAAGATACTTTATATTAAAAACACTAACTCCCAAAGAACCATGTGATCTAAACATCCAATTATTGAAAAACTGATCCCAGCCTCCCATATTATCAAAGACGCCTGCAAGTTACCCACAATAATACTGAGGGTTCTTCCAGAATATTTTCTACACATTTATATTCATTTAATGTGCAAAATAATATGATAGCCCACGTATATTTTTGCCAACCTTCTGTAATTAAGTTATCTCCCTACTCCTGGTATTCAAATGTGTTTATGCACTTAGCCTATGAATTTTTAAATGCAAAGGTTTTTCATCTCTAAATAGATCACAAACTGGACCATAGAGATATTAAGCTACTTGTTTGATTTTTAGCAACTTAGACTCTTTTAGAGTCAGTTTCCAGGTTTCGAAAGATGTTTCCATGATAGTTCACGTGGCTAGTTGGATACTGAAGAGGTAGTACTTACAAAACACTTCCAATTTTGTATTTGTCTTCCATTTATTTCCTTATATGGTACCCAGATCAAATTACAGTTTTAACTTTGAAACAATAATTTAAGAACATCAACTGATCTAGATAAGAAAATACTTATTTCTTGATTTAGTTCAATTCAATAACATTCAGCAGGTTTATGCTTACTGAATATGTATTTAACTTGGGATCAGGTACCATTACTGTAATGGGGCCATTTATGGCACAAAAAATTTTTAAATTAGATTAAGTACTTGAACTTAATATGTGTGGGTAGTCATGTTCCTTAGAAAGAACAATAGCAGCATTAGAATAGTTTTAATTTCTCTATCAAACATGCTATTATAAATTAATGTATAATAATAAATTCTAGACTGTTTCAATGTTCTATATGTAATGTCTGTGAAAAAATAAAAGATTTCTAAGCAAGATAGCATTAGCAAGAATTCAATATGGAGAAGCAGCAGCCTCCAAGGAAGTTATTTAAGCCAGCACATGGAGCTATCACTAGCAAAGATCAGCTATTTGAAGATTATAGACTTAGAGAGATAAAGGAGGGATTTTTGTGGGCTTCTATTTTTAGCCCTTTATTTGCTGAATTTACATAAAAGAGCACCATCACACTTATCTCAAAATAATCTGTATCAAACCTTCAGTCTTTCTCTTTTCTTTTTCTCCCCTCATAACCTTTTTTCAAGTCGCAAATTGTAAGAGTTCTTTTTAACACATTTTACAAGCACTGTGCTCTGTGTGAGGCATACTTACTCCACCCGACAAATGCATCTTGAGTATAGTTTTATTCTGCAAGACTACAGAACTAGGACAAGTGGGTGAAGTGTGCAGAACGATAATCTTAGCCTTATGATAAGACACGTTTTTCTTATTATAAGTGCAGTCCAAAAATAGAATTGTCAGCACGAGCAGGTGAAGTTTTCTTAGTGGGATGTATTCAAGTGCTTAGGTGGAAACTTAGGAGGAGAATTCAGGCCTCAGAAAATAATTATCTTAATTGTCTCTTGAAAGTGAGAATACATCACTTTTGAGAACGATGATGTGAGTGTGAGAACCAAAAGAAGGAATGGGGGACCAAGAAATACCATCAGCATTAATTTCTTATGTAAAACTGTGGGACTGCGAAAGGCAGTCTGTGTTCTGGTCCAGCGATGCTTACTCTGGAGAGCCAGTAGAAAATTCTATATGTAGCAAAGGATGGCCTAGTCAGCCATCAATGGGAGGAGAGGCCCTCGGTCTCGCAAAGATCATATGTCCCAGTACAGGGGAATGTCAGGGCCAGGAAGCAGGAGTGGGTGGGTTGGGGAGCAGGGCAGGGGGACGGTATAGGGGAATTGGGGGATAGCATTTAAATGTAAATGAAGAAAATATCTAATAAAAAAAATTTAAAACCCAGAAAACTCTACAAGGGATGGAACAATGAGCCACGTTCCCAGACACAGGCACCTGACACCAGAAGTCCTCCATAATCCTGTAACTATTGGTCATGTAGACAATGTCCCAAGTTCCTGGCATTCTGGCTAGACTATACCCCCACAGTTAACCTGGCAATAGCCAGATATGTTCTTCCCCACAGTTACCTGGCAACAGCAAGGTAGCCCAGCCTACTATAAAAGGGGCTGTTTGGCCCCTCCTCTCTCTCTCTCTCTCTCTCTCTCTCTCTCTCTCTCTCTCTCTCTCAAGCTCTTGCTCTCTTTGTTGTCTCTCACCTCCTCTCTCCCCTCCCTTTCCTCCTCTCTCCAGGTGGCCATGGATGGCTTCAACTTCCCTACTCTTCTCCAGCTCTCTGCCTTTCTAAAATAAGGGAGAGGCAGGCGGATTTCTGAGTTCGAGGCCAGCCTGGTCTACAAAGTGAGTTCCAGGACAGCCAGGACTACACTGAGAAACCCTGTCTCAAAGCCCCTCCCCAATAAATAAATAAATAAATAAATAAATAAATAAATAAATGCCTTAAAACCATGGAGATCCGTTGTGCTAAAACAATGGGATAGGCCTTTCCCTAAAGAGCTGCATCTAATCTCCTGCAGGCAGGCCTCTCAGCGTTTCCAGCTGCCAGGTCCCAAGTGGGAACCACCCAGCACCTTCTCCTCCTGCTCCCTTCTCCCTTCAGCCCTGGGGCTGACTGAGCCACTTCCCCGGCCCTCACTTTGTTCTCAGCTCTTCCATGACATCCATCAGTATCTGGGATGTCCGAGACTGAGACCTGTCCTCTCTGGCCTCCTTGAGGCCCAGAAACCCCAGACTGCTCCCTCTCTACCCCTGAGGACTATTGGTCATGTAGACAATAGTTCCCACAGCCTGACACCCACCCGGGTGGCATAGAGAGTGCCTGGCAGTCCCCTGAGTCTACCCTGCCTAGAGTCCCAGAGCTCTGGTGGGACGTGGGTCCCCCCTTCCTTTATTTTCCCACAACTGATGCCCCACATAAAACATCGTCTGTATTGACTATGATTCCAATGAATAATAATATTTAAAAGGCCTTCAACAACATTGAACTTGTTTGCTCTTTAAATCTAAGTGGATTTTTTTTTCTTCGCATCAGGTCTCATTGCATAAATGATTATTTTTCTAGAGCTAAGCAAATACGGATGCAAATCATTGTTGTATAAGCTTAAGAAGTTAAGCATTCCAGTCTCAGCTTCCCCACCTGTGAAATGGATAGTATTAACTGCATAACTCTGTGGTGTTTGGGTTATTAGATAAGAAGTGTTTGACACAGAACCTGGCATGTGCACATAGAACTACACTTCACAGTATGTCTGGCACAGCAAGCACTCCCACAAAAGTGGGTAATACTAAAGACACACCCACCACACCTGCATTTCCCACAGGAGGCCACTTCTTTGCTCATATTCTGTAACTTTGGAAATTCTAGGAACGGAATGATGGCTCTGTGTGGGGCCATTCTGTTGAAATATTTGTAGTCTAGACCTGGTTGCTGTCTAGTGACGTAACCTGACTATGTGAGTTTGAGCAACAGAACCAGTGTAAGGATGCAAGGAGAGCTAATCACTGCATAGCCTTGCCTTCTGACTCCAAGGGTGTGCAATGGCATGCATAAGCCTCATCACGCTCAAGCCACATAAGCACATGCACTCAAGTGGGCACACATGCGTGCACGTGTGTGCGCGCGCGCGCGCACACACACACACACACACACACACACACACTAAGCAAAGTTGTATTTCTTTCTTTTCTTTTTTTCTTTTTTCTTTTCTTTTCTTTTCTTTTTTTTTTTTTTTTTTTTTTTTTTTTTTTTTTTTTTTTTTTTTTTTTTTTTTTTTTTTTTTTTTTTTTTTTTTTTTTTTTTTTTT
>LR751013.1:69588-128618 GCA_902729485.2 Mus minutoides
CACCCACCAGAAGAGGCATCAGCTCTCATTATAGATGGTTGTGAGCCACTACTATGTGATTGCTGGGATTTGAAGTCAGGACCTCTGTAAGAGCAGTCAGTGCTCTTAACCACTGAGCCATCTCTCCAGCCCCTAAAAATATTTCTAACATAGATTAAATCACTTCTCAGTGTCCTATAAGCCCATTTAAAGATGCTTAACTCTTCTATTTTTGGCTACTGGTCACTGGTTAATCATCAAAGGATTTATTTGCTCAATATCCATAAATTATACCTTCTTGTAGGTATCCCCCATTTTAGAATTTGATCAGAAATGAATTTTCTATAAACTTGTACCTTTCGAATTCTCACACAATCAATAAAGAAATACGAGACAATGCGGGCTTGTCATTTTCATTGTGTTTACATTTGTCAGTAAAAAGATTTTTAGAAAAAAAAATCACCAGCTAGCATGCGCTCTGGGATGAGTTTCAAATTCCCCTTGATTTTCCTCTGTGAATACAATTAAACTGGTGATGGTAGTGTTTCAGGCACCGGTTTTTCTCATCTCGGTTATTACAGTGCGATGGCTATATATACAAATTTCAGGATCCTTTGATTCTGTCCACCTTATTGGGAGGAAGGAAGAGTTCACTTTAAATTATACTTATTTTCCTTGCAGAGAAGTGACACATATCGGAGCAACTAGTAACACCTTCTTACCAGCATTAGTAAGGTCACAGAGGCAGGACTGGCAGACCTCTGTCCCCTGTGAGTAGCTCATGTTCTACCAAACACACTCATTACTTCTCTCCTTGATTCACCACTCATTATTAGCCTGAGTCATTTTTTCATACTTCTACAAATTTCAACTCAAGCCCAGCCACCTCCTAGGAAAGCCCATCTGGGTCGTCACCGCATCTGACTCAGCCCTGGGCATCCAGCACAGCCTGGATGGATCCACACTCTCCAATAAATAAGAGTTTCTGATGAGGAAACCTTGTACTGGCAACTCTTCGTTTTCATCTGGGGCTCTGACTCTGCGTCAGCGAGGAACAAATGTTCTCATCCCCTGCTGCACATAAAAACTAGTCCTCCCAATGCTTTTTATCATCTTGGACATGTCTGTCACCCATCTTGCTTTCTTGGAGCCTTTTCATTAAATCAATCAATCAGTCACTTCATTCACATCCAGATAACGATGTTTTCATTCAGAACATTTCCTGCATCCCCTCTGTGCTTCACTACCTAGTTAGTCAGTACTAGCAGCACAATTATGAGGTACCCTGCTGCCTTCGTATAGCAGGTGAGCTATAAGTTCACCTGCATATTTGCGTTTAAAAAGAACTCTAGTATAAAAGCATAATATGCAAGGGTTTATGCTGAAAAGCAATGCACCCCTTATGTTACTCAGCAGTATCTGAAAGAGGGCGTAATGCTGTTGATATTTTATTTGGCTAGCTCCAAGGAAATGATAAGAATCACATTTCATAAAGGAAATGACAGGATGACTCGTACCACAGTGTTCCAGCACCGCTTGGTATGTGGACAGGGTACACTAACATGTCTCTTTCTTCTTGCAGTTCACCGTGTGACTCAAAATATAATAAAAACAGGATGGGAGGGATGTGCAGTTACTTTGTGAGCAGAAAATTTATTCTCCAGGAAAAACAAGATTTGTGGTTCATTGATATTGGTTTGGTCTTTTCTCTCACGGAGAAAAATATGTTTTGTTTTGTTTTTAAGAATTTTTTTTCTGTGATTATTTCTTAATGTGGTTTTGAGAGCATCCTCCCGATTTAGTAAGGAAAGGACAGTGTGGCAAACAATCCAGGAGGTGCTGAAGAAAAGCCTGTCACAAATTAACCCAGTGCCTCTGGCTCTTCATCCTGTAACTCTCAAAGAGATGATGGAATGATGAGATACAGCTGGTGATTTGTAAATAGAAGTTCACATAGCATAAATTTAAATGTATTAACTGTGTTTCCTTGGTCCTAATATTAATGTCACTTCCTCTCTGGGGGTTTGATAAACAGCTTACATGGCTATAACTAAAGAAAGTAAGTCCTGGTTCTCTATAGATCTTTCTTTTATTGACAGTTTTTAATGAATGTTTTCCTGTGATTGAGGCAAAATGTAGCAGAATAATACATCTGTCTTTCTCTACAAATAGACAGCATTCAGGATGAAAATAAAATGTAGCTTTTAAAAATATTATTTATTTGATAATAATTTTTTCAGATAGTATATTCTGATCAGTTTCTCCTCCCCCATGTCTGTCCCAGATCCTCCCCAGCACCCCACCCTTACCACTCAATGCCTTCCTTCTCTTTCTCTTTAGAAAACAAGTAGGCCAATAGAAAAATCAAACCATAATAAAATGAAGCAAAAACATGTAAGAGGAAAGAAAATTAAGAAAAAGCACAAGAAACACATACACACATACACACATACACACACACACAACATAAAAACACAAAATCAGAAACCACGATAGATAGGCAAAAAAAAAAAAAAAAACAAAAAAAAAACCCAAGGTTAAAAATATATATGCCCAAACAAAGCATTATGAAACAAATGATCTCCAAAAATACCATTGAGTTTGGTTTGTGTTGGTCAGCTCCTGCTAGGCATGAGGCCTCTTGTAAACTGTGGTTTTGTATATCCAGCATGGTTCCACTGGAGAAAACTACTTTTTCCTTTGTAAGCAGTTATCAGTTCTGGATAAGCTTCTGGGTTAAGGATAGAGGCCCATGTCCAGTTCCCTTTGCAACACTAAGGTCCCATGTGACTTGGACCTGTCCATGCTGTGAGTTCATACGTGCGTCAGTCCCCTTGTGTATGGAAGGCACTGTTTCCTTGGTGACTTTCAGCCCTTCTGATGCTTATAATCCTCATGCCTCTGCTTCCTCATAGCTGCCTGAACCTAAGGGTAGGAGTTTGATGAAGGCTCCCATTGAAGACAAAGTGTCCCAGGTTCTCTCATTCTCTGTACATTGTCCTATTGTGGGTCTCTGTATTAGTTACCACATACCACAGAAAGAAGCTTCTCTAATGATGGTTGAACAGGACACTGATCTATGAGTAAAACAGAATTTCATTAGGAGCCATTTCATTGCTATTTTCCTTTATCAGAACAATAGTATTCGGTTTTCTCCAGATCCATGGCCTACCTAATGTCAGGTTCTTGGGCGCCTGAACAGTGCTAGGCATGTGTTTCATCTCATGGAGTGGACCTTAAATCCAACCAGATAGTGGTGTTTATTCCCCGAAGTGGTATTTATTGGTTTTGTTGGAGACTCAGTTGTGTCATGTGATGTTTTTCTGGAATCGGTCTTATGAAAGGATGTTTTGCTAAGGACAGACATGTGATCCTTTTCTAGAAGCTGGCTGCTGGGTGGACATGTCATGCTTTGCTGAAGCAGAGGCTTGAAAGGACATGTGCTGTTTGGAAAGAGTAGAAATATAATCCGACAGACAGTGGATGACACTTTAGCATTGGTTTGCCTTGCTCGTCTTCACTGGGCTTCACTGATGGTACCATTGCATTGGTTCAAATTGCTTTTGCTTTTTTTTTTTTCCTGATCTTTGCTTGCTGTGAGTTTGTAAAGAGAAGTGCCCCAAAGAAATTCTGGTGGTGTTCCAGCTGCTTCTTGCCACTACAGCAGACTCGTGTAGATCAGTGGTGCCTCTCGATTTCTTCTGATGGAAGCACTGCTGTTGATTCACGTCTGGTGCTTTGCTAGTGGACTGGACCTCAGACAACGAAGGTTAGAATCACCCCCAAGGAACTATTTCTAAACAGGTCCACACTTCTTGTCCCATTAGCCATTTTCCTCCCCTACCTTTGGCAGACGGGCTATAAGGGAAGTTGAAGAGCTTAAGAACTCTTATTAAAGTACCTTTTGAAAAATATAAGCCTACAATTCCCACAAGTATTGTGCCAGTATCGCATTAGCATATTTTGCAGGCAGATCACAATTGTAGAGCAAAGGGTTTGTAGTTGCGTTGGTGTTTAGCTTTGCCTCTGGTGACATGTAGAGTACATTACAGTACCATGAACACTAGTCAGTAGAGTGAAAGTTCCAGGTAGGTATCAATTTGACTTTTCCACGTACCATCAGTTATATAGGTGTTGTCTTCAGCAAAAGGGCCTTGTTATCAGCTTATGAAAACACTCAAAAGCCTTGGCAACAGCCTGCGTTGGTTGGCAGTTTCATGGGGTCCCTTTGGTCAACAACTTAATTAGATGTAACCTATCCTGACACTAGAGATTTCATTTGGTGGTGAGAGAGGTCTAGTTGTGACTTTGTCTCCCCTGTTATTTGGTGATTTGATTTAGATTTCTTTCATATATGCATATATTAAGAAGTTTCTACCATATTATGTTTCCATATGACCTCTCAAATGGCCATTAGTGTTAGCTGCTCCCCATAACCCTTCTCTTACACTCCTTTTCCCTCCCCCTCTATGTTTAATCATTCCATTCCAAAATATTTATTTTTATTATATTTAAATTATGTGTGAGAGTGTAGGTATTGCCTATATGTTCCTGCTTCTATAGAGTTCCAAGGAGGATTTTGGATTTCCTGCAGCTGCTGACATGGGTAGTTGTGAGCCACCGACCTGGATGCTTGGAATGGAGCACAGGTTCATCTAGAAGAGCGGCTAGTGCATCCTGTGCTGGGGATGGATAACTACCCAGTAGACCCTGGTGCCTGGCATCACCTAAAAAGAGCTTGAGACACCTAAGCCTTGATAGTGTCAAACTGTGATCCTCCTTGTAAGCTTCTTGCTCTGCTCACATAAGAATTCCCCTCTGCCAGCTCAACTCTTGCCTTTCCTTGCCTTTAGTTCCATCACTGATTCTCAGGTCCATGAAAGCTCCTGTAATTGAACAGATTTAGCTTTTTGAATTTAGAGTTCAAAATTTTTTTTCTTGAATTTAGAGTTCAAGAATTCTTTTCTCATCAGAGGCACTTTTTTTTTTTCTTCTGTATTTCAGTAGGGTATACACACCAGCCTTTAAATGTTTTCTTCAACTATACTTTCTTAATTCATTCTCTGACAAACTGTTGTTACCATCCTAAATATTTAATGTCTCCTTAGACCCTCTCATGATTCCATAGTGCTATACAATATAGTACAAATACAAGTCTGTAAGTACATACTTAACTGCTCTCTGCAAATCTTTGCTCAAATTACACTAACGTTTTCACTTTCCCCAGAACATATCAGCCAGATCTTACATATTATGTAGCACTCTTGCTACTATAGTGTGCTATTTATAGCCTCCTGACTCTTCCCTGTTTTCAAGTCCTAGTTCAAGTTCCTCCCATGCAAGAAATTTCTTGTAGATGGTCAACATTCTTCTACCACTACTGGAATGCATACAAACATTGATCACTTGAAGATTGTAAGGGTGTCTATGTGATCAATTGTGGTATTGATACAAAATAGCATTACTGTATATTGCTATATATGGCTTTCTAAATATGAAATGAGAATAATGAGTCTATGACGCAAGGACTATAACGTACATTCATTTAGACTGTTCCTACCTGTTGAAAACTAACATGATTAAGATAACTTTCAAAATTGTTGTTCTAGCCATTGCTTGTTTAAAGATAAACATGCTAGATTACCTCAGAAGGTGTTTTCTATCTCTGTATTTCTCAGATATCCTGCTATTACAATAGAAATTATAATTACAATTCTTATTTTCAAATAATCAGGTTGACTAATATGTCAATGAATCTGGCAAATTTCTCATCTTGTACTCATCTTTAACTTTCACAAGTGATTCCTTTTGACTCACACTCAATGTATCTAAAAGTGGTTATAGCCAGAGCTCCAGCCAAGAGGAAGAGCACAATGATTAAAGTTTGGGTTTAATCTCAAACTGTGTCTTTGCTTTTGCTTCTGTATTCTCATTTTAGTATTTCTGAAATATGTATAGTGGTATCCTGCTCTACGCTTAACTCAATTCTACGTGCCATGTTGGATTTATAGCTGATAGTTTCACCTTTTAATTACATTGCATTTCATTATTCTCAATGCCTCCTTTATAAGGGTACCACTTCCATCTGAGAGGGCTCCACCCTTATGACCTAATCACCATCTAAAGGTCTCGTCTCCAATACCACCACTTGGAGAGGTGAACAGTTCAATGTATGAATTTGGAAAAGATCCAACCAGTTAAACTATGTCAGAGACTCTATGGGAGTCTAGTTGGGAAGAAGGGATACACTAGAGAGAGAGAGAAATAGGAAGGATAAGGTGAATAGACTGAAATATAGCACATATGTTTATAAAACTGTTAAGGAATAAAAAAAATACTAAAAAGAGACTATTTATTGAAGGCTTGACAGCACTTTTGTGGGGTGTTCATATCATCAATGGATGAATCCATTGATAATTTATAATAGGTCACTGTAAGATGCCTATGAACAAATTCTGTGTCCCTAAAGTCTTCCTTCACTCTATTTCATATTCCCTCTGTCTCCTGTTCAGCATGAAGTGTGTTTTCTTTTTTACCTCACATCCCCTGCCAACCATTGTTGTTCCTTCTCTTTATGTGGGGGCCCAGAGCATTGTAGTCAAGCGACTGTGAGATGAAACATCAGAGTTCCTGTATCAAATCAAACCATTCCTCCTTAAATTGTTTATGTTGGAGATTTTGTCAATCTGATGGAAACTGACAAGTATAGATGTTTAATCACAACTCTTTTATATAGCATTATAAAAGAGGGTTCTAACTGTTGTGGGAGACTGTGGTGAGAATTCTGGAGTTTTGGTTTCTTAAAAAAAACACACACAGAATTTCAAATGTGCTTTCATTTTAATCCCAGGTGTGGGGATATGGGGCTGCTTCAGATTGTCAATAGCAGCTGACTATGATTTGCCCCATGCTCTAGCAGGGGCGTGGTTTTGCCAGCTGCAGATAGTTTCTGCAATTGTGTGATATTTGGAATTCTAGGGACTTTTTAGAAGGAGTATAAATGCTAGAGCCCAGAGAGGTTGGGTGAGTTGTGTATTGGTTGGTTGGTTGTTGGTTATTGTTGCAGTTGTTGTTAAGTAGTCATGCAGGAAGAAACAACAAAAAGAAGAAATTACATATCCTGATGGCAAAGGTCAAACTTGTCCCCAAGGAACTTAACACCCCTAATCTGCAGGAAGCAGTCTAATGATAACATAACCCCTTTCTGACTCCTGACTTTATTCATGGATTTCTTTCCTTTCCTCTCTATCCTTTTTTTCTCTACTACCTAGTGTTAGGGGGTTGAAAGGGTAGAAAATGAGTAAGGAAGTGTGGAATAAAAAGAAAAAAAACCCACAAAGTAGCAAAAGACAGCTACAGGAATCTTCCTGGAATAAGTACTCCCATACCAATGAGGGTGGAAGAGAGGAGATGTCACCATTGGACGGATACTAGGATAGCTCCTAAATGGCTTCAATCTTGGGGCTAGTCTGTATTCTCATTTTATATTCTAAAACTACAAGGTAGGACAGACAAACAAGCAGACTTTACAGAAGCCTACGTGGCAGACAGCAGGTTGTTTCAGCTCTTTCTATGTGTCATTCTATTCCAGGTAGCAAGGGAAGTCACGCTTGACAAATTTGTAGTACAAACGACGATTTAAGTAAATAAATTTTTGATGAAAACTTCATATATAAACTTTTCTTTTGTCAAACTGTATCAGGTTCCTTAGAGGAAGAATGGGGGAAAGGCTGTCTCTATCCCAGGGAAATTGCTCCTGGAGCCCTCAGAGACAGAGCTACTATGTTTCTGAGGAGGAGGGGAGAGGGAGCCAGGAAAAGAAGAGACCACCTCCCTCTGAAACGTCTCACCTTACACTACCCTCACCCTGAAGTGCTGCAAGGGGACCTCTTTCCAAGTGCCCAGGTAGACCCTTAGCAGAGGCTGTCCTTCAGAATCAGGGAGATCTGGACCACTTCTTTGTGAAACAAGAAGGTCTCTGCATGGCTCTTGGGGAAACTTATCACCTCTAAGACAATAAAAGTAATTAGAGAAAATCCAGCCATGACCAGAAAGAACCTTCAGGAAAGAGAGAAAAGAGATGCCCAGGATCTGGTAACTGGTATCAATCCTTGCTTTCCTGGTCCCCCTGGCTAACTACTGTACTTGGAGCCATTAGGTCTTTTGCTCCTAGCTCCCACTGTAGGACCCTGCATGATCAACTGCCTACTTAATCATGTAAAGCAGAGAGTAAATTCTGTTAAATTGTTAGTACTGGAGGGGACAGGATAACCTTGTCATTAGTCCACAATTTGACTCATGCCCATAGAACTAGTATGGAGGTGAAACAGGGCACAGATCCTAGAATGAGCTGACTGTCTTAGTTTGGGTTTTATTGCTGTGAAGAGATACTATGACATGACAACTCCTATAAAGGACAACATTGAACTGGGGCTGGCTGACAGTTTCAGAGTGTTAGTCCATTATTGTCATGGTGGGAAGCATGACAGCGTGCAGGCAGACATGGTGCTGGAGGAACTAAGGGTTCTATGTCTTGATCCTCAGGCAGCAGAAGGAAACTACACGATGCCCTGGACATAGCTTGAGCATAGGGTATCACAAAGCACAACCCCACAGTGACATACTTCCTCTAACAAGGCCACATGTCCTAATAGTGCCAATCTCTATGAGCCAAGCATTCAATCATAGGAGTTTATGGGGCTATTCCTATTCAAACTACCACACTGATGCCATGTTAAAGGCACCAAAGTACCACGCTGACCTAAAACTCAGCACATAGACCCCAGCATCTGCCAAAAACAAGAACAAGGACCTAATCCATCATGGTCCATAGTTTTAGGAAAGTCCCCAAGTGTATTAACCTTGCTGTTTTGGCTTCTGTAACTGCTTATTGCTAACTGTGCTTGCTAATTGGAGTGTGTTAACCAGGACGTGGTCTTAGTGCATAAAAATAACAAAAACAGCAAAGCTCATAGCTGCATGATTTGGGCAACTTCCCCTGTGCAGTCTCCAGGCTGAGAGTAAGCACTTTCTATTCAGATTTAAGCATGTTCGTGTATTTTCTATGTTACAAGGGGTACCTTGTAATATTGGTTTTTCATAGAATATTAGTTAACTATTTTTATACATATCTTTCATAAGAATATTTTAATGCATTCAGATTTGCTGAATTTTTATGAAACTGAGTGTTGAATTTTTCAAGTATTTTCTTGTACCACCTGATTAGATCCTATGTGGTGTTCCTTCTCTATCGTACTGATATAATTGATTACACTAATTTTCGAAACTTGAACTAAGTATATATTCTTATAATTAATCCTACTTTGTTCATAGCCCTTTTTTTAAACATTGCTAATTTTAATGAACTAAATATTAGTGGGTATTTTTGTGTATGTGCCATTGGGAGACAACATAGTCTGTTTCTTATATCTTTGATAAAATTTGGAGTCAAGTTAGCACTGGCAACATACAGTAAATTGGAACATGTTCTTTGTTCTGAAGAGTTTGTAGAAAATTGACCTTTATTCTTACTTAAATATTTGGCATAACTCACCATTAAAACCATTTGGGGAAATAACTGAAATTATAAACGGAATTTCTTTAATACTTACAGAGCTACTCAAAGTACCTGTTTCATACTAAGGGAACTGTAACAGTTTGTGGTTTTGGAGAAATTGGTTTATTTCAACTGTTCTGTACTTACTCTCTCTCTCTCTCTCTCTCTCTCTATATATATATATATATATATATATATATATATATATATATAAAGTTTTTGTGGTGTTTTTATTATCATTTTAATGTCTGCTAGGTCAGTAGTCGTATCCTATCATTCCTAATATATGTAATTTGCATAGTCCCTTTACTTTCAATTGTATTGATCTTTTCAAAGAAACATCTTTTATTTTACTGATGTTCTGTTTTTTCTGCTGTAGTGTTCACTGGTCTGTGTTATTAGCTTTGATATTTCATGTTTTGTTTGCTTTGAAGTCATCTTGCTAATGTTTTTCTGGTTACTTAATATGGGAAGTGAGATTATTCACTTAAGAATAGTCTTATTTTCTATACTAGGAGTGCTATAAATTTTCCCTTCAGCTCTGCCTTAATTCATTTCCCAAATTTTGATACTTTGTATTTTCCCTTTCATAGAGCACAGCATATTTTTAAAATTTTTCTTTAAGATATTACAGCATGGCAGACACTAGCTCCTGAGACTGTATGATTGATACTTATGATTTACATTTAAAAATCATATAAAATCTACTGACAGTATTTTCTTGAGGATAATTAACCACTTGCCTTTAAAATACCCTATGTTCTTAATCATTTTTTTTAAACAAACTGTGGGAATTAAAATGTAAAAAAGAAAATGTAAATGATGCTGACTCATACAAAATAGCACCATTTGTGTTATATGTGATATGATGATAGTTTCATGTGATTCCATGATTATGTCTTATAAGATAATATATATGGCTCTTAAATTTCTCAATATCTACCATATTGGATTAAAGTTAATAAAGAAAAAAGGTGTGATATAAGTCAGAGTCAGAAATAAGACTTGGGCTCTGATGAGACTTTGTGTGTTCCGTATGTCTTTCGAGGAAGAGAATGAACTCTCAAGAACAGGTACAAGAAAGCTGTAGCCTTGATTGGCTGAGTTGAAGTCTTTAGTATGTCCATCCAAGTGGTCAGAATGAACAAGAACTAAATACCAAAGACATGACTTCAGATGAAAGCCACTTAGATCATTTCCAGTACCAGGTGACAATCTAGTCTGCATTAGTCTGGAATACTTACACACTTAGCTGGTTATCAGTCAAACTGGGTAAGGTTATTTTAATCTTACCTATTAAAGCAAAGATAATCGTGCCTGATATGTAATATTGCTGGTCAGAGCAAAATCGGTAATGCATAAATTGAGTGCTGAAAAAAATTAGGGTGCATATATGTTCATTCTGCCTTCCTCAATTTCTTCCTCTCTGAAGTGGTGTGTAGCATGGATTCACACATGGACTCTGAAATGTCTAGACCTCATTTCTCATGTGGCAAATTATATAACGCCTTCATGCCTCAGTTTTATTTGAATAGAATTAACAATTATCCCCACCTCCTAAAATCACTAAGACAGTTAAATGAGTCAATATGTATAACATGGTTAGAGTATTTCTGGGTGAGGCATATTGCAAGTATTTCCATGGTGCTGTGGCAATTGGCTGATATTAAAGCTTTCATTTTGAAGAGAAGCATAGGAAGGCAGAGGAGGAAGAGGAGAAGAAAGTAGGAAAGGAGGAGGATGAAAAAAAAGGAAGGTAAAGGGGGCAGGAATAGAAATAGGGAGGACAAAGGAGGTAGAGGGAAGAGGACGGAGGGGGTGACGAGGAGAAAGGAAATTAGCTTTATATCGTTCTCTTTTTTCTAAGAACTTGAAAGGAATCTTCATGTGCTAGATAGGATGCGTGCTGCATGAACTGTCTCTAGTAATGAAATGACAGTGTTGGGGATTTTCTCTCTTTCTTCCTTTGGTTTGTTTTGAGACTAAAAGCAGGCTATCTGGAAAGAGAAAACAGCCTTCATAATCAATGAGCAAGGAAGGCGAAGTAGCTCCTGGAGAGAGAAGCCAGGAGTGACAGATAATCACTTCATTTGCCTCTCAGTTCTCTGGAGACAGTCCTCATGGAGAGAGTCTCATTGAGGCGCTCCCTGGGGAACTTTCTGGAGACAATCTTCATGGAAAGAGTCTCATGAGGAGCTCCTGTGGGATTTTCCCCTTAATGGATGGATGTCTCCGTAGTAAACAGGGTGAAAATTGGTTTTGCTTTGTCTCCTAAGTGTAGAACCGTATGGATTTTTTTTTTTAAATCATTGCTGGCAACCAGCTCTGCATGACAGCACTGCACACAAATACCATGGACGATGATGAATGGATTGAGGAATGCGGGTTGTGTTGTACGGAAAGGGTAAGACATTATGTCGATGTAATTGCTTCATCTCCCTTGGGACAGACATAGTTCAAAGAAATTTGAGCATAAATGAGTCACAAGAAATGTTGTTGGGGTTATCCAGGAGTCATCTCTCTGATTACAGTGAAAAAAATTTATATTTTCTTAAGGCACTATAGGTGCACCTCACTATGGATCTCACACAGGTATTTAGATCTATATGAACTTTGACATTTTTGTGGCATCTTCCCAAAGACAGAGAGAAATTACAGACACGAAGCCATCAGAGACCTGTCCATTTGAAAGGGATTTTTCAACATTTTCCTCAGCTGCATAATAAGCAATTTAGATCTTTCATTTCAGGTATCATTCTCCCATATTTAACTGTTAGTATTTCCCATCAGAATATGCTGATATGAATCCTGAGAAGCCCATACTAATGGGTTCTAATTAACAATTGTTTGTGTAACCTTTCTGGTTTTCAGTTTAAAAAAAAAAACTACCTTTGGAAATCTAGGTATTTTAAAGTGCTTTTGTGAGAGAACTATACTAATTGTTAGCAGAAAAGAAGCTTAACAAATGGTGCTGCTTAAATGCTTTGTAGCACTGGCTGGATGGATGGATGGTTTCTCCCTGGTGGAGTAAATAACTCTGATTATTATTTATTGCCTTTGAACATTTTCAAGACTTTCACTATTTACATGGCTCTACCTGGTCTTGTTCTGAGACCTGGCCATTCTTGCTATAATTGATGACTTTTTTTTTTAATATGAGAAACTGGTTCTATAATCTGTATTTACCAAAATTGTACCTCAGCGAACACCAAGTAGTCCCTTGTCCTCTGATGTCATGTTATCATCCAGAAAGCATTGCTTCTGAACTCTGACAGCAGACTTAAATAGAACATTCTGGAATATTCTTCCTATAGCACGAGGGAACAGTTGCCATTGTCCTGAACCTAATGCTTCTTTACGATCATGTCGCTTCTCTTCTGTTGAGATCCAGATTCTGAGCAACAGCCAGCACTGGTCCTCATGGACCTTATCAGTAAATCATTTGTTTCCTTCCTTTGTAGTTTTTGCCATTATTCTTAGCAAACAAGATTATCTATTCTACCAGCTTAACTGTTACACCATGTTAAAGGCATCCAAAAAAAAAAAAAAAATAAGGTTAAGTGGAGGTATTTTACAGCCAGATTTCTGGGCCACAAACCTGACGTCTATCTTTTCCTTGCAGTGCACCCTGGGAAAAGATACTTGGGGTACTAGCTCTATTTCCTAAGCCCTTCATCTACAAAATAGGAATCAAATGAACTCACTTATGTTAAATATATATAAAAATAATGTCACAAGTTATGATTGTATTTCCAATTATTTCTCTTAGTGTTGTCTCATAAAATGTCTAGAATATCATAGTATATGTATTTGTCAAAATAAGCCATTGATAAAAGTGCAAATAAAATGAGTGCCAGTGAGAAAAGGTCTTCAGGATTCCTGTCTAGAGTTTTGGCAGAATCAGCCTTGACCCAGATGTTTACAGATTATCCTTTTCATCATCCCAATTCTTCCATAACTCTCAATGCTATAGAGCACCCACAAGAGAGTCGGACTCTGAGTGGATTGTGGTAATTGTACGAGAGTGCTCTGGAAAGAACACTTTTCATAGCCTTGCAGTCAGGAGAGGGAATGCATATCAGGATGATCCGGGGTAGATAATTCAGCAGGTAAGCTCACATTTGTATGGAGCTGGGACTTTCAGAGAGTCAAGGGCAGAGTCATCTGGGTTGGTGCACATACATCATCCGATTGTCAAGGCAGGGAAGCACTACAATCACTCTTGACAAAGAGAGAGAGAGAGAGAGAGAGAGAGAGAGAGAGAGAGAGAGAGAGAGANAGAGAAGAGAAGAGAAGAGAAGAGAAGAGAAGAGAAGAGAAGAGAAGAGAAGAGAAGAGAAGAGAAGAGAAAGCAGAAGGGTTACCTTTCAAGTAAAAGTTTATCACAGGGCTCTGTAGGTCAATTTCTAAAAGCATCCACCTCCTCAGTGACAGGCTGAGGTTGCTGCACTGTAGACCTCCCCATTACATTCTTGCATTTCTCAGTTTTTCTGAATGCTTGTGATTCCATAAAGCATATATACTACATAACAATAGTTTTTCACAATACACATCCCACTGCTACTACTTTTTACATGGTAATGCTTTTAAATACCCTTAATACAATAAAGCAATTAAAGACACTCCTACAATTATTACAGTGAAAAATGTTATAACAATTATAGATGAAGTACACACATGAGTTATTTAGTTTTATGGAGATGGCTTTAAAGGGTTAAACTGCTTGTGGGTCTGTTTCCTATGACATCTTTCCTTTTAATATAGTGTTAAGGACCCACTGAATGTACTTGGCTGAAAATAACAGAAAACTCTGCCCAAGATTGTTTAAATAAAATTTAAATATTATTTAAGTAATAATGTACTTAAGTAAGCACATATATGAGCCCACTGGAGAGGACAAGACATAGGTTGACCAGCCTCATGATGTTAAACAAGAGATTCAATAATGGCAGAAGAAAGTCTGTTCTTCCTATCTCTTTTCTCTTCCATTTGCAATGTTGGAAGATGTTTCCTCTCATGAGGGTGGAATGTTTTCCAGGCTGGGTCACATGTATCCTCAGATTTGTGTATTGGTATGTGGATCAGATTTGACTTCAAGGGTAAGAGGGAAAAGAATCAGAAGATACCTTGTCTGGGTATATAGCTAAGCAAGTAGAGTACTCTCCTCCCACACAGGAAGCCCTGGATTTTGTCCCCAGTACCACATAAACTCAGCTGGCAGCGCACACCTGTAAGCCTAGCACTTTGCAAGTGGAAGTGAGACATCAGAAATTCAAAGTTACCCTCAGCTGCTTCAAGGTCATCTTCAGCTTCACGGGCCTTTCAAGGCCAATCTGGGATGCATAAGAACCTAACTCAAAAACTAAAGCAAAACAAAACAGAACAAAAAAACCCACAATACAACAAAACAATAACTATACAAACTAAAAGTAAACATACATACAAATAAAGCTATATAATTGGAGCACAGTTCTCTAATTCTAAACAAGTTATTTTTAAAATGGCGATGGTACTGTATCAAAAGTACTTAAACACTTGGTGTGGCATGTGCCCCACCCCTACAGGGGACAAAGCAGCAGAAGCCGTTCCCAAAAAGCACAATCACAAACCAAAATTTCACAAAATTGGTGGGGGATCAAAATAGCACACCCAAACACTCCGAGAATCCATGAGCATCCAGGCTATCAACCCAGCAGAGCATCCCATCAGGTGAATGAATCATTCTGTTAGAATTCTTTTCTTCCTTCTGCTGTCTAGACATGAGCACAGATACCTTTTTATGTTCAAAGGAAAAAAGGCTTCCTTCCCATGCAACGATCCCGTCAGAAACTGGAACTGGACGATACTCTTCGGTCGAGGACTGGGGACCGAGTACGAGGCCTTTAACGTCGACGCAGGAAAGGAGCAAGAAGAGGACACACGAGAAGACGGTCGAGGGATGTGTGATCCAGTGGATCCAGTGGGACTGGGAGGGTAAGAGGTCGAGTATATACGAGAAATATGTTGTAGTGTGCCCTAGATTTTCTGTGTTCTCTTCACACTTGCAAATTACATTTTGTACATGACAAAAGAAAGGGTCAGAAAAGAAACCAAGCCAAATCCTTGTCTAGGGTCTAGGGTCTTCTAGGACTTTTATATTTTATATTTAACATTTATATATAATCATAAAAAATTCATTTTTTATTTACTGCCCCAGACAGGTTTTATTTTATTTATAATATTCCCTGTTATCAATAACAGGGAATATTTGGCATGTGGTTGTTACGAACGAAACACAGTGTTTTTCTACCTTTCTTTCAGCTTTTTCTTTGAAATGCTCCTCCTGCGTTTCTAACCTCATTCCCATTGTCAGCCATCCTCTCCACATTCCAGTCAGGGGCGTGGAATCACATACACACCATCTCTCCACAATGATGGGATTGTGAAGGGAGACAGAGCTCTTCTTTCAAAGCCACTTGCTAAGTAGCAGTAGTCAGCCTGCAGTTCTGAGGTACTGAGAACAGAACCTCAGACTTTCCTTTCTTTGAACCAGGTACTGAAATGCCAAGTATTGAATAATGAGGACAGAGTAGGTTCTTTGCTGAGCAGGTAGCAGCTGTAGCCTCAGGGAAAGGCTGGAAGCTTCCATCCCAGCCAGGGGCTATAATTTCAGCTGGGAGGTGGTGAGACACACAGAGACCCAGGGAAGTGCTACAATAGTAAGGTATATATGAAGGGCAGAAGGACAATAACTATTTCACTTACAAAATAGAAAAACTTTTCATGCGTTAGAGCTATGGATTGACTGAATATATCTATTGGGAGAAAGAGGAGAGTGGGTGACAAAATATGAAGAGACCCAGGACAGCTGGTATTCCAATGTCATTAGTGACAGCTTCTTCTTAGAGAACCATGTCTGCATTTTGTGTCCTTATGGTATAGTGACCACAAGATATTTACCTAAAATTGTCCCTGACTAAACACTGTATTATACATCCCCATACAAAGACCACAAAAGGATATTTTCTTTAAAGCAAACAAAGTCATAGTTAGGGAAAGGCCTTGGATTCTGGAATAATAATAATTAACACCGAGAAAACTTAACCTAATCTCCAAAGACTAGATACCCACATGGATCTCTCACGATACCGCAGGGAGTTCAAGGACATAGTCAGCCACACACTGGTGAACCCTGAGACCCAGGCTCCACACAAAGTAAGATTTGGAGAAATGTTAAAAGACAGGGAATTCTGCAAGAAAGCCTCTTCAGCCACAATAGACAAAACAAATAACAACCTGAGAATTGCCTGGGTGGCTCTGTGTGACCACAGAGGTACTGCATCATCCAGCAACAAGGGTGACAGTCCATAGGCTGGGATGTGAATGTGTTCTTTATGGATTCAAACAGTGCATTCTCAACACAGCACACAGTCTTCACAGCGTCAACCTCTGGTCTTCCTATACCCAGATGTCTATGTATACACACACACACACACACACACACACACACACACACACACATGGCAGTCTCAAAAGCAACATTGTTCCAGCTTTTGTAGACTATATTGGCCTAATTTTGCAGATATACTTTTTACTAATTAAACTTCTTTTCTGAAACCCTCATAGCCTGCTAATTCACTTAGATATACTTACGAGGAATTTTCTTTAAAGAAAAAATATTCCATGGTATTAACTACTTGGGGTAACCTTGAAGAAAGGCCATCTCTTTATCCTACCACCCAGTCACAAAGCATGTCGTAGACCACACTTTGGAATGATGGAGATAAAGTGGTGAACAAGAGTTCATTGGGGACTCTCCTACATTGTGGAACAATTCACAATGCACAAGCTCTTATCAGTTCCAAGGCTCTATTTCTTCCTTTGTGCAATATTCTTCTGCTTGGCGAGGAATACAATTAAAAGCATTGGTACACGATACAGAAGACAAGGATGGCCAAGGAGACTGCAGCCATTATACTCCTGATATCATCAAAATAGACAACTTTCAGATCACGAAGAATAAAGATGTCCCAGTGTATTCTGTGCGCCTTCACAGGCCATATGGGCAAAGAATATACATTTGTGTTAATTTTTCTCAAACTGCAGCATCATCACACTTCTGTTGCTTTTTCTGAGAACTGAATGGGGAAATACATTTTTAGCCAATAAAAGTTTCAAGGATAGTTGAATTAAAATTTAAACATGATGTCAAAATGACCTAGAGCTTGTCTATAGTAGTGTTTAGGATTGAAACAAGATACATGTATCATGGAGTTACATCTCCAGCTCAAAATTGTCTAAAATGCTTTTTTTACCATAAGACAAGAGTTGAAAATAATTAGCATATTTCGTAGGGCAACAGTTAAATCTTGAGATCACCTCCCAGCCCCTCCATGCTTTGCCCATACTGTTTGCTCCTTTAAACTTTATTTTACTGAATTGCTTCTTTTGAATTTTATTTTACTGACACCCTGCCTATTCCTCTCTGTGACACCTTCCAGATCCTTCCAACAACCAGAAATGTGACCATCATCTATATCTACCCTAAGACATGGTATGCCCTTGACCCTATTCTAGTATACATGTTTATGTAATTACCAGAATTGCAATCCTAAACTTCTTAAAGGAGACAGCACTACTTATCCATACTCATTTCTTTTTTTTTTTCAACTTTTATTAGATATTTTCTTCATTTACATTTCAAGTGTTATCCAGAAAGTTCCCTATACCCTCCCCCCTCCCGGCCCTGCTCCCCTACCCATCGCTCCCACTTCTTGGCCCTGGCGTTCCCCTGTATTGGGGCACATAAAGTCTGCATGACCAAGGGACCTCTCTTCCCACTGATGGCCAACTAGGCCATCCTCTTCTATATATGCAGCTAGAGACATGAGCTCAGGGGGTACTAGTTAGTTCATGGTTATTCTTCCACCTAGAGGGTTGAAGACCCCTTCAGCTCCTTGGGTACTTTCTCTAGCTCCTTCTTCCTTGGGAACCCTGTGTTCCANCTGTCTTTTTTCCACTGGATAGTTTTAGCTCCCTTGTCAAAGATCAGGTGAGCATAGGTGTGTGGATTCATTTCTGGGTCTTCGATCCTATTCCATTGATCTACCTGTCTGTTGCTGTACCAGTACCATGCAGTTTTTGTTACGATTGCTCTGTAGTACAGCTTGAGGTCAGGCATGGTGATTCCACCAGAGGTTCTTTCATTGTTGAGAAGAGTTTTCACTAGTCTAGGTTTTTTGTTATTCCAGATGAACTTGCTAATTGTCTTTTCTAGATCCTTGAAGAATTGAGCTCATTTCTTATAATGCTAACGAAGAGTGTATGTTAGAAATTAACTGAGATCTATGTCATTCAGTGGAGAAGAGCAGTTTTACTCCAATTCTGTATTCCACTACTGTAAAGAGGGCAGTAATTCTGACCTATAGCAAAGTGTATAGAGTAAGATCTCCCCTTAAAATGAGTTCAGTGAGGACGCATCTGTCTTGTGTTTTATTATAACTGTCCAGGTACAAGTGAATTTGTTCACAAAGAACAGAAACCTGATATGTAGTCCTAAGTGGGGTTTCATTTTTTCTCCTTTCAAATAAATGTATTTATAGGTAGCGGCTATAGGGTAGATTTGGATGCCATCAGGACTTCTAGTTTCTCTTTGTGAAATAGCTTCTGTCTTCACATTCCAAACTACCTCCTGTACCTCCAGGACACCAGGATCTCGTATAGGAATGAAGGAAGAACCAGTACAAGTGGCATTGCTGGGCAAGCCTTTCCCTTTTACACGTTTATGGGAGCCTTCCTTCATGGTTCTTATATTTCACTGGCCAGAATTAAGTCACCTGGGCATCTTTCTTTGAAAGATGTGTATGGATATATTTAATAGAGTACTTTGCCATTCCAAATGAAAAGGAGAGGAAATAAAGAGGGAAATTACATTGGTAACTAGATATGACTAACAGATTCCTTATTAATATCAAAATTTATAAGAGGTTGAACATGGGGAAGAGAGTATATCTGTGTTAAGTATTTGTGTGTGGTTTTACTGGTCCGTTTCCCATTGAGCTGAACAGTGAGTAGGTGATGATCTCTCAGGGCTAGAGAACGTTGCGATTACACAGGTGTATATCATGCATACATTTCTTAATATATACTCTTGATCTTTGGTACATGGAATTACATAGAATTAAATGACACTTGCCCTCCCAAAAGTGGTGCCTGTGATAAACAATCACTGAGGAGTGACTCTCAAACTGTTTAAATGCATCTCTTATTTAAACCTCAACAATTTTGTGTCAAGAAACCCCATTTTACAGATTAATAAACCAGAACTTGGATGTGAAGCCCAGATATAAAATCTAGAATCTTATACACTTGACCAAGAAAAATGTCAGGATATTTTTGAAAGGATAAATAAAAGTCACTAACATGCTTCAACCTAAAGTGGTAGTGAAGATATTTCCTCAGGAAACATCCATATCTGGGGGTGAGTGGGGGGAAAATCTTAGGAAAGGTCATATCTAAATTATAAATGAGAACAGAATTTTTATCTAAATAAAAATTAATCTCCATTCTTTTATGCACATACTGGCGATTTTAAAAACTTTTGCCTCCAGGAACAATCCTCCATTGCTGGTGGGATAGGAGGCTGGTACAACTACTCTGGAAATCAGTTTGGCAGTTCCGCAGAAAATTGGACATAGTATTACTTGAGGACCCAGCAATACCACTCCTGGGCATATACCCAGAAGGTACTCCAACATGTAATAAAGACACATGCTCCACTATGTTCATAGCAGCCTTATTTATAATAGCCATAAGCTAGAAAGAACCCAGATCTCCCTCAACAGAGGAATGGATACAGAAAAGGGGGTACATTTACACAATGGAGTACTACTCAGCTATTAAAAACATTGAACTAATGAAATTCTCAGGCAAATGGATGGAACTAGAAAATATCATCCAGAGTGAGGTAACCCAATCACAAAAGAACATACATGGTATACACTCACTGATAAGTGAATATTAGCCCAGAATCTTGGAATACCCAAGATGCAATTTAGACCAAATGAAGCTCAAGAAGAAGGAAGATCAAAGTATGGATACTTCAGTCCTTCTTAGAAAGGGCAAAAAAAAAAAAAAAAAATGACCATGGGAGGAGATACAAAGTGCGGAGCAGAGACTGAAGGAAAGACCATCCAGAGACCTCCCCACCTGGGGATCCATCCCATATACAGTCACCAAACCCAGACACTATTTGTGGATGCCAACAAGTGCTTGCTGACAGGAGTCTGATATAGCTGTCTCCTGAGAGACTCTGCCAGTGCCTGACAAATACAGAGGTGGATGCTCTCAGCCAACCATTGGACTGAGCACAGGGTCCCCGATGAAGGACCTAGAGAAAGGACCCAAGGAGCTGAAGGAGTTTGCATCCCCATAGGAGGAACAACAATATGGACCAACCAGTACCCCCAGAGCTCCGTGGGACTAAACCACCAACCAAGGAGTACACATAGAGGGACCCATGGCTCCAGCCGTATATGCAGCAGAGGATGGCCTTGTGGGACATCAGTGGGAGGAGAGACCCTTGATCCTGTGAAAGTTCAGTACCCCTGTTTAGGGGAATGCCAGGGTGGGGAAGCGGGAGTGTGTGGGTTGGTGACCAGGGGGAGGGGATAGGGGTTTTCAAAGTAGAAACCAGAAAAGGGGATAACATTTGAAATGTAAATAAAGAAAATATCTAATAAAAAATATAAAAAAAATAATAAAAAAAACCCTCACCGCAAGTCTGCTTTCATTTTGTCTCCTGACATGAGACAAGGAAACCAGTGTAAAGCATTCACAGTTCCCCAGCAACAAATAGATTGGTAACTTGGGATTTAAGCATGTTTATGAGAAAAAAACTTCAGGATTTTATGTCGCTGAGCCAGCTCTATAGGACTTTTCTGTTGCTCCTCAACCTAGCGATGCTCTAGGTCAGAGCATGCTCTTGTCCATCAGGAAAGTCGCTATTAAAATGGAAACAGGCTTTGAACTTCAGAGACATAGGACAGGCGTAGTCACTGAGTGAAGCTTGGCATACTACAACCCACAGCAGGTCTACAATGACAGTTAAGCCCATGCATAATATGGCAAGGCAAAGTGTTCTAGGTTGTTAAGTGAAATTTCAGAACAATCCATCCTTTACGACTTTCTGGATACTCACTGGGACACCAGGGTCGAGAAGGGGCTCAGTATCCTTGCATTAAACCTACAGGCATCGAGTAATGTGGCTTCATTTTCAGCTGATTAGTGTGCCCATACCTGTAGATACTTATACTTACCTCACTGGGAGTTAGGAGATACGAGTAATGCATGCACGGAGTGCTTAATATTGTGTGCTACTTGTCCTCCAGTGGCTAGAGTTGGCACTGAGCATGGGACTTGGTGGTTCCATATTAAAGTCTGTGATTCTTCATTAGTTGTAAGAAGGTACCTCACACCCTTGTCACACACCTCTTTCTGAAGTACACTAGTGTTTGCCTGTAGTTTTAAAATCATGCTACTGCCAGGCGTGGTGGCGCACACCTTTAATCCCAGCACTTGGGAGGCAGAGGCAGGCGGATTTCTGAGTTCAAAGCCAGCCTGGTCAACAAAGTGAGTTCCAGGACAGCCAGGGCTATACAGAGAAACCCTGTCTCGAAAAACAAACAAACAAACAAACAAACAAACAAAAATCACGCTACTGCCCTTTCCAATTTATCATCTCTGTTTTTCTTCCTGCCTTAATCTTAGTGGCTTGGTCCATCTAGTCCCTGCCAAACATCTTTGGGAACCTGACCATAGCGGAGGCCGCAGGCCTTAGCTGCCTCCGAGGTCTTACATGGTTGCTGCATCCCTTTGCAGAAAAGCCCCTGTTCTCCTTCCCTAGTCTCCTTTCCTCTTGGGGCCCAGAAGTCTCACCTGTCCCTTCCACCCAGCAATTTATTCCTGGTCTTTCTTATTGACAAATCAAGAACCAAGTAGGGAACTAGACCTTAGTATCAGAACCTCCTGTTACACACCAGTAAAAGGAAATCGTGAAAACAACCTTACAAAGATAACACTGTATCCACTGCCCTGGTGATCTACTTGCTTAAGGTGAAAGGGCTATTAGGGAAGCATCCCGTCTGACCTGCTGCTAAGGTTTAGATACCATCTGCAGCCTCGCTTTCTGTCCATTGTTCCTGTAGCTACAAATCAATGTTATGACAGAGGCACCCCAGGTCAACAGCACCACGTGAGTAGATCCAAGTGTCTCATTTAAACTTTTACATCAAAGGCAAACGCACATGGCATCTATACAGCCTCGGATAGACCCAAGGTAAAAACATGCAGGTTTTTAAATTACAAAGTGCTAATGATGGAACCCACACAGACTAATTGTGACAATGTGACAATCAAGCATAGAGTGGAATTGTTCTCAACAGTTTCCTCACTATTCAGGGAAGCCTTAGGCTTCTATTAAGGGTTCTCCAAAGCTGGCAGGTCTCATCTTTGGCCCTTATCTCTGTGGAGTAGTTCAGTAAATGTCATAGTGCATTTGGCACTTACCATCTTGGTGGGGTGGTTCAGTGTATGCCATAATTCACAGACTTCAGAGTCATTATTTTAGGTTGCTCATTTTCTTTTCAGTCATATTGGCAACCTGATGGGAAAATAATTAACATCATCAGATGTTCTGAGCATTTCACACTTTCAGGATGGCCTCCACAACAATTCATGTTGTTTTCTTCTAAATAACATTTTTGTATCCGTTGCTGCCTTTATTAAATGCATAGAGGTTATTTTTCCCTATTCTTTGGTGGTGTCAGTGACTGAACCCCAAACCATGTGAATGCTAGCCAAACCTCTGAGCTATACTTATAACCCTTGGTGTTTGAGACAGAGTCTCTCCAGTACAGGCCATCTTGAACTTATTTCACAGCCCTGTCTGGTCTTGAACTCGTAATCTCCTGTCTCTATCCCGAGGGCCTATGATTATAGATATATACCACCATACCCAGATCATAGAGGCAATATTTGAGAAAGGATATTTAGAGCACATCTACCCCTTCTTCCATAAATATTAGTTACTTCTCTTATTGTCTGACTAGAGGAAATAAAGACAAGGCTTAATTCTTCTAACAGAACGGACAAAGAACATCAATTACAGAAATAATTTCAGAATCAGGAACAGAATCTTGCTAGGTAAGAATTTGAATGTTTCATATGCACAATAGGTAGCATGGAAGTTGAGAAATAAGTTACAGAAGAGAGGGCATTATTATAGATGAGATTTGAGTATAACATTTTTACATGTCATTAGACACAGCTTAATTGTTTCATTTTGCTTTCTATGAGCAAAAAATTATATTTAAATTTCCATTCTGGGCATGTATAACATTATTTTCTCTTAATGAATGGCTTCTTTAACCATCATGAGTGGCTGTATGAGTTTGTTCATTGGAAAGAATTTCAATTTAATTATGCAGATAGTTATCATTAAAATGTGAGGCTAATTCAGTTTGTCTCTCTAGTGAGGAATATTATTTTGTAGGTGATTTAATTAATGGCATGTATATATAAAACTAACAGTATCTATACTGAATATGTTCATGAGTGATTTATGCTGTATAAGTACTTTGTGAATATTACTTTTGAATATTAGAGTAATGGCTTTCTGAATATTACTTTTGAATATAAGAGTAATGGAAAATAACAGAGAGACTAAATGAAACCTGGATTACCTATGTTCAATAATATATCTTAAAAGGGAAAAACTAAAGTCAAAATATCTAAATAAATACTTAGATGGATACTGATCATATCTGTCTATAGGAATGATTCTTTGTCAATATATGAGTTTTTGTGACTGAATAATCTGTGACTTTTACAAAGGCCACTCTTCTCCCTTTCATTTAGTTAAGTTAGCAGTACAAGGCATGTGCCCCATGTATATTGTTATACACACCCAAATTGAATTTCAGATCCACAAATGTACGTGAAATATTGATTTAGAAGAAGCAGTGATAGGTAAAACTATATAAGTGGTAAGAAAATAATTTTATTTATTCGAAAGTCTACACGGACTAGACATGCCTTGTCCTTTAGGATGAGGGAGAAATGCTAGTGTGGGCAAATAATATTCTCTTTTGTTTCTCTTCTAGAAGCTTCTGCAATCAGCAGTGAATCCTTCAAAAGAAATCACTCACTTTGTTCCTTTTGTACTGTATGTTAGCTCTGAGCCAAATGATAGTGTGTGTCAGTCAAATGCAATACTTACAATGGCATTAAAATCTGACTATCAATGCAGAAGGTCACGGAAAATTAGGTTATTCTGAATACTATCTCATTTGCTTTACATCCACAATCTATCATTTTGCAAGCCATGGTTAACAAAATGTCAAAAATAAAAAAGAACCTGCTTCAGTGAGAATATACATCTTCATCTCATTTATATGTTATTGTGTTAGGCAGGCTAACATTATCTTGCCAGTGAACATGGTATGAAAGGGATAATACACTTATTTGCTTTGAAAGACCTTAGGTCTTCCTTTTAAACACCAAATTTCTAAAGGCTTGATGCTACAATCCTACATTATTGACTTATTTTAAACTTAAAGAATTTAAGTTCATATGTAATTGAAGAGCTAAAACCAAATAGTTGAAGGAAATGATGTGGGTATTTTAAACTTACCGTTTATATTTCTATTCTCTCGGTTCACAGAATATTTAAATTTGATTATATTATTTACTTCTCCTAGTATAATGGGTACTAGTTACCTAGATGATTCCAAATTCTCTAGCTAGCTACGCCCACCTTTTAAAATATACTGACCTAATAAGAGTTGGAAATCCAGTTTCTTGTCAAGAGCGTAGGGGATAGCATAAAGAATTATTTTCTCATATTTATGGTTCTGACAGTCTCCTGGTCTCTCTTTTTTCACCTCCTGAGGATACCGCCCTTTCTTAGGTATAATCAATAAGCCAGATAATGTCCCAGTGCCCTTCCCAATGCCATAAGTTTCATCTAAATCAAGGCTATGACTGGCAAACATAATGGAACATTTGGGAAAAGAGTAAAGATTGCAATATATCATACACAACAAATGCCTTGAATTTCTCTATTAGATCTCTCTAATTATTATTACAGCACCTATTTCTTTATTGTGTGAGCTAGTCAGCCATGTCCTAGCTTCGATCCAGCCTGCCTCCCACCAGGCTGAGACTGCAGGCATCACTCCTGACTTCGGCATCTTGGCATTCATACAACTGGATAATTCTACTTCTCCAGTGTTGGCAGCTGCAGCTTCCTGCCACATAGCTAACCAGCTTTATCTCCTCTGATTCCGTCTTCTTCTGGATAATGTTACCTTCCTTGCTCCAAGGTCCTGTTTGCTTCCCCCACAGAACAGAACAGTGGTTATTCTTTTTTAGCCTATCCACACAGGCATTGCTGATGTGGAGTTAGCCTTCTTGCTTGGGAGTTGTTTTTCAAGCACCCCTTAATATACACTTCTGTTCCGAGTAAACATTTTCCAGTGACCAATTCTGTATTCTTCAGTTTTTTTTTTTCTCTCCTTCCCATATTATGTAGCAATTTGGAAATGGAAGACTTAGAATTTATCCAAGAGATAAAAGACTGGAGAACTCACTGGGGAGCTGGCTCAGTGGCATTTACTAGACACACACTTGAAGATCTGAGTTCAGCTCTCCAGAACCCACCCCTATTACAGTATTCCTATGGAGATGTAGGATGTGGAGGCAGCAGAATCCCCTGAAGCTGTTTGTTTGCCAACCTGGAGCGGGAGGGGCAAACGGGAAACTTTGTATCAAACTTTGTATCAAACAAGGCAGGCAGAAGCTGAGACTAACCCCCAAGATCAGCCTTTGACCTCCACTATCCTCTAAAGCATACACACACGCTGCATTCCCTCACCCAAACACACACACAAAGGTGAAGAAAGAAATGGGGTGGAGGACAAAGGGAGGAAGCGGGACAGACAATGAAATGATGAAATCACTCATCTTTAAATTTCTCACAGTATTCATCCATTTTCTGTACCTGACAGAGAAACTTAAGGGGAGGCTGGGACCTTGCAGGCTTAACAGCCTTCCTGCAGTCCGCAGCAGGAGCTTAAGCGCATGCACTTTCTCCAGGGTTGTTTCCATGAGCTTATGAAACAGCTGAGTTTCTCAGATGCTAAACAGTATCTCAGGTCTAAGTTTTAATTCTTCACTGTTCCCAGCAAGCATGCCTGCAGGAAAAGACAGAGCATAGAGCCATGGCCGCATGTAGCTACTTCACTTCGAAAACGCACTGTCTCAGACACTGAGCTGTTTTCAGTATTTGTATGTGAGTGGTAGGTTAACCATTCATGTATAATTAATTCCCTCATTTCTAGGCAATTTTCACATGCTCTCACTGACGTGTTCCATCAGAGAGAAACACTCGAGTGGAGGCTTCTTGTTCTGAACCACAGGAGAATTAACCAGTTAATTTTATTTACTTAATTTACCTTTAGTACTAGAAATTAATCTCAGGGTCTTCTGTTACTAGGCAAGTACTCTACCACTGAACTACACTCTCAATCCCAAATTTCTTATATTCCTAAAAAATAAACCCCGGGTAGAGTAAGAGTGTGGTGGAGAATGGAAATGGAGAGAGAGATCGTTGCAGTAACTAAAACATAGTGGAAGGAAATGAAAGTAGTCACTGGCATATGCTGATGTTACTCTTGCAAGAAAAATTATAACTAATAACCTGCTTGTAGAAACTAAACACCTCTTATAAAATATATAAAGAAATACAATGAACACTCTTCCCTTGAATTTGCTGTAACAACTGTCTTTTGTGCAAGTTGATAAATGATAACAAAATCTGAAGACTAAACCTGAGAGCCTTGTCTGAAAAGACCAGCCAAGGGAAAGACAAGGGAGGGGTGCCTGCAAACCATTTTTGTTCACAGAAGGGGTCATTAGCTGAATTCAGACGCACAGCAAACAAACGTGGGTATAAACATTTGTCCCGATGGGCCACAGGACAAAGAAAACACTCCTGTGAGAACAGAGACCAGAGTTTAGGCCTCTTGTCTTTGAAGTTTGAAGTATTTCCCTGGGACTGTCATAGGCTTCTCTCTCTCTCTCTCTCTCTCTCTCTCTCTCTCTCTCTCTGACCTCAGGGAAAGATCACAAATGCAAATTCTCCTTCATCCCCCCCTTTCAGTTTTCCTGCCAAAAACAGGACCACGGATAAAGCTCACCAGTGATTCATGACATACCATCACCGTAAGGTTTCCAGTATAAATGCCATTTTAAGCGAGTCTCTTATGTTTTATTAATGCTTGAAAGACATTTAACAGCAACGATGGTGCCAAATGATTCTTCCCATATCGTGTCATTAAAAGCCAGATGTCTGCAGTGACAGAAGCCCAGGCCAACAGCCCCGGGGGCTTTCTCTCCTGTTCTCCTTTCCTAAGCTCATTTATAAGATGAAATTGTGGGGTGTGGCTCCTCATATTTCTTTCTCTCTGGATGTCAAGTCCCAGTTGCTCTTTATTGACTAGGAGAAGATGAAAGGAAAATAACAAGAAAAAAAAAGAGGAAGAAGGAGACATCAGTGAAGAGAAGATCTTGTAAATTAAAATTCACATCAGAAATCTGTTTCTATTTTTAAACATCTTCCCATGGAGTGAATATGCATTAAAATGATATAGACTTTTATCCCTACTGTTTTATATCCAGTTATCCTATGTGGCACTTTCCTCAAGTCTATCTCTTCCCTAGAGCCTATGCTCAAAGCATTATTTCATTTGCCAACCCAGAGAGACAACTGCGGTGATTGCAGGGTCTGGCTCATGTCCAGGATCTCTTGTGTTGTGAGGTCTCCACTCCTCCTGGGCTTGTGCTGTTGTTTTGCACCCAAGGGCATCTCTAAAGTTCTCACCTTCTTGAGATTCTGTAGGAAAGCTGAGGGGCCGGGCTTGCCGACAGGACACACTCTAGCTTCTAGCTATGGCTCCTATGACGGTGGTGGCCTTCTACAAACCTATTCACGCTGAGTGATTTTTTTTTAAATTTTTTTTTTTACAATCACCAGTTAGGTCCTGGCCCTGCGCAGGTGAATCTCATGGGTAAAACTGCCCTATCCCCACTGACTCAGCAAACATCAGCTTACAGGGATACTGAGTCCTGCAAGGTAAAGGCAATGGCAAGCTTGACTAGAGAAGCATGCAGAGCGTATGGCAGAGTGATTATAAACCTGGACTGCCCTCTGGCAGTGACTGACTGGTCTAGACTCAAATGCCTGACATATGACTTTGGTGGAAGGTTCCCGAGAAACTCTTCGTTATCTCACAGAAGCCCTTGTGAAACTGGTTGTACAACCGTAATCAGAAATGGAGAGGCTCGGTGGGCAGCACTTTGTTTCGATTCTCTGACGCGGTGCTCCTCCTATGATTTTCCCATGGTCAGGCAGTAGGGGAATGTTCTCCAGCTGCTCTCCAGCCAAACCTCCAGAAAGGAAACTCAGGAAGCTAAAGTGCAAAAGAGTATGAAGACAGAGGGCTAGCATCGTTTTTTCAGACGCTGGTTTCTCCCTCTCTCCCTTTCCCCGTTCTGTCCTCTGAAACACTTCACTGCTTTAGTCTCTACTTTAACAGCTGTTAGCATACCAAAACAGAGAGAAGATGAGAGCACCCCTCTCTCTTGCGGTGGGGGTACTTATTAATAAGAAATTCTGAGTCTTTTCAGGCTGTATTCCCCAGAAGTGGCACAGACACAACTCCGGCGTTTTCTTTTCTAGAAAGGTTCCCATACCTGAGCTAGTTCACTCTGCTTCTTGTGCACTTCTGTGTACGTGAAGGAATCCTAGCCAGCAGCTTCTAAGGCTTTACTGTGTCCACCTGTAGCCTAAGGTTATCACTAGGTGGTCATACAGAAGGAGTGATCCAACATGTGAGGTGCTTCATCTCAGGGACTATCACTTGAAGCCTTGGCTTAGGACTGGCTGTTTGCTGGGGTAGGTCATAGTGTTAGGTCTGTCAGTTCTCCCCTCCAAATTGGCACTAGTGATAACGGATTTGTTTAAATGTTTGTCTTCTCCACTAGAATGTAAGCTTCTCTAACTGAACTTTGTATGACCAGAGCCCGTATTGGTAGTGCTTTCTTTGCTACACGATAGATGTTTATCAGATACATTGACTGGGGGTGCTTATTGTGTGAAGAATATGCAGGAAACTTGAAAAAAATGGCTTCTAGAATCCTTTGCAGCATTTGGGTTTTCTTTTGAAACACAGATAGGAGTGCTTTACATGTTTAGGACTATCACATGTAATCTCAAATCCCAGATCCAATTCCCATAAACTTCTCACACTGACGTTTGTACAACCTGCTTTTCTATAGCCTCATTTATTAGCTGTGTTTTCATATCGATTTTTTTCTTTAGAAAAACATGTAATTTTTATTTATTTATTTATTTATTTAGGGGGGAGGGCATTCCACAATGCACATCTGGAAGACCATGGACGACTTGCAGAAGCCTTTTCTCCCCTAGCAATCATGTAAATCTTGGGGCTCAAACTCAGATCATAAGGATTGGCAGCAAGTGCTGATAACCAATGGCCTCTCTCTCTGGCTTTGCATTCCAGTATAGGTGCTTCTCAGCTTATGTTAAGAGTCACATTTGATAAATCAACCATCACTTGAGAACATGTTAAATCAAGGGAGCATTTAATACACTCAAGGTAGTAGGCATCCTATGCCAGTATCCGTTTGCTGTACAGCATCCGTTGCTTAGCCTTGAGAAGACCTAGCTGCCAGAAAATTATGGCTTGTTAAAGCAATCATCATCAGGACAAGGCACAGCAGCAATACTGCTGGTCCAGGGAACCACCATAAATTCAAAGATGCCCCATAGTTACTTCCTTTGCTATGCAAACTGTTCTACCTTACTAAGTCCCTGTTTGTTAAGGGTACAATACTTTTTTTTTAGGGAGTCCCTATTTAAAAAAAATCCCTGATCGTTTCTTCTTTATAAAACCACTGTCTAATTCTGTGGATTCTTCTTTAAAGACTGCTCTTTCCTCTGCCATACTGCCTGCTCAAAGACTCCATCAAATTGCCTATTTGAATTTGTACTTGTTACATTCTGACGTGCATGATGTACTGACTTTTCTTCCTCATTCCAAAATCTGCAAATTATCTATAAGGTGGCTCTAATTCCTGGGACTTCTCTGAGCACAATTTTAGAGATATTGGACTTACATAGTCTCAGCAACACGGGTCTTATTTTATACTTCCTCTCCAAAGACCTAGAAGCTATCTTTGCAAAAACTGAACACTACATTTGTAATCGTACCCGCAGATGTTGCTGCAATTGACTGCAGTTTTAATTAAGAAAAACATACTCTGCTATTTAAAAACAGTCCCTTAAATACAGCTCCCAGCTGAAATCTTCCAGCATCCAGCCATCCCACCCCTTCCAGTGGTCTGATGTGCGACGGGGGAGGAGCCAGGAGCAAGCTGGCTCTGGGAAGCTGGAGAGCGCGGGATGGGGAAGTCCCGGAAGTCACTGACCAGAGAGTCTCAGCGGGTTCACTCTGGGCAGTGGTCCCAAAAACTACAGGCTCTTCAGCGGGGCGGGGACCGCTCCCGGCCCCGGCTTGGGGGCGAACCCGGATCGACAGAGGCGGGTGGGACGCTCCCATAGGTCCAGGGCGATTGGCCGACGCGGATGAGGGGCGGTGGGGCTTTAGGAGAGGAGCTAACAGGTCGACAGAGTAGACAGCGTGATGATTGGACGGCAAGGAAGGAGCTGGACCAGATCTGGCTGCTCATTGGTCTCAGCGGAGGAGGCGTGGCCAGCGCGCGCGGGAGGGAGGGCGAGAGAGCGCGGCTGGCCTGCCCGAGAGCCGGTCGGGCTACGAGCGCGGCGGGAGCGCGTTCCAGCTCGGGGTCCCCGGTGCTTTCCTCCGGTCCGCCGCGCTCCGGCCTGGGGTCTCGGGGCGGGAAGCTCGGTGAAGCGGACGCGGGGAGCAGGGCGGAGGGGGACGAGGCGCGCTGCGCTGCCGCCCGGTCCTCACCGGGTGCTGCGGGCCCCGGGCGCGCGGGGCTCCGCGGTGCGCGCACTATGCGGGCGGATTGCCGGCCGCCGCGATGGCGAGCCGGGCGCCGCTGAGAGCCGCGCGCAGCCCGCAGGGTCCCCGAGGCCCGGCCGCGCCCGCCGCCACCGGCCGGGCCGCGCTGCCCAGCGCCGGCTGCTGTCCCCTCCCTCCTGGCCACAACTCCTCCTCCAGGCCTCGGCTGCTCCTTCTGCTGCTCCTACTGCTCCAGGACGCTGGAGGCCAGCAAGGTGAGTGGGGGCCAGCACCGGTCGGCCTCCTGAGGCTCTTGGCTGTTGGAGGAACCTGTGGACGAAGCCAGAGATGCAGACACCACACTGGCGAGGCTGATGTGGCGGGGGACGCGGGTGTGTGTGTGGGGGGTGCCTCCGGGTGTCTCAAGTTTGCGTCGCTTTACTTTTCCGCAAAGCCATTCATTTCTGTGAAAGAGGGACGTGAGACCCTGCCGTGGAGGCCTCTTTGCTGTCTCCATCCCCTGGACTGAAGGATGGAGTAGGAAGCAAATTAAAAAGCATCTTGAGCTTATTAAAGACAGGCAGTGATTGCTGTTCTTAGGGCTAGCGCCCAGGTTCGAACGCGAATGAAGCAAATTGCAGTCCTCTCTAGAGCCTTGAGTTTGCAATTCGTTCTTCAGAACACCTGCCCATTACTGAGGACGGTGGTTTGTAGATTGGCTTGATCAAACCCAGAAGTGGCCCAGCGTTGCGGCCCACTACCGAAAGCGCAAACTTTCCTAGAAAGTGACAAAGCTATTTTCCTTTTACAATCCCATTCCAGAAGCGGGCACAACTGTTGATTGATAAACCATCAACAATAGAAAGAGAATACAGGACCGAACTTTTTAGTGTTGCTTCTTCGGGCAGCATACCACATTTTGGTTGGCTTTATTTCTTCCTTGGCTTTTCTTGTTACTAATTGCTAGGAAGAGTTTCTTGAAATACATTTTTCATTTCTCAGTTCAGCTTCCCACTGTGTGCATTTTTTTTTTGTCAGTAAGGAGTATCTTCAATATCATGAGATTGCGAAGGTGCAGCCTTGATGGATGTGTGAGAAGTAATCTCTAAGAGAAATACGTAATCTGTGCTCTTTAATAGTCACGTTTAAACTGAGTAACCTAAGGTTTAGAGGTCCAACAGGCAGATTTCAGTCAGCGCTTACTGTTTTAGAGTGTGGAAGCCTCTTTTGGCATCTATGTGTGTGTTTTTCTTTCTCATGGTGGGGAGACAGACTTATATGGCTACAGAAGCTTGTGTGTGGGAGGCCCGGGACTAAGTGGTGTGTGTAAATCAGTACATTTAACACACAGCCTGGTGAGATAGTTATTCCATTCCCAACAGAGGGAAACCGAGGCACGGTGAATACAGCATATTTTAATGCAGAAAGGAATATGACTATTTAAGCAGTACACTCCTGTGTTTGAACATTTCCAGATGGTTTCCATCTAGAATTTCACGTCATGTTTAAAACAAATCTTCAAGTAACAGAGTCAGCTATATAGGACACCATTATCTTTTGGAGTAGTCATTCCCAGACTAATGTAACATGCAACATTATCTTATTTTTTATGATTTTTGAACCATTTTAGTCAGCATTGTAACAATATATTTGTCTCCCATTGCCAAAAGATACCAAAACAAAAAGAAATTATGTAAGAGAGTGTAAAAAGACATGGTTTTTATTTCTTCAAAATTGGGTAGTTTTGTTTCTTTAATACCGTTGTATCAATTTTCTGTCTTGTTCATATGTGAATGCATGTCTCTTTCATAGATTAAGTAAATGAGCCAGTAACACAGTTTTTACAAAGGTAAGCATAATGTATTTATCAATTATTAAACACGAGTTACTAAGTTAGTAAATTAAGGACTAGTTTGGTGAGTATCTGAAAATTCAGAAATTGTATGAGAGGTGAATTCCCTGATTTTTAAAAAAATCTCTCCCTCTGAGGGCCCTAATGCTGCTTGCAGTGAAATTTCTTTGAAGCTCGTCTTAACTAAGATAACACATTCCTTCAGGGTCAGCTGACATTCCCTCACACAGGATGTGAAGCTCTTAAACACCTATAGACGTTTTAATATGAGAATGCCCTCGTGTTCCAAGGTAGAATTTGTACTCTCTTAAGAAGCCTTGGGAAGAAGATTGGAAGGAATAATAGGACCGTATCAGCTGTCTCTGAGTGGTAGAACTTTTCCAAATGTCTGCTACTAGCATGTAGTTATAATGAAAAATAAACTGAAGAGAATAGGTTGGCTGAATCAGTCTTGCTCCCCACGCAGCCTACCCAGGTAAAAAACATTCCGTGTCCATGCGAATGTATAAGTGCATTTTTATCTTCCTAACACTGTCTTGAAATGATGCTATCTCTTGCCTTTGTTCTACTTAATGCCATACATAGCTCTTTCTCAGCAGATTTCCTGCGGAAAGTGATTTTTCTTTCTGCTTGGCTTAGAACAAAGTTCATGACGTTTTTGAAAACCTAATCCTTCACAATGATATATCATAACTAACTAGTATTCTTTAAATTAATAAATAGGCTTGGATTACTTACATAGATTTATAATATAGACATTTTAGATGTAGCTTATATACGTGAATTCGAAAATTCATGGTAAGTTCACCTTCAAATCTTTATATTAAGATCATTTTCAAAACCTTTTTTAAAAAAATACACATCTTTTTAACAAAACTGAAATTAGTGGAGCTTAGCTTGATTGCATATTTGCTGCTGTAATACATTTTCATAATAAGCAGTTAATACTCTACTGTGATAGAATTTCTATCTCCAGTTTGCATTATGACTAGGAATTTGGGTCAACCCATCTCAGTAACCCAGCTTGTCATTCATATTACAGAAGATTTGTCTACCTTGTGGGCTAGAATGTGACTTGGAAATGATATGATACCAGAATATAATTAATTTTTAAAATCCATTAAGAGTGATTTGTTTACAGCCATTCATATGGCATGTTGTCAAGGACATTGATTTTGTAATTAATAACCTATGAAACAGGTCAGGTTGATTCTTTGAAAGAGTCATTTCAGTTAAACAGTAATACTTGTGGTTTATGCATGGAAAAGTTTTATTCTGGTAAGCAGCACCTTCATTGGCTTGTGTGATGCTAAGGAAGTCCAGAATTTACAAACTGTCAGAAATGAAGAACTTCTTTCTCAGCAAAGAAACATTTATAATTGTCGATATTAGGTAGATTTAGACTTTTCTGTCTTTTCTTGGCTTGACAAAGCACATCACACAAGGCAGCTTGCCGTCCTAGCTCTGGGCTGAAGCTGGGGAGCCAGGGCTTTCTGATTAGCCACACCATCCATCTTGTGAGACCCTACCTCAAAAAGCTATCAACCAACCACTCAACCAGTGGTTCTGAACCTGTGGTTCACAGCCCTTTGGGATTGAACGGCCCTGTCACAGGGTTCACGTGTCAGATACCCTGCATATCAGATATTTATATTCCTGTTCATAACTATAGCAAAATTGGAGTGATGAAGTAGAAACAAAAATAATTTTATGGTTGCGGTCAGCAGAGCATTAGGAACTGTATTAAAGGGTCTCAGCATTGGGAAGGTTGAGAATTACTGGACTAAACCAAAACAAGGCTCTTTTATGTAGCCCTGTTCTGGGGCTGTCTTTATGACTTTTCCTGATCATTCTCAGCTTAGGTCATCCTTCCAAATAACCAAGGTGTGGATGTAGGAGACTGATGTTTGCATGTATCTAATTCAGGTTCAACAGAGTAGTTTATGTAGTTGTAGTCTAAAGAGCAATATGAATATAAGACTGTAAATGGTGACCCAGGATTAAATACATACAAGTAGATAGTGGCTGTTTGGAAGGGTATGGAAGGCTGGCCTAGGATAAGGAGTGATAGATAGTCCCACTGCCCGAATGTGACTGCTGAGACAGGAAGTGAGCCAGGCTAGCAGCTTTTCTTGTGGGGTTCCTGCTTGGGTTTTGGATAACTTTCTCACAACTTTGCAGCCATGGCACTTCATATATATCTTAGAAAATATTTTATAGAAGATAGTGTTAATGTAAAGCAAAAATCTCAGATGGTAATGATCCACAGTTGTCTCTTACTTTATCAATTTTTCATCCCCCCCTTCTCTAGTCACATAGTTTCATAATTTTAACACAGGCAAACATATTTATAAAACACCAGAAAATTATAAAATATAAAATTTTATCGCAAGGAATTCACTTTTTATGAATTCACATCACTTAAACTAGCATTTTCTTTTACATTTTATTAAATTTGTCATTCAGGAGATAATGTTTAAGAAAGTATTTCACTTGAAAATGTTAGTTTAATAAAGAATATCATAATAAATTTCCAGGTTATTATTTGGACTAAATCAACATAATTCAAGAGCATGGGAAAGTATTCAGATAAACTAGTTTTAATGAAAGCCAGTATAATGGTGACTTCTAAAAGTTACTGAACTTTGCTTGCTAAATCAGCCCACAGTCTGAAGACAGCGGTTGAAAGACAGTGGTCCAGAATTCTCTGCAAGGCTTTTGTTAAGCAAAGTACCTTTAGCTTTTGGGTTAAATTGTATTGTTTGGGATGTGGGAGGAGTTGCCAGTATTCTGTTGAATTTTCAAAGAGAACTGTGGGAGTGGGGTAGCCACCCTGCACTCTCTGGAGAACGTTCATGTGTCCTTCAGTACAACCCTGTAACATTCAGAGGAGATAAGACACCACCTTGTCTTCAGACGCTCCACAAACAAGTTGAGTAAGTAATTATGTTCCACTGAGTGCTGTGCACAGGGGTACGGAGTACAGGAGACATCTTACAATGACTGGGGAAGCAGAAGCTTGGCTGATACGTTAGTTTTAGGTGGCTGGGCTTTGCAGGATTGGCAGGTGTTTGAGAAATGGTGATGGTAGACTCAACAGAAGGGAGTCAAAGGCCTACCCCCTTACTCTGAGTAGCAAGCTTTGGCCAGTGCTCCATGCCATCACCCCTTCCCGAGCGCTGTGCCCTTTGTTTCTGCCTAGTCAGTTGTCAGGTAGCAGATGACTAGTTACTGTGAGCCAGCCCTCATCTAATGGAGTAGGATGTTGCTCTCCATACTGACCTCCCTAGCATCTGTCATCAGCTCCTGTATCGCTTACAGGATGCTGTCCAAAAGCCTCTGTGTGTCACACACACACACACACACACACACACACACACACACACTAGCAACTAGTTCTTTCCTTGGTCTTTGTTCTCACCCCATACAGCACCTGTCAACACTTTATAGTTGGGGAATAAGACTGGGTTATTTTGTATTTCACTAATAAGTAATTTCAAGACATTTTGTTTTAGTGTCTGTGCTGATATCTTTATATAGCAGTGTCCTGTACTTGGAGCCCCCGCCCTTATTTTTCTTCTCTTATTAATCATACTTGAAAATCGCCAAGCATTGTCCTTAGGAGGAGTTGTGTAAGCATCTCCACCCACCCATATCCAGGTTGGACTTTCTGTGCTGGGTTGAGTGTTACGTATTTTCCTGCTGCTAATATTTCCCCGTGCTGTCTGCTATATTGAATGTTTGTATTAACACCATATCTACTGCAGATCTGTTGTCCCAGCACATTATTTGGTATTAGTCTTTCATGTTTTTGCCACTTGGCTCAGTCCCATGAATAGCCATGATTTGGGCTCTTATCTCATTCCCCAAGGATTAGGGCCCTCTCCCAGGGCCTGGGAGTCTGTCAGTCTTTCCCTGGCCTCCTCTCCCAGGAGTTCTTTGCTATAGTGTCTCAGCTCTGGGAGTTCTTTCAAGCTGGAACTCTGACTATAGACTCCTTCTCTTGGATTGGCTGTTTTCACGAACAGTGACAGCCCAAATCATTGGCAAAAAGTTGAATGAACTCCCATGTCCTCTCAGATTCGGACTTAAAGTTTGGTTCTGATAATTGCCACAACCTTTTTTTCCTCCCCTGCAACTTCCAGAGAAAAGTATATCAAGAATTCCAGTCATGTTTGACTAATTGTGTCAAAATTTTCGAGCCGCACAGATTTAAACTTGTCTTTTCAGGTCATTCAGTAAGTGAGTTAGTATATGAAATTAATATAACCCTTCAAATTCAAATTCTCACCAATTCAAATGTGTGAGACCCACTTTTCCATTTCCTACTCCTGGTTCCCGCCTCATTTACTGTTCATAGAAGTTCTGCATGGCTCAATGCATCAAATTCTGCAAATAGAAGACTCGGGTATCCAGGTAAAATTGGAGGATTAGCTTATACGTGGCCACACCTAAGCCTTAGTTCTGCCCTTCACTGACTGTAACTCTCTGTGTCTCGGTTGTTCCTAGACTTCAGCCTTGACAGTCACTTTGGACTATGGTTTATCTTGTCCTTTCTTGCTTGCCAGAGTTCACATTGTATCCTAGGAGCTCACTGGATGTGAGGGAGGGCAAGGGTGGAGGATAGGCTTTAGTCAGGACTCTTGGGGTCTTAGAAACTGAAATCCAGGTCTGCTGAATGTAGAGGAGAACTTACTGGATTTTAGACTAGAGCTGTACCTGGCTAAGTCAAGGGAAAAGCCTGCAGTTGCTCTTCAGAAACCAAGGTTTCAGCCTCACTTTCCTCTCGCAGGTTTCTCTGTGTGGAAGGGGTCATGGCTACTGGACGTCCCCAAGACATTGATGTGCTAAAGTGGAGTCACTCTGGGTTTTCCTTTTTGAACAAAACACAGAAATTAGAGAGAAGAGTGAGTAGACAGAGGGTGAGTCAGTGCCCACCCTGGACCAGGCAGCTGACCAGAGGGCATGAGGTCATATACAACTGTCCCTCAGTGCCCACCCCTGGATCAGGCCGCTATGTATTCCTGGCTGGCCTGATGCAAGCTATTTAGCTCAGGCCAGCTTTAGGCTCTATACAGGTCTCTGTCCCAGCCTTCTGTGCATGGTAACATCTATGCATGGCAACAAGTGCCACCACACACAGCTAAGTTTTATTGAATCCACTCAATTGCCTTGGGAGCTGCAAGGTATAAATCACATTTAGGTGAACTTACATAAAGTTGTGGAAAGTTTCAAAAGTAATCTGGGGTTTGCTTCTGAATTAAGCATGGTGTGTTAAAGACTGTTTTATTCTTGTCCGTGGCTATCCATGTGAGTAGAGCGCATTGTCCAACAGATAATCATGCTAAGCTGACATAAATGTGCATAATTAAGCATATTAAAATATGGACAAGGAGTTCTTGGTACAACTCACCCTCCCTGGAAATACTTGCTGTACTTGTCCTGCTATAAACTATATGGACAGGGCCACCATGGCATGCCAAAGCTGTCCATTGTCAGCTTCAGTATATTGAATGTGAAATACTGTGGGACAGCTGAGCAGAAGTTGGTGATCTTATAATTAGATAATAGATCTTTATCAAGATGAAGATATCTAGAACTTTCCAAGTGCACAAGCTGCTCAGTTGAAGTAGAAATAATTAGTAAGGAGCAACTCTTGGGAATTTATTATCATCTTCATAAGACCAGAGACCATCTGGGCCTCTGAAGTTGCTATAAATTTTTAAAGTAATAAGGCATTGTTTTTTCTGTTAATTGGCTAGATTGTAGCCAAAGTATAAATGGGTCAACACAAAAGAAGACAAAAGCTGTTCAGATGTATTTTCTGTAGTATTATTGTGCTATTGTGAGAATAGTCCCACAAATGTGTATTAAGAGCATGAGTGTGAATTCTGCCCTTGATACCAGGTGTGCTCATACAATATATAAGTGGATTCTTACCACTGCCATTTTAGAGAGCAAAACCAAAGCTAGAGTAGCTAACCTCAAGGCCACAGTGAGTCCTTGAGAATGGACATCTGAGCTTACTATAGAATTCTCAACAGTTTAATCATGGGGTCCTAGGTAAATTCTTTCTCTCTCTCTCTTCCTCCCTCCCGTGTGTGTGTTGAAGATTTGCATTCCTTTTAAATTCAGATCTGTAAATTATTACATGGGTCAGATAACCTATGGGGGCTTATGCCTGGAAAAGACTAATTCATCCTCTCCTTTAATTACCTGCAGGTCCTCATCTAGAGTAGGGCCCATGAGCTGTCCCTATGTATGTCCTGTCGGCTGGTGTTGTCATTGTTCAATTCCAGTTTAGGTAACCATATTTTGGAAATTTAATGGGTGTGGTTTCACTAAATACATACACCAGTGAGCAACACTAAGTGGACTCAGGAGGCTCTATTTGTCTATGCACATGTGATGCACGCATACACACACAATGTGTAACTGATAACTAAAGAAGAGGTTATGAGGGCCTGGAGAGGTGACTCAGTGGATAAGAGCACTCACTGCTCTTCTAAAGGTCCTGAATTCAATTCCCAGCACCCAGGTGGCAGCTCACAACTGTCTGATGCCATCTTCTGGTGTGCAGATGTACATGCAGACAAATACCACGATGTTTGTAAATTCATAAATAAATGTTTAAAACTTGAATTAAAAAGAAGAGGAGGGACACGGAGTTGGAGAAGAGAGGGGAGGATGTAAATGCAGTACTCATATGAAATTCCCACACAAATACTAAAGATCACATGGAGGGGTGAGTTTAGGACAAGAGAATGATGGGATTGTTTAGTTTTCTAAAAGTTTCCCTTGACAGTGCAGCCATATCTGCCTTATATTTAGTATTAAGAAAATAAATAAGAGAAAGGGATCACCAGGCAATAAAAAAGGAGGCCCAGAGCCAATGTGAAAAGTTTACACAGGGAGTGCGTCCACCTACTGGCATTCTGGGAGAGGCAGCACTGTGGATATTAGGGAACAGTGACTGCCAGAGAGAGTGTGAAGCTTGGCAGCTGGGGAAGGAGTGATGGGGAGGAGAGAAATACGTGGCATGGTCATTAGCATCCAGTGATGTATTTGCCTAAACCCATAGAATATGTAGGACCAAGAAGGGTTGTAAACTGAGCTCTGAGAGATGATGTGTCTGTTGAGATCAGTCAGTTATACCCAGCCCTTCGTGATGAGCCTACATGCTAAAGCTGTTCTAGGAAAGAAGTCTACTTAAAAGTGTCACTGTGTTACATGTGAGAATGACAATCAAAAGGAAAGTACTCCACCAGCATTAACATCAGAGCTCACTTTCAGAATACAGCACATTACCAGGGACAAAGACCAGTAAGTGAAATGAAGTTATAGTTAAGATATTCGGCTTAGGAAACCTGGGAGTCTTGGGGTTTGCCTCATATTTCTAGTCTGAAAATTCACAGTATGAGTAAAATCTGCCCTGTAGCCAAATGAAACTGGATGAATGGCTAAGAGTTGTACCTTTTCTCTTTGACCTTTTCTCCTGCTCACTAAGTGCTCTGTGTTTTTCTTCCCGGCTCATGGGTGTGTTTCATGGTATGACAAAAGCAACACTTGGAGGCAGTGCAGCCAGACTCACCGTTTCACTATACGACCAAAGTCCTTGAAAACTCTGGACAAGTATCAGTGCAATGAAAGTTCCATTGCCCTCCATTTGGGGCATATTTCTACAGGTTTGCAGCATCTATGTTTGCTGTAGTAAAAGAATACATAGGGCTCCTATCTTTAAAATTTGGCAACTATATTATTTATTAGTAACCATATCACTAATGTGTAAGTGGGGCTGGACCATTAGGGCACACACTTGTCTAAAAACCATACCTGACATTTACACAATGGAGTACTACTCAGCTATTAAAAACAATGAATATATGAAATTCCTAGGCAAATGGATGGATCTGGAGGGCATCATTCTGAGTGAGGTAACCCAATCACAAAAGAACTCACATAACATGTACTCACTGATATGTGGATATTAGCCCAGAAACCTAGACTACCCAAGATACAATTTACTAAACACATGATACTCAAGAAGAAGGAAGATCAAAATGTGGACACGTTGCCCCTTCCTAGAATTAAGAACAAAGCACACATTGAAGGAGTTACAGAGATCATGTGTGAAGCTGAATCAAAAGGATGGACCAACCAGTGACTGTGGCTGCCAGGGATCCTTCCCATAATCAGCCACCAAAATTAAACACTATTGCATATGCCAGCAAGATAGTGCTGAAAGGGCCCTGATATAGCTGTCTCGTGGGAGACTATGCCAGTGCCTGGCAAACATGGAAGTGGATGCTCACAGTCAGCTATTAGATGGAACACAGGACTCCCAAGGAAGGAGCTAGAGAAAGTACCCAAGGAGCTGAAGGGGTCTTCAACCCTATAGGTGGAAGAATAACATGAACTAACTAGTACCCCCTGAGTTCATGTCTCTAGCTGCATATATAGAAGAAGATGGCCTAGTTGGCAATCATTGGGAAAAGAGGCCCCTTGGTCATGCAGACTTTATATGCCCCAGTACAGGGGAACGCCGGGGCCAAGATGTGGAAGTGGGTGGGTAGGGGAACAGGGTGGGGATGGGGGAGGGTATAGAGAACTTTCTGGATAACACTTGAAATGTAAATGAAGAAAATATCTAATAAAAATTGGAAAAAAAAAAACATACCTGGAAAACATACCTGGTTTGGAGTTTGGATAAAACAGCCTGAAATAAGCTGTATTCCTAGTTGGATTATTTCACAGGCATTTGAATATGTTCAGTGTCTTCCTTGGGGAAACTCTTAAAAAATAAAAGTAAAATTGTTCAGTTATTTTCCTGGAACAGTATCAAAATTTGTTATCTGGCTTAACACGTCTGACCGTGCACTCTTCAGAGGAAGTGAATGCATGTTCTCTAAGTAATCCCAGGGTACGTCTGCAGCGGCGGAGCAGTTGGATCAAGTTCCAGTGTTCTTCCCCTGACAGAAATACATTCAAGATGAAAAGCGCCCAATAATAGCATCTACCCTTTCTGGTCAGGTATAGTCTAGAGGAGACAGACCATCAGGGAAGGAGAAGGAAGTTGGCGGTGATCACGGTGGTGATGGCGGAGTTCGCCCAAATTGTAGTGCTGTGGAGTGTGTGGACTACAGTGCTGTAGGGTGGAGAGCGTTGTCTGGTTTTCTTTCTGTAGTACTTATACTTCATCAGTTCTGTCATGTAAATAAACATGGGTAAGAGTGTCCTAGGCACAGAACATCACTGCTATGAGAATACACTAGTCCCCAAATCTGGGGACAATATACCAGTAAAAACAAAGGGTTCACTTGCTTCAGATACTGAGAAGTGGGAGATAGGACTCTCCACGCTGCACCCTGAGTGAGTTGAGCCACACTGTCCTTTGGTCAGATAAGCCCAGCCCAGAACTAGGACACTGAGGTTTTCTAGCCTTGGTCCTGAGTCATATTCTTGAACCTCAGGCTGCTCCCCTCTCCTTCTCTGGTCCCTCCGAAGAGGCTTGAGTAGCACTCCAGCCTCCGCCTCAGCTGTCCGGAACAGCCCTCTTCCTCCATTACACATCTCTAATGAAATGACTGAAATCACGCTGTGAACCTCTGCTGCTGTCAGCAAGTTAGACGGCTTTGATAATTATTTAGGGCTTGGTTCCACTTTTAAATATTTTTGCATATATCAGGTATTTTCTTAGATCGACTTTAGTTTTAAGACTCATAAAAATAATCGGGAAATCATTGCTTCTTTTGAAGTGAAAGCAAGGACCTGGTTTTTCCTTGTCTTGAATTTAACATGGGGCCTTTCAGTGATGGGAAGTGTTTTCTTTCCACTCTGTAGGCGTGGACCTTTCAGTAGTGGTTCTCAACTTTCCTAATGCTGGGACTTTTTAATACAGTTTCTCCTGTTGTAGCAATTCCCCCCCAACCATAAAATTATTTTTGTTGCTATTTCATAACTGCAATGTTGCTACTGTTATGAATCATAGCATAAATATCTGGTATTTCCGATGGTCTTAGGTGACCCCTGTGAAAGGGTTATTCAGCTTTGAGAGGGTTGTTACCCACAGATTGAGGAACCACTGCTTTAGAAGGTCAAAGATAGTTTAGCAGGTCAGGAGTCTGTATGCTAGCATGCGGAGAGTCACAATATAAATATATTTCTTCATTGAAAGCAACAGGAAAACAGACAGCTGCTGGCCTAGTAGGTATGGGTGCTCTGCCTGGTGACCCCTTCGAGCTAGGCTGTCTGGACACATAGGTGATGGCAAATTCTGTCTAGTTGGGTTAAATTTATCACTCCTTGAAATGTAAAACATTCGAGAATGTTCACTGTAGCAGACTGGAGACATCCTTTTAACTGGGGCTTCTGGTGCACATCATCTGCCTGGAGAGAAGGGAGTGCTGAACTCCAGCACATATTTTAGAGCATTCTTGGCACACTGCTGTAGACTCATTGGCTATGCCCTCCCTCCCCTGACACAAGATTTTGAAAAAAGTCAGCTCTGTTTTAATTGCTTTCATCCTCACCATGCATGCGGAAGGCCTGTTTCCATCAATTATTAGGTATTTTTGTTAACTTTAAACCATTGTTCATGGTGGAGAGAACAAGAAACAGTTTCTATATTTTACTGAAAGTTAAAACATCTAAGAAATGACTCTGAACACTCTGCTTGTACTCTTTGGTAACACTGATTTTAAAATAACAGTCTCCAGTTGACTGACAGTCTGCAGGGGAATCCGTGAGCTGAGATGGTATGTCACAGTCACGTGTGAATTGTCAGCAGGTGATTCTTGACTTTCAGAATTCCATTACACTTCATAATCTGAAATGTTTAATTATCTATCAAAGAATTGTTTTTTAAATATTGAAACACTTCTAGGAATCACAAACTTGTTTCATATGTTAGACACTATTTTAGGGTAGTTGTTTTTGCCTAAGGGAAAATGTTAATGATTATTCAAAAGGTACTTGCATTTCAGTTGCTTATTTTCACACTGGAGGTTTTTATAGCCTTATGATTTTACTCTAGGTTATATCCAAGAGAGACAGAGAGAGGCAGAGAGAGAGAGAGAATTTTATGGTAGCTTTGGAAGGAAATTGTATTTTTTTATTATGTAAGAGCCTGTTTTACTGTAAAAAATCCGTGGGTGTATTTCACACCCACATTTGCTTCGTTCTTTCCATATTTTTATATTATTAATCCACTATGCCTAGTTCTTGTGCATGAATGAAATCAGGGGTCAGAAATAAAGTATAGTGTTGACTGAAAGCTAAACTTTATATGAGAAGTGTTTGTTCAGAAAGCAGAATTTATAGTATCCAACTCAAAAGTAGAGCAGCGCGCAGTTCTAGTGTGGGTCAGAGAGTAAAACCCCAGCCAAAGCCACTGCTTCTTCAGGACCGTCAAGGGCTGCATGCGGATGGATAGGTGCTGCTTGGTGGAAATGAAACTGCCTTTTGGTAAATCGGAGTTACTCTATCGCTTTCAGGGACTGCACACTTACTTACCACCTCACACTTGCCCTATACTACTGAGCGGCTGGAACGTTTAATTTGTTCTAGTGAATGAAATGCATAGTACATTGTTAGGTAATAACATGAGGGGAGTTCTGTTGCCACTATCCATACCTGTAATGATTAAGTTAAACCCACAAGTGTCAATTGTAATGTTTTCTATGAGATCTATACTATTCCAAAAGGTGATAATGAATAATAGTTCTTTTAAAGGAGAACACCTCATTATTTAAAAAAGGATGTATTTATCATCCTATTAAAAAGAGACTCACTGAATCTCGTTGTTACTGAACGTTGAACATTACCTTGGGAGCAACTGCTGAATCTTCTAAGTGTACATTTTGTTCATGACTTCTATACGCAGTTAAAAATTATCTGTAAGAAAGTTGATGCAAACAATATGCTGGTAGTAAAACTTGAAAACTCAGTTGCTGAAGAAATTTCTGAAACAAAGTAAAACTGCGTTTAAGATATTAAAGTCATTTCTGAAGTCAGCGATTGACTTTTTGTCTCTTCCTTTTTATTAGAGAGAAATTTGGGAGGAGAAGTCATACAGCCCAATTTCAGTGGAATATAGAATTAGCATCAAATCTAGCTGTAGATCCTTGTCTGAAGATGGCCACTTATCTAGGACATCTTGGCATGCGTTAGTGTTTTCTCAAAACCCTGCTCCTGCTCATAGAGACTTTAGCAGCTGACCATATCTTTACATTTTATGTTTACTTTGAGTGGTTACTGTAAATACATGGTGATAATCTCTTAACAATGGGATTTATTATGGTATGTCTTTAAGTACTGCATAACTGTATGTTCAAATGGAAAGTCCTTTGAACTTAAAAATTATAGTACTTTGGATTTTGTTAGTCATTGTTGATTTTTGACTTAACTTCTCTTGGCTCCTCTCCATCTTGAGTAGATGTGCTAAGAACCGTGTTCTCTGCTGTATTCTTTGAAAAGGAAGAACTGCCTTTGTAAATACATGTTGCTGTCCTGCATTGCTATAGATCTGTGTATAGACGCTGATTACATGCAAGCTTGAGGAGGGAGAACCATTCATTTGGTGTTGTTTTTGTATTTTTAGGTGATGGATGTGGACACACTGTACTAGGCCCTGAGAGTGGAACCCTTACATCCATCAACTACCCACATACCTATCCTAACAGCACTGTGTGTGAATGGGAGATTCGAGTAAAGACAGGAGAAAGGATTCGCATCAAATTCGGTGACTTTGACATTGAAGATTCTGATTATTGTCACCTTAATTACCTGAAAATCTTTAATGGCATTGGAGTCAGCAGAACGGAAATAGGTAAGGCATTAATGCATGTTATGTATTGTTTCCTTACGTTTTAAAACTGAAGCAGTTTTTATTACTTAATACTAACTAGCTGGCACATAAAACATTCTAGACAATGTAGAAATCTCAAATTTAATCTTCTTTTGTGAAGAGGGGATTCTAGTCTTCTTATTAGCACATGGTTGCCCTTGTACAAGATGCACATGATACCCTCGTGTAAGACACACTTGGCTACTTTCATGCAGGATGCCACTGTACTGCTTCTAAGAAGGTAGAAGTGAATTTTCTTATCTTTATGTTTCCTTTGATCATTTTATTTACAGTCAGAGGATTAGGATATAATTGATGCATGGTCAGGACACAGTGTAGCATGCTGATCATGGGTTTGGAATCCAAACTGCTCTAGATTAAAGCCTAAATCTGCCATTAGCCTGCTGTGATCTGTTGGGAGCTCCTGACCACTGTTTTCTTGTGTGTGTGTGTGTGTGTGTGTGTGTGTGTGTGTGTGTGAGAGAGAGAGAGAGAGAGAGAGAGAGAGAGAGCGCAGAGCCTAGAACAGTGTGCAATTGCATAGTAGGTGCAGAGAACAGAATGGTGACTGTATTCCTAGTGTAAGAGCAGTGGTTCTCAGTTAGAGCTGTGTAACAGTCACCTGGGAGACTTACAAACACACTATAGACCTGCTTTCCATCCAAATCCAACAGATTGAACTTGATTGTGTGAGACAGAACCCTCAGGGTTATAAAAGGTTTTCAGGAAAACCTACTTTGCTTCTAAGATTTAGAAGCTTTGGCTTAGCAATCACTACCATTCTGTTACAAAGGCTGAAACCCGTAAAGGTGTCAGTGAACTGACATGAAGTAAAGAGCACTCGACTTCTCTGAGCTTATTTGGAAGCATATATTGGGATCAACACGTAACCTTTTTCAGAATTACAGTAAAAACATGGTGTCTTGCTCTTTGACTATCCAGCTATGGTCATCCTCTGACTCCTCCATCCCTAGCTGAGTCTTTTATCCTAGCCCATTTCCTACTACTGATTGATAACCTCTGAGTTATCAGAAATTCTTGGTTATCCTGGTAGCTTGAGTAGCTCCTCCATACCTTCACCATATGATGTTGGGTGAGATTGTCAGAACTTATGCCACTGTGGTCCTGTAGTACTAGTGGTAGACATGTGGATAGTGCTTCTGAGGGCTCTCAGGAGGACTCTGTGAGTGTAAATGAGACAGCAGTGAAAACGAACACACAGAACATGGAAAATAAAGTAGATATGCCCACTAAAGACCAAGTTAAAACTGAAATAGGGGAGGTTCTGTCAAAAAAAAAATGGTCTCATTCGTCCACATATTATAGTGTATAAGAGGAAGGAGGAGAACGGGAAGGAGAAGGAGCCGAAAGCTATGACTGGGTCCTGGTTACTTGGATTGAGGATTGAGGATGGCTAATTTTAAAGACATTTTAAAATTTAATTTTGCTTGCTTTTTCAATTTTTTATTTGTTTTTAATAAGGTCTTGATTGAATAGAGTTCCATCACTCCCCCCTCACATTTCTTCCAGCTCTTCCCATATACCCCACTCTCAAGTTGATAGCCTCTTTGTCTTTAAGCGTGTGTGTGTGTGTGTGTGTGTGTGTGTGTGTGTGTGTGTGTGTGTGCATAAGTACATATAAATATAACCTGCTGAGTCTGGGGGATTTTTGTTTGTGTGTATATGACTTCAGAGCTGACCACTCTGCATTGGACACCCAATAAGGGGACTTCCTGAGAGATACTCTTTTTTCTTCTCCCAGCAGCCACCAGTAGCCTGTTAGTTTCTGTCTGGGGTGGGACCCCTAAAATGTTTCTCCCCTTCTACATTAGAATATCCATTGCTGTTACCATGTTTCTGGTCCTGCTTATGCGGCCATTTCTAGGAGAGGCTGTTTAGCTCCCTGGTCTTCCAGCTGTTAGAATCTTCCTGCCCCTCTTCCACAATACAACCTGAACCATAAGTACAGAAGCCATGATAGCCATCAGGACTGGACTCCCCACGCTCTGTTCACGTCTGCATTGTGGTCAGCTGTGCTTTTCTGTGGTAGCATCCATTTTCTGTAAAGAGAGGCTTCCTCTAGGTGTAAGGGTGAGATTTAGAACGTCGTCAGGAACTGTGCTTGTCCAGCTGAGTGGCAGTAGTACATTCTCGTCTAAGCTCCTTGCACTCACTAGCCCTGGGAAGCTGACCAGGTTTCCAGTACCAGAATGGTTTCCCTCCTGTGCTATGGGCTGTAAGTTCAATTAGACTCACAGGCACACAAGTGCTATCTGTTCCATCTTTATGCATTTCTTGCCATGCTTGCAAAATTGTCATGGTTCATAGGTGTTGCAACAGGGTAGGGCAATTTATTTGCTCTCATCCCTTGACAGGTTACATAGTATTTTCTGGAACCATGGGCACTACATCACAGGAAAGAAGCTTTTAGGTCAAATCCGGCTTGAATTATCCAAGTCCTAGGTCCTAGGTGTATGGTGTTTAAAAGATATTTTAAAGGTTATTAGAGAAATTTAAGAGGCATTGGTCATTTACTGATAAGAATGATTGTTTTAGGAATGAAAATGGTTTTAAAGTATTTCTTTAAGAAAGGGGGTAAGGAAAGGGATAAGCCAAAGGGGTCATATAGGACCTAACATTCTAATATTTGTGTGTATTTTTGGAAGTTTCCAGGATAACATTTTTAATAAGTTAGTAAATTCTGTATTTGGACAATGAGCCATGGCCTTGTGACTAGGGAAGAACAACAGAGGCCTGGGAGACGTTGGGGGCATGGGTGTGACATTGTTCTGTCTAGCCAGCTTCCAGGAGCTCCTTGGGGGAGTCCTTCCTACCAGCCATGAGCCTGCCCAGGTTTCCGTCTTCTCTACTTTTAAAAGCATGGAATGAAATCATACTTAGCCCTGCTGGCACGTGTTAAGTGTTTAATGGTCTCCTTTTAATCGCTTACAGTGTATAATAGCCAACTTTTATTTCCCATTCTTTCTGCTTTTTCCTCCCCTCCTCTACCCTTTGCACAGTGTACAAAATTGCAGGAAGGTCAAAGGGCCAAGTACTGCTGGCTCCTGCTGAAGCTCAGCTTGCGGGCCCCATTGCTTCTTCATGCACACCAACACCTGTCCCCATTGACACACATCTGTGTTACTGGGAGGGGTGTGTTTCCCAACACATTGCAGGGAGTGAAGTGCTTTCAAAATAAGCATTTACCATTCTGACAGGCACTTCTCTGTGCTAGGTTATAGAAGAAAGAAATGCATGAGGGCTTCCAGACTCCAGTGATGTAGGTTTTGATTCTTTATCTTTTCTAGTCTTGACTCACTGCCCCTTCAGAACAGAAGCAGGCTCAAATACACCCCATCCATTTTGGTATTGAGAATTAGGTTTGGGGTTTTATAAATGTTAAATTTATTTTCCTTAAGAAGTAATAGTCTGGAGTAATCAGCTAGAGGAAACAAATAGAATGGTTTCTAGAGGAAGGATGTTTTAAATCCTGAACTCATTAGGATGTGTTTAACTGACAGGGTATCGGTTTACTTTGCAGATGGATAGTGACCTCTTGTTCTCTTTATGTGCTGTTAGCAACCTTGTTGTTTATAGCTGACTTCTGAGCTGCTAAGCTGTAAAGACGGTTTTGGAATAAGTCTCTGTAGTACTACCATGAATAGAAACATTGATGGACAAGTGCCGTGCTTAACGATAGAGTTTAAAACGGCTTTCCAGATCTGAAGTCTATCCTCACTGACGCAGGCTGTGTTGGAATCAGAGGAAAAGAGCCTTGAGATAGATAGATACATATATATCTCCTTAATGTAAGGCACAGAATTTTTAGATTCATCTTGCCCAGATTTTACAATTCATTCTTCAAAAAATATTTTGTTCTTTTAATGTACAGTAAAATTAGAAATCAGAATATTTTTTAGTTCAGGAATGGTGGGCTGCCATATCCTCTGAATACAGATTTCATACATTGATGTGCAGCTATGCATAGAGCTGCATGTGCATGCATGCATAAGTAATCGTATACATACATGTTTTTATATTTAGTGGTATTTGTTTAAGATATTGGGTTCATACTGATATTTTAACTGTTATCCAATACTTATTATATGATTCATTTAATTGTCTTAGTTAGGGTTTCCATTGCTGTGAAGAAACACCATAACCGAGACAGCGTTTACAAAGGACAACATTTAATTGGGGCTGGCTTACCAGTTCAGAGGTTCAGTCCATTAGCATCTAGGCAGGAGCATGGCAGCATCCAGGCAGGCATGGGGTAGGAGGAGCTGAGAGTTCTACATCTTGTTCAGAAGGGAACCTGGTGAAGACTGTATAATCTAGGCAGCTAGGAGGAGGATCTCAAAGCCCATTCCCACAGTGACACACCTACTCCAACAAGGCCACACCTCCTAATTGTGCTACTCCCTGGGCCAGGCATATACACGCCACTACAAATGTGTGCTCTAACTCATTTCTCTCAGTAGTGAGATATCTAGCTCTCGTTGTAGTTCACACTGCAGAGCTGTGCAGCTCACAAAAGCAAAGATCTCGTGCTGTTCTAAGTGAGTTCCTGGATTATAGGCTGTAGGTTGGCCATGCCTGCAGGAGACTGTTACTTAAATTATTTGTCTGGATCTTCACCTGAGGGAGAGCTGCCTCTCCACTGTTACAAACAAACAAACAAACAAACAAACAAACAAACAACCTTCCCTTCTCTTCCAGACCTTCTCTGTGCTTACATCATCCATTTGGGGTATGGGTTGGTTCATTTGTGAGTCTTAGGAATTATTTAGAGTTTTGATATTTCCCATAAAAGTTTATTTTTTGAGAAAAGCTTTGAGAGAGCTTTTTTGGCATGCCATGCATGCTGCCATGTTGCTTGGCAACAGGTCTGGTTTTACACGTGATAACCCTCTGCTTTTCAGACTATAGTGGTTGGCATAGGGACTGTCCTTACACTATCCTACACTATCCTTACAAAGCTGTGAGCTTTAGAAGAGCCAGGATCTTCTAACAACACCGTTTCAGAAGATTTTATCAAGACATTTAAATAGAATATTAAGTTTACTTTTAGCCAGAAGTTTGTTAGTTTTCTGGAAGGTAGCTGGTTTTTTGTTTGATCCTTTGAGGCAGGGCCTCATAATGTAGCACAGGCTAGCCTCAAGCTTCAAATAAGTTTCCTGTCTCAGTATCCTGAGTGCTAGGTACAAGCATGTGCCACCCAACTGGCCTTCAGAAAAATAGTTTTTAAAAATAATTATACTTATTTGTGTATATGTCTGTTCATGCATATATGCATATCAGAGGAGGACTTGTAAGAACTGGTTTTCTTTTTCAACCATATGAATCTGTAGGAGCTATCATACCTCAAGTGTCTCTGAGAGAAGTCTCTCTTGTGGAAGTATCACAGGGTGGGGGAAGGTCTACGCAGAAGGGTATGACAGGGCAAATCAGTCATACTACGTGGATCCTCTGACCCCTCCGGATGCTGCAATCTTTGCATTAGGATGCTTTGGTCTGCCATGCTAGCACTCCTGCATGCCTCAGTCAGCTGCAATCCCAAGAAGAATATTTCAGGGGCCAATTATACTTATAACTAAAGACTTTAAAACCAGCTGCATTCCTTCCCTGTGCTTTGGATAAGTCAAATATTTTAAAGTTTCAGATGTTTTGTTGGTTTGATTAAGGTAGCACTGTTTTTGTACTGAGGATACCATACTGAGTGGAGTTGGCTTGGGTGGTACTCTTAAAAAGAGTCAGTACTAGAGAACTTAACATGTGTTAGAATGATGTTTATTGCAGCGTTAGCATTATTTACTATGTAGAAAACTTAGAAGTGAGTCCAACTTTACACTAAAAATGATGAAGTTCTACCTGTGGTGTGACCAGGTTTGGGTAAGTACTAGCCATCCACTCTGGACTCAGCATACATTTCTATCCCTAGGAGAGTTTGGGGTCATTTGCTGACGACGATTAGATTCCTGGACATTCCTAGGGGCTTCAGTGACTGCAGTGAGTGCTGAGTTGGACATCACTCCACTGCAGTGTCTCTAAGTTTATTGGTTTCACTGTCTAGGATGTGTGCTGAGGCTGCCCCATAATTCGCTTTGTGTCTCCATGATGGCTCATGCTGTGCATGGTCATGTTTATTAACCAATTGAATGCTTTCTTTTGTGAAGAGTGTTGATTTTTCTGTACTTTTTCTATTGGTTAATTCCCCACCTCTTTTTTTCCCCCAGTAGCTCACTATGTTGCTGAGGCTGGCCTTGAACTCATGGCCTCAAATGATTCTCTTGTTTCAGCTGCAGACATGTGTCCCAGTGCCTGGCTCTCCTGCTTTTATTTGAGTCCTTATTCATTTGTAAGAGTTCTGTAAATATAGTCACTCCAGTTATAAGTTCCTTTTGGACTTGTACATTGCAAATATTCCCATATTTTTATGGGCTATCTTTTCACTCTCTTACTGGTATATTTTGATAAACACTCTTCAGAACTTGGAACTTCTAGAGAGTTGAGAAATGGCTATCTGATGTTTAAGCCTATAGCACACTTCTTACACTAATATAAAGTAAGATAACACACACATTCTCTCTCAAGTCCCATCTTTTTTCTTCCACATATTACTCCCTCATTAGGAAGAGGGCTAATGATACTTTAGAGCAGATCTGTAGAGTGTCCAGTGCTCTCTTCCTCCCACAACAACAGCCTTTGGCTTTTCCCATCACCATCCCATCAACAGCATCACCCCTGTCTAAATTAGCAAATATTCTGGCTCATCTTGGGAATACCCTGTGGGTGTATTTCTTTCCTCTGCATAGATAACTGTTTTATACATTGCTAAGTTGTTTCAGAATTGCCTGTTTTATTTCTGCCATTAATTTGTGAAGGTTCTAATTTCTCCACATCCTTCTTGATACTTAATAAACTATCTGTTCTATTGACTACAGCTTGGGGTGTATAATGATATATCATCATGGTTTTAATATCATTTCTCCAGTTATGAATGATATCATGTGAAATGCACATTGTTCTTATTCAAATGATGATGTAGCCACATTTTGGAACAATTTTTAGGGCTCTCTGTTCCAGATTTACTAGTTTCATTACAAACCACATAAGGAAATCCTTTTTATTACCTATTGGTGGCTATTTTGTGTCAATAATTTCCTTCTCCCTTCTATCTTAGTTTACTTAGATTTGCTCTAAGCGTATATATTGTTCTACATGTGTGTTACACATTGAATACATGCATCTGAGTTTCAGGTCAAGGCTATGAGCAGAGGTTAAGTTACGCATTCAGTTTTTCCTCCATAATAATTTGATTTTTAACCTAAGTTTACTTATTTCTTTATATTGATTTAGTAACTGGTTTATTATATTATATTGTTATGTGCATTAAAATATTGACCTTATGAGAGTCATACTAAATACATGCTTTTCTTTCAATCCTAGGCAAGTACTGTGGTCTGGGTTTACAAATGAATCAGTCAATTGAGTCCAAAGGCAGTGAAATCACAGTGTTGTTCATGAGTGGAACCCATGCTGCTGGACGAGGATTTTTGGCTTCATACTCAGTTATAGATAAAGAAGGTAATTTTCACTTTATACTATAGTCCCACATTGTGTCATTTCTGACAGCAAGAAAGAAATGATTCAAATGCCTGTCATCTGACATTGGAGTAGAACCGAAAGACTGAGCATCTAATAATGCACTCCATGCCAGGAAGGTCTGGGTCTGCATTCTGAAACGGGACTGTATGGACGTTTATAAAAAGTCCTTGAGCTTTCTTTTTTCCTTAGTTGAAGAAATACCAGTTTTTTATTTCTGTGAGATTAGAGCACAAAGTGTCTTAATTTTAACAGAAATCTGTAAAACATTGAGGTAAACTGTATCAACTTAAAGGTTTACTATCTATAAGATGCAATTTTACAGTTCTGTATAAAAGGCCATATTGTTGCTTACAAAGACTCAGCTCTCATATCAGCAAGAGTTTCCTAAGAAGTGCTGTGGCCGGGCATAACAAGGTCTTTTCTCATTGTTAACATTTAGAATCTAAAGGGGATGAGGGATTAAAGTCAAGGATGTTTCACAGAATAGATTTGGTCTCTAACAGAAAACCCGCCATGCATTCACTACTGTGGCTTGTGTTTCATCTTAGTTATTAGAGGCACTGAAGAAGGCAGCTCAGAAGCCGTGTCATTGGAAGGACTATTGAAACAGCCGTTTGCATTAGAAAACAGATGGTTATTCCTATGTTCAACAGTAAATATTCTAAGTTGGCTATTTAGATTTAAAAATTAACTTTAACTTCATGCTTTTTAAATGAAAAAAGTTCAAGAGCCTCCTATAGATGAGACCATTGAGCTCTGGGAACTGGTGCCGATAAATCAAGCTGGCTGTCTTAAGATCTCTGATGTTCTTGGTAATCTCACAGAGCCAGCACATTGAAGACTTAGAAATCTCTATTCCAAACTAGAGATAGGCTCCTTAGGAACTTGATACTAACACTTCCCAAGGTGACAATCTTGAGAAACGCCATTTCCCAATTGACATCTGAAGGTATGGAGTTTTGTATGTCCTGTCCCGTTCATCAAACATAGTTTAAATTCGAGGAAACACTGGCTGGATTTCTTATTACTTCTTGGGTGGCCTATCAGTCACATTTTTTCTTCTAAGAACTCCTTTACTCAGAGGCTGTTTGGCTTTGGTTAAGATCTCATTTTGTTTCCATCTAGGAAACTGAGCTGCCACTAAATTCCTTAAATACATAGAAGGATCATTGCTATTTGTCCCTAGCTAAGGAGTCTAGTTGAAATTTAGAGTAACAGAATAAAATGTGCATGTGTGAACAGTCTTGCTTCAACAGCTGTTTGGTTTCTCATAGACTCCCACAAAGGCTTGCTAACATATGTTTTATGGTTTATATGTATATATACTATATATACATAATATATATANGAGGGGGGGAGAGAGAGAGAGAGAGAGAGAGAGAGAGAGAGAGAGAGAGAGAGAGAGAGAAAGAGAAAGAAAGTTACAAATTCCTCAAGGCAGTGTTTGTTTGTATGTTCCATAACGAGTGTGTAAGTAGGTGTATACACACAGGATTGGAAAATTACAATCTAGACACATTTTAGAGAGGTTTGAATCAAAGTGTTAAAGGTAATACTACATTATTTTGGGTCTCGCCAACCCAGAATTTTGGAGTAGAGAGCCTAAACATGCCTTTATTTTTTTGGAGGAAAGTAGTAAATAGTTTAAAAATCACTTGTAACACAGAACGGTGGTCAGTGTGGATCCGCATTCTCTTCCTAGTGTGAGCTCTCATGCGTGTTCTACCCTAGAGTGCGCTGACACTGTACCTAAGACTTCTGAACAGCTGAGCCTGAAAACACCCCATTGGAGGGTCGTGGTTGCAGTAAGTTGAAGTATTTTTAGAATCAACACCAATGTCCTAAAGTTTTTCTGATGTTACTTTCTTTAACTACATATTTTGTGAATTTTTTCCATTTCTTCAGCCTTACATCAGAGAGTAAAAAGTTGTGAATATAACTAAATATATATATATAGTATATATATATATATATATATTTGTACTATATATATATATAGTACTAGAGTTTTAGTTTCTGTTGCTGGTTATTTTTCCTTCCACATGGAGTGCTTTTGCTTTGACACTAGGGTATGGACTTTTCACTGCTTGTTGCCTTGACTACTGCACAGTGGAGACATGAGCAGTTTTATGTCACGGCCTGCTCTGCTCTTGTGAGGTTTCTGTGTGTATCTGCCATGCTGCAGTTTCAGTTTTGTAATTGTTGTATCCGACACATATTTTAAAACTCAGAAGGTAGTGAGTGACTGTCAGTGTAGCTTCCATTTGTATTCCTATCTCTAGATGTGCCCTTGTTTATAGGCAAATGAAAAAGGAACCCACACAGTTGTTTGTGGATAATATAAATAGCATATCAGAAAACAACTGTATTTTAGTGTTAATTTAGACGACAAGCGTATTGATTTGCAGTTTCACCAGATTTGCAGAGAGGACGAATCTTAAACAAAATTTAAAATAGAATGAATCTATTAAAATGGTAGGTCAAAAGAGCCTATGGGGTGAAAACATACAAACAACCTGAAGTGTGCCATCCTGGCTCTGTTTTTGTTTTGTTTGGATTTTGGTTTTGTTTTGTTTGTTTGTTTGGGGGGAGGGGACAGGGTTTCTCTGTGGAGCCCTGCCCATCCAGGAACTCATTCTGTAGACCACACTGGCCCCAAACTTGTAGATCCTCCTGTCTCTGCCTCCAGAGTGCTGGGATTAAAGGCGTGCCCCAGCACCACCTGGTGACCATCCTGTCTCTAGTGTTTTCTGTGTCGTTGGGGATTTTGATAACTTAGAAATTCTGTGAAAGAACCACATAGGTATTTCACTGAGTTAAGTCAAACAGTCACTAGTGACTAGTGACACTAGTTACTAGTGTCCTAGATGCTGTGTAGATGACAAAAGAAACATGGTGTTGAATGTATGTGGGAAGTTAGATGTAGAGGGGGGTCCCATTTGATGACATTAACTGTATGTGGCTTACAGCCTATCTAATTATACTGTTAATTACTTAGGCAGCTTAGCCACTTTTTTACATCATTGATAAGAAACCTTCCTTTTCATCACAGAAATGTGCCCAATCCCCTATTATAGAGATCTGCTTCCCCAGGTATCACTGTCTAAGAGAAGCCTAATATTTAATCTCTGCCTTTAAGTATTGATCAGAGAAATCATCTATATTCCACATCCTCTTGTCTCTAAACAAAGACATCTACATACCCGTAAGTAAAGTTACTAAAACAGTGTTGCTATGCCACGGACTCCCTCAGGTTTTCAGGAGTTGTCCCTTTAAGGAATTTGAGAGGAAATGAAAGAGTATAGTGTGTAAGTATATATTTAGGTTTTTTTTTCCTGTTTTCTCAGTTCTAGTAAGTAAATATTGTCGCCTACGAACAGTGCTTGGTGTTTTGTTACGCTTAGGTTTTATTCCTGTAGAAAGAAATGATTATAGTTGTACAAAATATTACATACCACATCTGTATGTTTTATATAATGGTTCCTAATGCTACTGGGAGTTTTTGCAGTTCAATCAAAAACAGACTAAAGTATGACTTAGGGAAAGTCTAAATTAAAATAGTCATAATTACGCTATATCAGAAAGAGCTAGTGCTGCCAATCAAAATAGAGAGAAACTAATGTGTTTTGTGTTAAGTGATTTGCTGGCATAAAAAAGTTATCATATGTACAGTATTATATATGGGTCCACCAAAGGTTTTAAAGTATGTGCAAATACATGTTCATAGAGCTGTTGCAAAGTTCTCTATAAATTATATTTAAATTTATTTTTTAAATGTATCAAGATTGTTACAATATTGTGTGCAGTGATGTTAAATTTCAAGTTGCTATAGAAAAATAGGATGGTCTCTACCAAAATATAACTGAGTCTGGCCCTTCAGAGTTAGCGGATGGATGGGGCTTTGCGTGGGACTGCCCTCCCTCTGGGTTAGATTCTATTGTGACAGCTAGTGTAGAGTGCTGCCTCCGGGATGCTGGGTTCTCCTTAAGCTGCACAGAAGAGCAGGAGTGAAGGGCTGTGATAGATGATGCTCTTTCCCAGAGCACTGAAGAGAAGTAACATGCTGTATAATAATGTGTGCGCTCGTGTGTGCACATGTGTATGTGTATTTGACTAGTTATAGAAAAGCCCCATGCAGAAGCTCTTAGATAAGAATCTGATTATTATTATACACTGTCTGCACATCTAGTAGAACACTGATGTTCTGGCAGTTCAGAGTAACCAAGTAGATTCCACATCAGTATTTATTATTGTAATATTAAATACTTTACATATGAGCTGGTCTTTTAAGTTCTTCAGTCCAAAGATCTTGCCATTATTTCTAAACTCCCTAGTTGTCTGCCATTCCCGGGATATATGAAAATCTGATCACATGTCAGCAGCCCCACTCTTAACCCCTGCAGCTGAAGTTACTATCAGCGCTGACCTCAATTATGATAATGGATTTCTTTCTGACCTTTGTTTCTACCCTTTGCTTTGACTCTGCTCTTAATATAGTAGTAGTGTGATCTTATTAAGATGAAATTCCCATCTTATTCTGCCAAGTGTCCTTGCCTCCAGGACCCTATAGGATTCAATTGCCTATTGCTGTTTTGACTTCGTTTCACCGAAGTCAAAGGTTCTGAGCATGCACCTTCATGGGGCCCTTTTTGATTTTTGTACCTACCTTCAGCTCCACATACCCCAAACCTTATCACCCAGTTAAAGTTTTAATCAGATGTTGCCTTTGCAGTAAAGTTCATGCTGGACATACCTCTTAAAAGTTCAAGTATTGAGCTTTTTCTGACTTCTTCTTTTTAAAAATTGGTTATTTTATTAATTTACATTTCAAATGTCATCCCCCTTCCCTGTTTCCCTTCTGTAAAACCCCCATCACATCCCCCTCCCCCATGCTTCTATGGGGGAGCTTCCCCCACCCACCCACTCCTGCCTTAGTGCCTTAGCATCCGCGTTCATGGGACCAAGGGCCTCCCCTCCCTGGAGCCATAGGTCCCTCCATGTGGTTGGTAGTTTAGTCCCTGGGAGCTCTGGGGGTACTGGTTGGTTAATATTGTTGTTCTTCCTATGAGATTGCAGACCCCTTCAGCTCCTTCAGTCCTTCCCCTAACTCCTCCATTGGAGTCCCTGTACTCAGTACAATGG
>LR751013.1:130545-214751 GCA_902729485.2 Mus minutoides
GGATATAGGAGAGTGTTGCCCATGGATACAGGAGAGTGTGTGCCCATGGATATAGGAGAGTGTGTGCTCATGGATATAGGAGAGTGTGTGCCCATGGATGCAGGAGAGTGTGTGCCCATGGATGCAGGAGAGTGTGTGCCTATGGATATAGGAGAGTGTGTGCCCATGGATGCAGGAGAGTGTGTGCCCAGGGATATAGGAGAGTGTGTGCCCAGGGATATAGGAGAGTGTGTGCCCATGGATATAAGAGAGTGTGTGCCCATGGATATAGGAGAGTGTGTGCCCAGGGATGCAGGAGACCGTTGCCCAGGGATGCAGGAGAGAGCCAAGTGGCCAGGAGCTGAAGTAAAGATGTGGTTGACAGTGAAGTAAGGTCAACCGTGCATCATGCTGTGGGCCACAATCTGGGCTGTGTATTCTATCCTAACAGAAGGAAGGGAAGACACCTAATGTTTTTTAAGTAAAAGCTACTTTTTTATGTGCCTTGGACTGGGTCTTTAATTAGAGGTATGTTCGCTTTTATTGATAATAGTTGTTGAAGTTATAGTTTCTTTATAGCACTGAAACTTGAATGTGCTTAGTGATTGCATGGAGCGTTGGTTACGACAGAAGGCTCACTTTCTTTAGAGTTCCCAGATGTCTGTGCTGCTGCTTCTACCTGTGGACATTGGGAGTTAAAGTTGGAGCTGCAGGATTAACTTACCTCTTTTTTTGTCATTGTTTCTGTTTCTGTTTATAAATAGCATAGGTCATTTTTAGTCATAATAACTAATAATTATTTTTCTCTCTGACTTGAGGGTTGTATTTTATGGAAACCACTGAAGCATATATAACCTCTGCTTCACTATGACTACATATGATCTCTGAATTCAGGAGGTGATATAGTAAAAAGCTATATTAAGGAAACAGTTTCAGAAACGAAGATACATAAAAAAAGAGAAACTGATTAGCAAAAGTTTGTAAAGTTATAGGTAGTAACATTTTAAAATTTAGATGAATACAATTTAAGATTATTTTACATTTTTTTCTAGATTTAATCACTTGTTTGGATAAGGTATCTAATTTTTTGGAACCAGAGTTCAGGTATGTACCTGTGTGTGTGTGTGTGTGTGTGTGTGTGTGTGTGTGTGTGTGTGTGTGTGTGCTCCAGCATACCTCTTCATTCTCATTCTTTTATACTGCATGGTAATGTGCAAAGCATGATACATTGGTTAAAACTCCATCCAGTCATCCAGTTGCCATGTTTAAATTTGACTTTAGCTGAGAGATTATATCTCCAAAACAAAAGCATAATTTTTGTTTTGTTGGTGGATTTTATGGAAATGTATATAATTCAGGGTCTCACTGTGTGGCCCAAGGTGGCCTAGAACTTGATATCCTCCTTCCTTTCTGTCCTAGGTGCTGGGTTTCTAGGTAAAGTCTATTCTGAAGGTAAAAGGGCTCAGTCTCTTAAATCTGGCAAGACTTCTCCTAAAGTAGCGAAACTATTCTTTCTAAATTTTATCTTAATAGTGTTTTATCCTTTAAAGGTTTCCTACATTTATAAATATATATTGAGAATAGCCATCCACCACTAGCTTCCCTCATGCGTGAGTGGCCATCACTGGGGCACAAGCAGTATGCTAGTGGCCAAACCCTCAAGGTGAGTAACTCCCTTTCAGCCACCATCACCTGTTCTTCAGATACAGCTTGGGGCTCGGAGTCTTTATTTTTCTTTTCAGATAGATACATAGATGATCAATAGCTAGCTAGATGGACAGACAGACAGACAGACAGATGGCATAGGCTATAAGAACATTCTTCGTTTTTAGTGTTCTTACTTAGCACCTCCAGCAGTATCTGCTTTATGCCTTTGTCTTGTGCTTGGATAAGAATTGACTTCTCCTTCATTTCCTATTATTTGGAGGGAGTGTCAAGACAGGGTTTCAGTCCAGGCTGGCCCCAAACTCAGAAATCCACCTGCCTCTACCTCCTAAGTGCCAGCATTAAAGGTGTGCACCACCACACCTGGCCCTATTTCTAATCTTTGTTGATTTTCTTCTGTTAGACCCCTGGCATTTGATTTTCTTAAATTCAATTTTGATTTTCCTGCTTAAAACTCTTTATATTGTGTGTGTGTGTGTGTGTGTGTGTGTGTGTGTGTGTGTAACTTTGTAACTGTGTAATTGTGCAACTATGCATATTCCCAACCCAGTTTCCAGTGTTTTTGACAAGTAACCCTTGGGTCTTCCCCAAAGTCTTGTCTCTATGCAGTGTTTAAGCTCTCCCAGGACAATTTGCATAGAGTTACTGTATCCCTCACCACTTATCAGACACCCTCATCTTTGCAATGCCCTTCTCTATAATTTCTGCCATGATGGTATTCCCCCAAAGACTCGGACAATAGAGCTGTTCAGTCTCCCAGACCTTACAAAAAAGCCAGGCAGCACACTCCTATAATCCCAGTGCAGGAGAGGTAGAGACAGGAGGATCCCTGGAGCCCAGAGCCAGCCAGCCTGGTCTAGTTGATGACTTTGTTCTTCTTTATTTTACTTATTATGCATACAGTGTTCGGCCTGCAAATGCGCCTGCCAGAGAGGGCACCAGATCTCATTGTAGATGCTCATGAGCCACCATGTGGTTGCTGGAAATTGAATTTAGGACCTCGAGAAGAGCAGTCACTTATCTTAACCTCTGAGCCATCTCTCCAGTCCCAAGTTTGAATTCTAGGTTCAGGGCAAAAACCTTTCTCCAAAAAATAAGGTGAAGAAATAATGAGAAATGTGCCTGGCATTGACTCCATCCTCTACACACAAATGATCATCCATTCGTGCACACACAGACATGTGTGCACATAGAAGATTGTTATTTCTATGGGAAACGTGCTACCTTCAGTGTTGTCCAGTGTGTCCTGGGCAACATGGCGGGAAGGGTCAGCTGGCTTCCCTCTGGTTGCTAGCACTGTCATCACCACCCACATCCGAGCTCTCATCACTCTCTCGTGAGCTTCCCGCTCATGACCCTCTCTTTCCTTGAAGCCAGAATAACCTCTCTAACCTTGCCTGGTTAAGCCTGCAAGCTGTCCTGATCCTTTACTGGCTTCCTATTTTTATCTAGAAGTATATCCCCTACATCTATACAAGTAGAAAAGGCACACTTCTGCGGGGTCTGGATCTTGCCCCTCTAACCTTCCTGTATTCGCTGCACTTTTTTTTATGAGCATAGACCCTTTGTCTGGGGCCATGCTCTTTCTAGCTTCCAGTGTACATATCCCATCACGGACTTACCGCAGTGAGACCCCCTAGCTCAAGTAAGCCGTGTCAAGCTTTATGTAAGAGGAGCCCAGCTTTGTGACTCCTGTGCACAGTTCTTTTACTTTCCTTGTCTGTAAAATGGGAGTAATAATAATAAAAGTATCTCCTATGTGGGATTCTTGCGTAGATTCCCTGAAACACTTGGGGTTCTGCCCCAAACATAGCATGTTTGCTGAATGTATGTGTTTTGTTAAATAGTAATTCTCCCAGTTATTTCAAAATCCATCTTCTCCACCCCCAAATATCTGTGTGAGTACTGGCTAAATGTTTTCTTCTGCTACTTGAGTATGGACTTAGGTCACAGGGCTGCATTTATTTAGTTAGCACTCATAAGTCACAGGCCTCATCAGATAACATGGCAGATATTCATATAAACCTGTGAGCCATGGTAACTAGGTCTTACAGTAGAAAGATGTCTACTGCTCATGGTGAAGTAAAGTAAAGAATTGTAGATTTTTGGAGAACATTTTTTGTCTGCCTGTTCAATATGTGTGGGTGGAAGAAGTCTATATGGGCTATGTGACAAGACATGGCCCCATTTTATGCTGAGGCTGTGCTGTGTATGCTGAATGGACGCATGTATGAAGTGTATGTGGTCTTTCTTTGGCATATTTCCCTGCAGAAAGTGAACATTCTGTAATCTTTCACTTGTTTTCATTCTCAGTAAGTACTGCCCAGCTGGCTGTCTGCTGCCTTTTGCTGAAATATCTGGAACAATTCCTCATGGATACAGAGATGTAAGTTGAATACAGACGTACTTCGCTGCTGTGGATACTGTTATTTTAAACTCAGAAATGCTTAGGATGCCACCTGGTTGTCCCAAGATGAATATGTCTTATGTGTCTCTGTCTTTTCATGTATGTCTGACATCTTTATAATAAAACTAACTCATGCTGAACATGTGTTTTGTTACAATAACCTGTTTCTGAGATCAGATAATGTTTTGAGAAAGAATAAGTATCTTGCTTATGAATAATTAATCCGGAAAAAATTTCATTTTCTTATTTTGTTTGTTGTTTGCTTTTTCAAGTCTTCACCATTGTGTATGGCTGGAATCCATGCAGGAGTAGTGTCAAACGTGCTGGGTGGCCAAATCAGCATTGTGATTAGCAAAGGGACCCCGTATTATGAAAGTTCTTTGGCTAACAACGTCACTTCCATGGTGTAAGTGCAAATACTCTTTGTAGTAAGCATGCTGTAAGCATCTTTTATATAATTATTTGTACATCCTTTCATTCTTTTCTGTGTTCTACCATTTAGAGAGAATTTGGGGGCATGCGCTGTTTTCTTTCATATGTAAAAAAGTATGTATTTTTCAGCATTGTAAGAGTTGACAGTAGGTTATGTGCTAATATTGTACCATCTTATATAAAATATGTGGACATTTGCGGATTTCATATCTGTCAGCGAATATGGGAAGTCCTGGGACTGGGACCCACAGATATCAAGACACAGCTGCATGTATGTGTAGGTTTCTGATGGAATCCAAGATGGGTGTGGTGGTGTGTGCTTGTAGTCCCCAGGCTTAGGCCATAGAAGCAAGAGGATGGGGAGTTCACAGTGGAGCTGAGCTATTTAGTGATTTCAATGTCAGGGAAGGCTGTGAGAGAGACTGCCTCAAACAAAATAAAAACATATTTTGCATCCCTCTTCTGACTGTTTGAACATCATGTTAAGGGCAGGGGGTAACTGAACACCCTCCAGGTCTCCTGGAGTCTTAAGTGTTCTAGAGTCTTAAGTGTTCTGGAGTCTCCAGGCAAGTAAGTTCTTCTCTTGTCTGGCCCTTCCTCCTCCCCAGCTCACTCACAGACAGGCTCATTTTCTCCAAGGGAAAAGCAGTAGCCAGCTCTGGTGTGTTTACCAGGAGACTTGAGTCTCACTTCATTCTCTGAAAACATGTCTTCATGTTCTTTTATAGTAGTAAAAAAGAAAAAAGTTTTATAGATCTATTTCATTAAAAAGAAGAAAATAAGCCTTAAAGGTTACATGGACATTTGCACAATTGTTTGTGAACTTTTCATGAAATAGGTCTATAAAACTTTTTTCTTTTCTCTTTTACTGCTGTAAAAGAACATGAAGACATGTATTTTCAGAGAATAATGTGAGATTCAAGTCTCCTGGTAAACACACCAGACCTGGCTACTGCATTTCCCTTGGAGAAAATGAGCCTGTCTGTGAGTGAGCTGGGGAGGAGGAAGGGTCAGACAAGAGAAGAACTTACTTGCCTGGGGACCTAAGAACACTTAAGACTCCAGGAGACATGGAGGGTGTTCAGTTACCCCCTGCCCTTACCATGAGGTTCAAACACTGGTTTTTGGTGGTGGTGGGTTTTTGTTTGTCTGTTTAATGCATATCATTGTCTGATTTGTAGCCCTGAGATCTTAGCCCTTTAAATAATAAGAGAAATTAAAGTTTCACTGTGATGAATATGAAGAACATATTGAGTGTCACATGAGGCCCTTTCTCTCTTTCAGGGGATACTTATCTACAAGTCTGTTTACATTTAAGACAAGTGGTAAGTCTTCCAAGGACTTCAGCCATCATCTTTGCATAATAACTAATGCTGTAAGGACTTAAGCCATCATCTTTGCATAATAACTAATGCTGTATGGAGTGCAAGGAGGCACCTAGTGACTGCCGGATTGTTTGTTCTTTCTCGTATGCTTTCGGGAAAACCATGAGTAAAATAGAGCCCTAATTATGTAAAGAACAGACTAAATCAGAAGTTCACTATTCACTGGGGGAATTATAAGCAAGTACTGGATCCCTTTTGAGAGTTTGATTTGAACTTATCTGAAGAAAGAGTTCATTGCACTGGTCTGACGCTTGAAGTCAAACAGGGGATGGCTTTACAAAGGATAAAGCAACACTAGAAGGCCAGGGGGATGCTGCCCTCTAGCCTCTGGGTCCCCAGAGACAGGATAGTGTATCTTCATAGAATAACAGCTAATGCTTGTAAATATGTCTAGTCCGCGACCTTCAAATCCATGGCTTTCATATCTACAGATTGGAAAGATTCAGAGGAAATCCCGTTTCTGTACTATGTAGCCTTTTTTTCCATGTTGTTTTCCCCCCAAGCAATATGGTGTTACAACTGTGTATATATATCACATATATATTTCCTTTGGCATTGTAAGTATCCCAGAGATGACTTAGTGTTAACAGATAGCATGCTATGTGCCAGTGCTGTCCCCGTTTATATCAAAGATTTGAGCATTTGCAGGTTTTAATATCCACCAGGGAGTATGGGATGTCCTGGAAGTGGACCCCCACAGACAGCAAGGAGCGTAGCATGTTTGTAGGTTTCCAGTGGGACACAAAGGAAAGGGCCCAAGAAGCAGTTACTTGGTTGTTCAGTCAGAAGTTTGCAGGATACACTGTTTTAGAGGTTTCAAACTCCAGGGAACCAAGTTGATTTTCCTTTCTCCTTCAGGTTGCTATGGGACACTGGGGATGGAGTCTGGTGTGATCGCCGATCCCCAGATAACAGCATCGTCTGCATTGGAGTGGACTGACCACATGGGGCAGGAGAACAGCTGGACAGCGGAGAAGGCCAGGCTGAGAAAACCCGGACCTCCCTGGGCCGCTTTTGCCACTGACGAGCATCAGTGGCTGCAGATAGACCTTAACAAGGAGAAGAGGATAACAGGTTAAGAGACACCACTTTCTGCAGCACTGCTAGCACTGAGTTTATTTGGAAACCCATGGCAGCTGAAATTTTTGGAAATTAGGTCACTGAAAATTATATAGCTTCAGTTTTCTTTTCGGGTATTAATGTTGCTGGGGTACTTTTAATAATTTGACCAAAAGAAAAAATCGTTTAATTTCTAATAGTTCTAGTTTAATGTGATTTTTTTTAAGGTGGAATTTCAGTAAAGTGATCTTTGAGTCTTGAAAAATCTTAGTTATTTAGAAATTTATAGTAAAGGAGAATGTATTTTTAAATGCTACAAGTACCTTGTATTCCACATGTACTGAGTATCAACTTAGGTAAACTTAGCAGTGATTTGGGATAATTTTGGTTTAGATACGTTTGTTAAAAGACTGATTTTTGCCTACCAGTCATCATGCTTAATGTCTATACCCAGGAAATCATTCTTAGTAATTGAAATGTAGCTTCTAATGGTATGAAGGCAAGCTGCAAAGCACAATAGTCCTTTCCTCGCATGTGCCTGCAGTTCTTCTCCCTCTCCAAGGGAGCAAAGCCAGGGCTTTAGTTGCTGTTACAACGAAACTGTCCACAAAGATCGAAACAAACCATAGAAATGCTTGCAGGGTGTATCAGGTGTGTGTAGCTGACTTTGGGAGTCTGAGGCTGCGCACTCATGAGAAGAACTCTATCCTGCAGGTATCGTAACCACTGGGTCTACCATGGTAGAACACAGTTACTATGTGTCTGCCTACCGAGTCCTGTACAGTGACGATGGGCAGAGATGGACTGTGTACAGAGAACCTGGTGTGGAGCAGGACAAGGTAGGCGATCCTGTAATGTTAAATGTCATGTTGTCTCGCTCTGCCCTCTTCTGGTTATTTTAGGTACTGCTTGTTACTGTCTCCATAGTCTAAGCAGGCTTAGAAAATTGTCGGTGATTCTAGGTCTTTGTGATTGTATAATTAGTACTGGTTACAATTGTCTCTGGATTATTATCCAAGTATTTTGGCTGCTAAAGTAAGAACTTCGAAATAGTTACATTCAGTTCCTTGTTTTTATAAAATCTCCCAAATGATGGAACCTTGACTTTGTTCTCAGATTTTGTCTAAGCAAGAGGAAAGGGAGGCGGAGTAAAAGCTGACGTACACTAAAGATAGAAAGGCCATTGGAAGATCCCCTCACCAGTTTCTATGCCAGGACAAACCTGGTTTTCCCACTGCAGAATCCCCACAGTTCCCAACGACACAGCATTTTGTCTTAGTGAAATCCAGTGGAGACACTGGGGACAACATGGGAGAGTATTGGAAGTGTGTCACTGCGGTGTTGTCCCATCCCCAGGTTCCTGCTCAACCCTTGAGAGAATCTCAAAATGGAGGCGCCTCTGTCCCCAGGGAAGATGGGTGCTGTGTGGAGTGGGGACTGACAGCTTTCGCTCAGTGAGATGTGCAGTGCTTTCTTTCAGAGACTTTCCCAGCCCGCTTCTTACTTCATAATCTCATGGCAACCACACATGACCCAGCTGCCTCTTCTTGTTCTTTCATTACTTTTTTTTTCTTCTCGCCATGAAGTATTGTGGAGGAGTTTGGATTGTTTTTTTGCTTTAGTTTTTGTGGGTTTTTGGTTTGTTTTAGTTTGTCTTTCCATTGTTTTATTCTTCTGCAGGATCCAATCTTTTAATCTTATCTAATGGATTTTTAATTCCAATACTGTATTTTTTTCCCTTCATTTTTACCTTGGGTCTTAAATTTTTCTTCCATATATTTTTTCATAGGCATATGAGCGTGGAGCATGTAACTCCTTTAGCGTATTCATCTTTACCAAACAATACCTCAGTGCCAGCCATTATGCTATTGATTGCTTCTGGATGATTTTATTAGTATTATTAATCCTTTACATGTTTATGTGTATGTGTGTGTTTGTGTGTGTGTGTGTATGTATGTGTATATATATATATATATATATATATATATATATATATATATATATATATGAAGCTTTATTCTGGGTTGCAATTAAGCTACCAGGAAAACAATTCTTTGTACGCATTGCTAGGCAGGAATGAGTAGCTTTTAGGTTCTAACTTGACAGTCACCATTGAGACAGTGTCCTGTGTATTATGACATTTATTCGTGTGCTGATGATGTAGAGTGTTTTGAAGCCTGTGTTGTCATAAGCCTGTTCTACTCGTCACAGGGTTCTTTTTCTGACTCTACGTTGCTTCTGTATGAGGACTTAGGGGAAGTCCCATACAGAGCCCAGTGGCCTTGCTGTAGTTCAGCCATTCCTGCTGACACTCATTCTGTTCCTTTCCTGTCCTTGCTCTGCTAAGCTCTACCCCAGAAATTCTAGGTTTCTGCTGACCTCATGGGTAGCAGGTTCTCTAGAGTGTGGGATAGTGTTGCCCTGTGACCTGGAAATTCACCAGTCAGTACTGATAAGCAGAGCGTGCCTTGTCTGGGCCCTACTCTGTGCTTCCGACCCTTTGCTGCCTGTTGCCCAGTGTCTTGAGAACTACTGTGTTGTGCACTTTCCCAGTTCTTCTGTTGTTTATGGCTGAGGTCCAGCTTCTCTCACTCGGTTACTGACAGAAGAGGAAGGCTCTGAACTGAATGAAATAGCACATTTCTTCAAACTTGAATCTGTCCATCTCTTCACTTCTCGGGTAACTTGTATTTGTTTTGACATGTCTTCTAGGTCTCGACATACACACAGAGCCTGAACTTGACTTTATAACCAGAAAGTATAACCACTATCCTAAACTTTCATAATTTATTGCTTTCTAATACTACACCATGTTTGTATTCAGGGAAGAATGAGAATGTATGTACTTTTTAAAAAGTTTTTCCTAAGGATGTCTAACAACCTTCCCTGTGCACCAGATTCTCAGTAAATGTTGGCAGATGGACTAGAGTGTTTCATTAGGGTCTCATAGAGCCTAGTGTGAACTGTGTACTCGAGGATGACCTTGAACTTGTGATTCTGAAGCTGCCTTCATTACAGATATGCTCCACCATACCCAGTTCTATGAGGCGATGGGGATCGAACTTAGGGCTTTGTGCACATAAGCAAGCAGTCTACCAGCCCGGCCTTTGCCAATTGTTATATCCTGAAATGTTGTTTCAGTTGGTTCCTGTTCACTGATAACCAAACTGTAAGCATTGGCCTTTAATCTTTGTTAGAGCAGGAGCTAGGGACAGTATGGAAGCTTACATAAAGGGGGACTGTTGGAAGTGTAGATTGAGCATTATAGAAACTAAAAGATCTTAATGTATCTTCTAGCATGTGTAATCTAGTTACAGACGGATGGGCCAGGAAGAAATAGCTGTCCTACTTGGGCGTGACTTAGGAAGTCCAGTGTGCACATGTTCTCGCTTTAGCTAATGGAGTGGATGTGGCTAATTTGGCACAAGGGGAAAGCAAGACCCTGCTTAACTCAATGCAGCCCTGCGACTAAGTCAGAAGTCACAGTCGGCTCAGCTCCTGCTGCTGGCCACACACTGTCACTCTGGCCACTCTTTCTGTGCCCTGCCTTGAGGACCACTTATGGCAAGTACATGAAAGTACTGTATAAATAAGAGCTGACTGGGGAGAAAACACGTTTGCTTGAAAGGGTTGATGTAATGAGATAATCACTTTTAATCATGTTTTCTACTTAAAGATTGTTTTTATAATGCATTTGTAGCTGTTGAGTTCCAGCCGTTAAATCAAACACAGAACAGCGTTTCATAAGCAACAAGAGAGGACGGCTGGGATTGTGGTGTGAGGAGTGCCATCATGCGGTGGGTCCAGCAGGTGGAAGCAGAGGCTTGGCCCATGAGCTGACGCCTTCGTGTGATGGCTCTTGTTCACTTTAAATAGAAACCTTTAGGTGATCGTTAGTTCCACAGGGACTGACGGTGATAGTTTATTGATGCGATAAACTGTGGCCCTGCAGTTGAAACGTTTCCCATATTGCCAGGTTAGCTAGCACTCCTGTTCAGTTCTTAAGCCATCCTAGCAACATTTTTATAGTTAGTGTTTCCCTCAGATAAGCTTCCAGGTAAAATGTGCAATGTTTTAATAACTGCTTTTCCGAATGGTGATTGGGTCGTTTTCTGAGAAGTCTGTTCTGTCGTCATTCTTTATCAATGTTGTTGAACATGCTTAGGTGGAACAGTCCAGTGCTGGTCTCTTTTTGATGTAAAATACCAATTTTTGTTATTTTTTAAAGATATTTCAAGGAAACAAAGATTATCACAAGGATGTTCGTAATAACTTTTTGCCACCAATTATTGCACGTTTCATTAGAGTGAACCCTGTCCAGTGGCAACAGAAGATTGCCATGAAAGTGGAACTACTCGGATGTCAGTTTACTCCTAAAGGTAAAGAGCCAGCGTGGCCAGCAGTGGTCCCTGCTTAACTGACACACAGTCATCACTCACTTATGGTATACTGAGATATTTCAGTACGTGTATGCATATATAATGATCAGATCAGGTAATGATCGGCTCAGATAGGATGTCTTTGTATTTGACACCTTTCAAAGTCCTCTCTCTAGTAGGAACTGCTCATTTGTTTTCCTGTTAAAAAGTTGCCATCAGAATAGTTTCACAATACAAATGAGATGGCGGCAGCAGCCTTGCTCTCCAGTTCTGGTCTAGGAGACTTTTAAAATTCGATCTGCCTATTGAGATCCATGCATTAGGATTAGAACAGCAACCTTAGCTTGAGTAACTTTTATTTTGAATTAACAAAAAACTGACATCAATTCACTCAATGTTTTATAACATCTTAATGTTATTTCCTTATATTCCACAAAGCTATCATTGTGCCGGCCATAGTTGCTTCTCCATACACACTCATTAAGTGAACTGAATATCGCACATATGAAGTTATAGCTATAGAATCGGACAGCACTCTGCTTCCCAGTAACCTTCTAAGACCACCTATGGATTATCTAATTATTGGAAAGCTGGAAAATCTTATAAAGCCTGAAAAACCTTAGTTTTCCTGCATTTAATGCAAAGTATAATTACCTACTGGATTCTGAGATTTAAAATTGTTCTGCAGATTTAAGCAATTTAGGAAACATTGAACATTTAACATTGCTTTTTTTAAACTATAATTTTTTTTTTTTTAAAGCAAAATGTATAAGCATTTCTAACCCCCTTTTTAAGGTCGCCTTCCAAAGCTTACTCCACCTCCTCGGAACAGCAATAACCTCAAAAATACTACAGCTCGTCCCAAACTAGGTAAAGGTATGCCTACTATTAATGCGAGAGTTTGATATGCCCTGGGTCTGTGACATGGCCTGTAACTATATTTAAAACATAAAACTGAACTTTCCCTAATCAAGTTATCGATGTTTAAATAATAAAGATTTCTTCAAACTTTTTTCAAGGTCGTGCCCCTAAATTTACTCAAGTGCTCCAACCTCGAAGTAGGAATGAACTTCCTCTACAGCCGGCAGAGACTACTACTACTCCGGATATAAAAAATACGACTGTAACTCCCAGTGTAACCAAAGGTAGGCAGATCAGGCGCGGACTCTCTTACCTGCTGGGGTTCTTGTTCTCAATTAAGAGTTTCCATCTCACTTACTTCATCTGTATTTTCCCAGCTCATCCAAGATAAGTAAATGCATAAAGCTTGTGTCCTTATGGAACAGCCTGCGGAAGCTCAGCCTGTTCTGATACAGGGAAGCCCGCCCGGTGCTTGCCTGTTATGCTCTGCCGTCCTCTCGGCCGCCTCTTATGATCCCCATCAGCCAAGCACACGAGTCTCGAGCTCAGAAATTCATCATTTCTAGAAATGATTAAACCACAGCAGCAAACACGCTTTTTTACCCACATTATATATAATTTACTAATGAGGAGAGTTGGAAGAGGAAAGCAAAAAACATCTTTAAATTGTTTAAAACATTTAAAATTTTAAAATGTACTTCAATTAACATTCTTGTTTTTTTACAATTCCCTCTGCTTCCTATACATTTGTAATTTTCTTTTCTGATTATTCATTCAGACATTAGAATTACTTCTAAATTGCATTACAGTGATAACTACAGTGTTACATTGTACAAATCATTGTTCTTTTTGCTTGTTGGAAAGAAAACTTTCAGTTAAATTCAGAAAATAAAATGTCAGTGTCACAGGAGAATTAGCAGTCAGGGCTAACATGAAAAAAAAAATGCTCATTTTCAGCAAAGTATGGGAAAGAAAGCATTACCAGGAAAACCCTAGTCCCCATCTCAATGAAAGAGAGAGAAGCTCTCTAGTACGGTTTGTTGCAGGATGAGGAGGAGACATCAGAGCAGACAAGCTGGAAATGGTCGGAGCTGCAGAGTGGAGAACAGGAGAGGAGAAAATTTGGCAAGCAGAGTGAGCTTTTGTGTGAGAGAGAGAGAAGGGTCCCCAAAAGTGAGAACCAGCGTCCCCCAGGGGTGGGAGGACACACAGAGTACCCTAAAAGAGAGAAGAAGGACGGGGAGAAGCATGCTCTACTGTCAGGCTGCTGCAGTGCAGTGCGGGTTCAGAGGTTACGGGACTGACGCCAGGCTCTTACACCCTACACAAAAGGGTTGTACCAGGAATGCATGGTTAGAAATAAAGTAGGTAGTTTATAAGGAAAAAACACTTCAGGAGTGAACGTGGGCTTACTGAGCTGAAGGAGAGCTTCCAAACTCTTGGGCCACACGGTCCTTTTATAGGACGTCTAACTGCACCCACACTTCTGTTTGTATTTCACAGGCTTTGCTCACATGTTCTCCTACTTGCACATGAAATCCTGTGGGAGAAGCTTCCAGTCCTCATGCGGTCTGGCTTTCATCTTGATCTTTCCATCCCCAGTCACTTCTCTCCTGCCATTAGAGGGCGCTTCCTCCACAGTACTCCCCCTCCTCTATAATTTAATAATTACTTTTACTTTCTAAATGTTTGTATAAATTCAGATAGTTTTCTCCAGCTTTCCATACATTAGCTTCTTCCCTGTTCTTATCTTCCTCATGGTATAGAAGAAGCTAGAGAGAAACAAGAGAGCTCAAAGCAAATATACCCCAGCTTTGGGGTAATAGAATGTAGCCCTCTACAGGTGCTCGTGTGTGTGTGTGTGTGTGTGTGTGTGTGTGTGTGTGTGTGTGTGTGTGTGTGTTTCAAGTCTAAGCTGAATTGTCTGTGTGTACACATGGAGACCAGAAGACAGCCTCAGATGTGTTCCTCAGGCACCATGTATCTTTTCTGTAAGATAGGATCTCTTTCTAGCCTGGAACTTGACAACCAAGCCATGTTAGCCATATTAGCTGGCCATGGTGCCTCTAGTTCTGCTTTTCTCTGTCTCCATCATACCGGGATGACAAGGACGTGCCAACATGCATAGCGTGTGTGTGTGTGTGTGTGTGTGTTTAACATGGATTCTGGAGACTGAATTCAAGACCTCTTGTTTAAAAGGCTACTACGTTGCCCACAATACTAGCTCCGTTACTACTCCTGCCTATGTTACTAGCTCCTGAGTCTATGCAGTTGTTTTAATCCCGAATATCTGAGATTTAATCAAACTAGCCATGCAAGCCATGTTTCCATGTACTGTCGAAGGAAGGAAGGGAGGGAGGGGGGGAGGGAGGGAGAAAGAGAGAGAGAGAGAGAGAGAGAAAGGAAAGGAAAGAGAAAATGCATATTTGTTTCTGATTCTGAGTGCTTCCTGGCCTGTCATGATTTTATTTCTCCTCCCCCTCCTCTACTTAATTTCGTGGAGAAAATCCTGTCACGGTCACATGTGTGATGGCACTCTGGCAGCTGCCCCCAGTGAGCTCCTCTGTTCTCTCCTAACACTCTTATAAACCCTCCCCACATTCTCAAACACTTGACCAAGTGACTTTCACTCACTCTCTGTTTCTCCTCCACCTTTACAAAGTGGAAACCATAAAAGAGGAGAATCCCTTTGGGCAGCCTACAGGCTCCCCTCTCCTCTCTCCCAGGCATTGGTAAAGGAAGTTGTGTGTGCTACACACAGTGAATCCCTCCCTCTAGCCTGGCACCCATGCATTTGCCTGATAGTATCTACCTGATGCTGTATCCACCTTCTCCCTGTTCCTCTCTTCTGTTATACCCTGCTTCTTCTCCTGGACACAGTTGTAGTAAAGGAGATGCTGTGGGTTAGACAGCACAGCGCCTGGCTGTGAGCCCTCCATGACTATCAGCATTTCTGCTCCTGTTCTGCTCACTGGCAGAAGAGGATTGTGGGGTAAAGAAAGGAGTAACTATTCCAAGTAACTTGGAGCAAGCAGACCATTTCCAGTGGGATGAGATGAGGATTGACCGATAGGACTCAAGGTCTAGCCCCAGCATGGCTTTCTGGGTGCGGCTGCACTGTTAGCTGGCCATATCTGTAACTGTTTTGTCATGCTGTGGATATGTCCTTCTCAGTTGGAAGCTTCTCTCATCTGTAGCAAGCACAGCGCAGCTCATGTTTCCCTCTCCTCACTGGGTCCTCAGCGTCCTTCCTGTTTTTACTCTTCGGCAGACAGAGGAGTGAACATCTTTAAAGATGTATCTTTGAATATCTTGATGTCTTCCCCAAATAAATTCTTGATCTAGACTTGTAGCCTTTAGATTCTTGTACATACTGCCTCAAAATACCCATCAGAAATACATATTTAGAGCCAGGCATAGTGGTGCATGCCTTTAATCCCAGCACTCGGGAGGCAGAAGCAGGCGGATTTCTGAGTTTCGAGGTTAGCCTGGTCTACAAAGTGAGTTCCAGGACAGCCAGGGCTATACAGAAAAACCCTGTCTCAAAAAAAAAAAAACAAAAAAACAAAAAAACAAAAAATAAAAATAAAAATATATATTTATATTTATATTTATGTTCCTTCAACAAACCTGCTCCTTGCTGTGCTCTCAATTCTCCTTTCAAGTGACTGTCAGTGTCATTAGCAAATGTAGCGTCTTGTTTTCATTTTACCTGACAGTTCTTTGCAGCTGAGGTGTACCTGTATTTTCTTGATGGGTTTCTAGGTGACAGTGGGCTTGTTATTATATATATTTTGGCCCGTGATGTCTTACAATATACACTTTACTACATATACATAAGATGCTTTCTAGTTTATCATTCATCTTTTAAATTTTGGTGACTTCCGGTAATTTAAAACATACTGCTTTTGCCAGGCAGTGGTGGCACATGCCTTTCATCCCAGCACTAGAAGACAGAGGTGGGTAGATCTCTGTGTGTTTGAGACCAGCTTGGGCTGCAGCCTGAGCTACACAAAGAAACCACCCTGTCTCGAAAAACCAAAACTGAACAAAACCAAACCACACCCTACACTGCTGTTAAACATGTGCAGAGGTGGAGGTGAAATAAGCCAGGAGCATGCTGGGTGAACTCTCCACTAGTCTGTAAACACTTGTGTCTCCCAGTTGTGGCCAGCTTTGTTTTATAAATGACATGTAAGATATTCTTGGAGATACAAAGTGTTGAGCTTTCGACTTCTCTGTCATGATGTCTGCTTCGCTGTTAATGTGGTGGTTCTGTTTCATGGCTTCAGATGTCGCACTGGCTGCTGTTCTGGTCCCTGTGCTGGTCATGGCCCTCACCACACTCGTCCTCATTCTAGTGTGTGCTTGGCATTGGAGAAACAGGTCAGTACCCAGCTTGCCTATGTGATTGCCTGGGGAGGGGTGCGAGGATAGGAAGCAAAACCTAAATATATAAAATAATGGAAGTACAGCACATTTCACCTGGAGAGTTACCAAACTAAAGGCCACTGATAGAATCATGCAAATCTATCCTAACTAGAGAATACATAGAGCTGATGATCTGCTTATACTATCACAAGTGTGACTTTCACAAAGGGTTCAAGCTGTTTGCCTGCTAGGATATACAGATCTCTAGCTACCAACATAACTATGGAGGTGCTGTCTGAGCTTGGATCAGAAAGGGCATTCTGGGAAAGAGAAATGTAGGGTTTATTTTATAGATTAGAAAATTCTTGAGTGCTAAGCAGACTGATTATATTATCAGATGACTGGAAAGTGACAGGATTTGTGAAGTATGGTTCTGGTGCCTAAAAGAGGGGAAAAGAGGCATCGGGATAAACTTGGAAACAGTCTAGTCAAACAGAAGTACAACAGCATGATTCTACAAAAGGGATGCACTCTACAGCAATGTCAACAGGACGCATGACTCTGAAGGAAGCAGCAGCAGCCTGGAGTGACGTGAGGTTTCTGACTAGTAGCGATGCTGTGGGTTGAAAGAACATCAGAAGGGATGGGTTTGATGGAGAAAGAAGATGGCTTATTTGTTCACTGTTCAATAAATATTATATCTAAATACGTGGTTGCTCCTTTATGTCAACTGTTGGCCCATGTGCTAGACTCTAGCAGCTAGAGATCTGTCCATCCTAGCAGGCAAGCTTGAGCTCTTTGTGAAAGACACACTTGTGATAGTATAAGCGGATCATAAGCTATGTGTATCCTTATTTATAAAGCAGAATCTTTCTTGGTAGCCTGTAAACACTACCTTTCGTTAGGATAGATTTGCATGATTCTATCAGTGGCCTTTAGTTTGGTAAGTTTTCTATGTAAAAGGCTGTGAGTGAATAGTAATTCTTGTTTGTTGTTTTTAATAGCATTTTTTTCTTTTTATTTGTTTATTGATTTTATGAGTGCTCTGCTGCATGTACACCTGCAGGCCAGAAGAGGGCATCAGATCCCTTTATAGATAGATGGTGGTGAACCACTTTGTGGCTATTGGGAATTGAACTCAGAACATCTGAAAGAGCAACTAGTACCCTCAACTGCTGAGCCATCTCTCCAGCCCTATAATATATTTTTTTATTAATTGAGGATTGCATAGTTACATCTTGATCAAACTTGACCCAAACTCCTCCAGGATCCACCCCCACCCCCCACCCCCACTTCATACCCATCCAACGTTGTCTTCACCTGTTCAACTTAGTGTTTATATGCTTGGGTGTGTGGTGTGTGTCCATCCACTGGAGTCTGGAGCCACACCCTTGAAGAAAAGTAATTAATTTTCCCTCTTCAGGTAACTATTAATTATCATCAGCTCCTTAGATAGGGGTGGAATTTCATGAACACCTCCCCTCTGGATACTGGGATTTTTATGTCTTGATCTCTACATTTATATGCTGTGTATATAGTTTCACACATACCATGTTGTGTGTGTTTAGAGAACAGCTTGCAAGAGTCTGTTTCTCTCCTTCCATGTTGTGAGTTCTAGGGAATCAAATTCAGGTCCTCAGGTTTGATGGCAAGCCCCTTTTCCTATGGATCCATCTCACCATCCCAAGTGAGGCTGCACGTGTATCAGGAAGTGTCCTTTCACCCCTGGGCTCCTTTAGTAAAAGGATCTGGGTAGATAGTAATTCTTCACATAGAGCAGTTTCTCCTGGGAGGACGAGTCAGCTCTGAGATGGAGGGGTAGGCAGTATGATTCCTGTTCATTGCCCTGTGCCTCCTCTTCCTCACAGATGTCTGTAGGTCCTTCCAGGCCTGGAGGAGCATCCTCCTTCCCCACCACTTGTCACTGCTAGTTGTGACATTGTTGTTTGTTGGGGTGGTGGGGGGAGGACATGAATATAATGAGTATGAGAAGCTCCTGACTGCATAGTCACGGCTGCTTTGCTGCCCTCTGAGAGAGGAGTCACTGTTTCCTCACTTTCATTTTCAGGAAGAAAAAAACTGAAGGCGCCTATGATTTACCCCACTGGGATCGGGCAGGTAACTGTGGGCTTCACTTCTCTTTTCAGTCAGAGAGAAATCTCCCCTCTCCTGCATATAATGGTGGATGAAATATGTCCTCAGGTCCTTAGGGACTTCTCAGGTAGAAATTAACATGCCGTCCTGGGCTGGAGAGATGGCTCAGCAGTTAGGAGCACTGGCTGCTCTTCCAGAGGTCCTGGGTTCAGTTCCCAGCACCCACGTGGCAGTAACTCCAGTCCCAGGGCATCTGACATTCTCACACAGTCATGCATACCATACGCCATTGCACATAAAAGACAAATGAATAAATTATGTTAACAAAAGAAATCAGTATGCTCCACCATCTGGTTCATAAGTAATTAAAGGGAAAAAAATGTAAACACACCTTGGTATCTTTTCCTCCAGAAAGTTGGTCTTTTCCTGTAATTATTCTTCTTGAGGAGACCAGCCTCCCATGTGGTCTGTGTAAGCGCCACATAAGAAGGACTAGGGTCTCAGAACTCTGTGTGTGTGTGTGTGTGTGTGTGTGTGTGTGTGTGTGTGTGTGTGTATGACTGCCATTGTGATCAGCAGTTGGAAGTCTAGCACTTTCAGAACCTAGGAGGTCCCTGATCATTTGAATTGCTGAAAGTCCCCTTCCAAGTCTCCTGACTAGAGGAGAGGATGGTGCCGTGGCCAGAGTATAGTGGGGTACAGCTTACGGAGGGCTTAAAAAATGTTGGCAGTTTTGAGAAAACCTTAAAAATTCTCTGGTGACACTGGCATGTATTCGTAGTGACTTGTTTCTGCATGCATATTTGCACATGTGCTTCTTTGCACTGACCATTCTGTCAGAGCAGTCGCACGGGGCTGGTTGCTATAGCTTCGGTGTCTGTCCATAAGTAACACGTGCGTCCTGGCTTACACTCGTAATGAAGGTTGGTGGAAAGGAGTGAAACAGCTTCTCCCTGCCAAGTCCGCGGAGCACGAGGAGATGCCAGTGCGCTACAGCAGCAGTGAAGTTAGTCACCTGAGCCCGAGGGAAGTCACCTCAGTGCTACAAGCCGACTCTGCAGGTAGGATTCCACAGCCCTGAGTGCCAGGCTGGAGGAGGAACACTGATGCTTGTACCGAGGGCTTTAGGATTTACCGTATATTTGATCTTTCTTACATGTTAAGGATAATCTATGTTCTGGGACCAGAAACATGGCCCAGCACTTAGAGCATGTGTGGCTCTTGCATAGGATCTAAGTTCCATTCCCAGCACCCACATGGCAGCTCACAACACCAGGAATTCTAGTTCTGAGTGATCAGGTGGCCTCTTCTGACCTCTGCAGGCACCAGGTCCACACATGGTACATAGATACATGGTACATACAATTTTTTTAATATATGAACTATGTTCTGAAGGTGAACTTTTTCAAAAGCTGACCTTGAGAGAACAAATCATTTCTTCTTAGATGTACCTCTCATAAAACTGTAGCATTCCTTCTATGGACACTAGGCATTTTATCCATCAGCCTGGGGATTGCCTTGGCCCCCCAATAAATTGGTTCCCAGGTCCCAGTGAGAGACACTGTCTCAGAAACAAGGTGACTGGCTCTTGAGTAATAATGCCCAGTGTGATCCTCAGGCCCCGACATGTACATGAAACCAGTACACAAGGCAGTAAAGATGAGGAAAGGCTGAAAGAACCTGATCGCTGCATCTTGCCACCCTAGTGTCTGCAGTCTCACCTTTCCTGAGAGGTCCAGACAGGGAACACAGTGATGTCTCTCAAGACTAACACTTAGTCCAAATACTTCCTTCCATTCAGATTCTGCTTGTAAGTCTACAGAACATTACATAAATGCTGATGCAAAAGTACATTAGTAAGTCTTTTTGGCATGTCAGGTTACTACTGTGCGAGCCTAAACAACATGCTTTTCAGCTGGTCCCTGTGGGTGGGAATTCTGTAGCTTTACATTGATAAAACCACAGTGCCACGACAAAGGGTTAGGTATTGGCGTAACCTTTAGCTGTCACCTTAAAAGTGTGTAATCTCTGTTTTCATAAGTGTCCCATTGTGTCTTGTGGTACCCACAGAATATGCACAGCCCCTCGTGGGAGGAATTGTTGGCACACTCCATCAGAGATCCACCTTTAAACCCGAGGAAGGAAAGGAAGCAGGCTATGCTGACCTCGATCCTTACAACACTGCAGCGCAGGAAGTGTACCACGCTTATGCCGAACCGCTGCCCGTAACGGGGCCTGAGTACGCAACCCCGATTGTCATGGACATGTCAGGGCACCCCACAGCCTCAGTTGGTCCGCCCTCCACATCCACCTTCAAAACTGCAGGGACCCAGCCTTCCGCGTTAGTGGGAACTTACAACACTCTTCTCTCCAGGACTGACAGCTGTTCCTCGGGCCAGGCTCAGTACGACACCCCAAAAGGTGGGAAGTCAGCTGCTACCCCAGAGGAACTGGTGTACCAGGTACCCCAGAGCACCCAGGAACTATCAGGAGCAGGAAGGGATGAGAAATTTGATGCTTTTAAAGAAATCCTTTGACGGTGGTGCTGCTTTTTGACAAAGCATCCATTTAAAGCACATGGCTTTTTTCATTCTTAGTGGTAGTGATGTAGAATGTATTACGTATCTGTCACTGAAGTGGTTAGGGGAATGTGGTGACCGAGGTACAAGAAACTACTTGCCTTGCCATCTTGCTTTAAAGGTGTTACTGTGTGGCACAGTTACTGCTCGCCTGCTACATGTCAAGCATCCTGTTTGTTACTACTGTAAAAACACTATTTTTAATACAGAAACAAAGCTCCCTATAATGCACTTCAGAGAAACTGAAAATCACTGAGTATTTATTACCAATGCTGCAGGTACATTAATGAACTTGAGATGGTTCTGTAAGCCTTGCTGGCAATAATGCCTGGTACTGTTCTTGAAATACCGAATGGCTTGAAATTCTCCCTTTGTGAAGGTGGGTACTATCACACGTCCCTTCTCCTTTAGTCCTGTAGTGCTGTCTGCATTCTTTTTTTTTTTCCCCTCACATCCATCAGTGATTGATAAGTATTGCTCTAGCTGTGGCCACGTACACTTCTCTGTATTTCCCTAGGAAGGTGCAGTTAGAACGGTTTGCCTTGCCGTGAGCTGGGGGACTGACTCCTTGTTTGAAGACCCTCTTAACAGTATTAACCCCTCCTGGTCCAGGGCTTGGTCTCACCTCTCTCTGCTCATCCCACCCACCCTTTGTGGCCTTGCTCCAACCTGTGTTCATAAACACTGGCGGCCTCCTTTTCAGTAGCAGTCATGGGAAGCCAGCCCTTCCCATCTTTAAGTATACTTCTCCACAGGGAAATGGGAGAGAAGCAACTTACAATTTAGAAAAGCTTATAAAGGGAGTCTTGTAATCTTTAAATCACTTTAGGGAAAAAGTTAAGGGGGAATTAAAATTTAACCTTCTTTGCTTTCTTTACACACAAGCCCAAAAATTTGCAAATTTTCTGTGCGGTCCAAGGTATTTTATAACTTTAGTCAATTTTTGTTTTTTTTTTTTTTTAATTTCAATTATCTTCATTAAACCATTGTAAGAAAAAGAAAACCAACATGAGCCAGGTTTGATGGTTCAAGCCAGCTATCCCAACTGATACAAGTGGACCCCAAGGTCAGTGCTTCATAGTCTAGAGTGAGCTCAGGATTAACCTAGGCCACTCGTAAAATATGGGGTGGAGCTCAGGCTCAGTGGTTTAGTCCTCCAGTACAGCAAGTGCAAGGTTATAGGTTCAATCCCCTCTCCTACAAAAAGAAAAATGGGGGAGAGGCTTAAGTGGTCCTTTGTGTGTCAGACCTGGTTGACAGAGATGCTGTGCCATCGGGATTGTGTGTAATCCTCCCGGCAACGTACTTGTCAGTGCATGACAACCTGGCTGCACTCACCTCAGCTCGGGTAATTAGACATTACAGTGGATTAGCCCAGAGGCGGCACATCCATCGGATGAAAGCACAAGCTCTGTCCCTCGCCACAAACCTGTGTGTAGGTTTAGAGTACACTTGGCCTTTTCTCAGCTTGAACCATCCTGGTTATAGAACTGCCACACTTGTCTAGATTTGGGTAGCTGTGAACAGTATTGACTGTGCTTCCTTCCGCAAGTACATCAGCGTTGTAAAACGTTGCTCAGCACTGTTGGCAGGCTCCCTGCCGCCGCTCAGACGGTTTGTATCGCTTTCATTGTAAACTGCCTTTCGTCTTGCAGAGTCTGAGACACAATCTCTCTCCTTGTTGAAAAATCAGTGCACATATTGTTTCAAAGTTGTTACGAAGCAAAAAAAAAAAGCACAGATGCTGTACGAAAGCATTTAAGGATGTGTAGAACACAAGATGCAGTTGTCCCCTTTCAGGCAGGAACAAAGCAAACCTTGAGCTGTTTCATTTTCGTTCATGCTTAGTGGGCAGAGGGTAGCCTTTTCTTTGAGTCACATACCCATTGGAAGCTTTAAGAGACGCTTTGAAGATGAAGTTGTTTTCCCAAAGAAGCCTACTGTTTTATCTGTGTGTCCCAGAACTGTTTCAGAATGGAGGCCATGGTTGTTGATGCGACTGATGCACATTGTGAGACTTGACTCCTATGGCCACCGTTCTCCTTGCACTCTACCAATGGTTTTCATTACGTACCTAGTTACTGTTATATGGTTTTCTTTTGCAGATAAAGAGCTGAGCCTGATTCAAATGATTTTTTTTTCTGGTTTTGTATTTTTCCTTTTAGTTTTTTTGTATTATAGATTATCTTAAGTTCTTAGTCACTTACATGTCTGGTAAATCTTTGGAAGACAATCAGGTAAAATGTGAAAGTAACCATTGTTGACCAAGCCCCTCGGTTATTTTGTTTTGCTTTATAATTCTTTGCTTGAGATATTCAATACTTAAGTCACTGTGGCTTCCTGGGTTTCTCTTTTCCTGATAATACAATTGATTAAGAGACAAACAGTGTAGCAAGTGCAGCCTTTGGAGGTTTCAGAACAATTACACTAACTTGGCTGTCACTTGATCCTTGGAACCAGCACCGATATTATGAATTCTGGTTTGCATTCTATTAAATGCTGTTTATAGATCGCAGCAGTTCCTGTTGAGAGTAACAGGACTGGTCCAGTTATTTAATTCATGTTTCACTATTTGCACTTTCCATTGAGCAATGGGTTGATTTGCTGTTCACACACAGAATTTATCCAGTAGTTACGGTCATCATGCGTTCTGTGTACGCTTCTCCTCCACCTGCCCCTGGGGATGAAGCATTAAAAGTGGTTGTAGCCATTTCCGTGCCTTGGCTCCACGTCGTCACCCAGAGAGCAGTAAAGGGAGTAGGAAAGCAAGATAGACAAAGGATAGACAAGACCACTAGAAAGAACCCAGAGGTGGTGGGTTGGGAGGTTCCAAATCCTCCACGGAGCAGAACTAACGGGGCTCTGCTGTATGGAAAGGAGTTGTCAATCCTGCCTTTTTGGGTTGAACTTGAAAGTCCTCGAACTGCAAAGCTCTAGGGAGTTGGGTGGTTGTAGGGTATCTAGGTTAACTGGGGCACCAGTCTCAATTAGACCAATTTGTGTGTAGTTTCTCTCATTTCCCGTGTTTGCCACTGGGAATGGTGAAAATAAAACGTACTCAAGTACAGAAGAAGCGAAGTGGCTGGGTGTCAGTGATATTCTCCCAGAATGTATTTTTCTTACCTCGGCATGTACTGTAGTCACTTGATATTTGTATATGTTGCTAGTATTTAGGCTGTTGAAAATAGTGAGATTCTAATGTGTTTTTAATAAATTATATATGTGTGTGTCTTGCTCAGATTATTTGGATTAAATAAAACAACCTTGACATCGTAGTCCAGAAAATGCCAAATTTCTCAATGTTGACAACAGTCACATTTTATGACCAGTATTATAGTGGGTATAGAGCATCGTTGGTCCCCTTGCCACTGTCCCTCTTGGCAGCTCCATGACCTTCAAGCCTGCCTTATTATGGAAGTGAGTCTGAGCAGCCCAGCTCGGTGTGGCTATGGAGTAAAGGGGAAACACCCCATCAGCATGTAGAGCCAGCTAGTACCAGCGTCTCCCTTAGGTGTTGGACACTGCCAGCGTGAGCCCTCACTATCAGATCCCTCCGATTTACAGCTTGTCAGTATTTCATTTATTCTTTTTCTGACATTTTACCCTTTTTATGTTACACACACACACACTCTTTAGGGAGGAGGCAAATTGATTGCCAGTATCACCAGCGTTTCCAATAATAACACTTCCTGTTCAGTCTCCTCCCATTCTAACCCTTTGGTTGTGTCTACTAACAGTTGAAAGGTGGAACTTGCCTCGCAGGCTACCATTTGTTTGTGTTTCTTCAGATTTTTCTCTCATGTACCTGAAAATGACCACTGAATGTTTCACTGAAGGAGAAATTTACTCATGTGAAATAGGACATTTTTTTCCCTATACAAATAAACAAAAAAAGCTCAAATCTTAAGGTTTTACTTGCATTGTTTTATGTTCAGATTTTCTTCATATAAACATTTAAGGTTTACACTGACACACACCCTTCTTCCCACAGGTAGGCTCACCTCTGAGCTCAAGTCCAGTCTGGACTACATTGTAGTTCTAGGCCATCCAGCACTACATAGACCCTGTCTAAAACAAACAACAACAACAACAAGAAGAACTTTTTAGTTTTAAAAAATGACGCTGGAGGGAGCAGCAATGGCACATAGCTGTCATCCCAGTACTTGGGAAACTGAGGCAAGAGAGCCAAGTTCAAGCCTAGCCTGGGCTATGTAGTAAGAAGCTGCTCCCTACCAACCCCCTCCAGATCAAAGTCCCAGGATGCTCGTCAGAAGAGAGTGCTTTTCAAGCATGGAGAAGAAAGCTATCTTTTCTCCCTAACAGCAAATTATTACATTATTACTGCTTTAATTAATTGTAAAGATCTTAAATCATAGTGGACACCACAGACTTCCAGGCAATTCTTGTGTTCAGCACCTGGCTTCCAGTCTTATGGTCAGGGGTAACCAATCTTAATAAGCATCTCAAAGTGATAATGTGTCTGTCAGAACAAGCGAAGTCAACTAAATCGCCTAGAACTCTTAAGATGAAGGAGCTATGAAAAGGTATTTTAAAACACCTCAGAACACTAAAAAAAAAAAAAAAATCACGTTTAGAAACAACATAATCAAAACTTTACATCTTTCCCTGATATCTTAACAAAAATCTTCTTGTTTTTCATAAATATATTCACAGAAATTTAGCTGGTGGTTACAGGTCACCAGGCAGCAACAGACTTAATACACAATCTGATAAGTTCATCCAATATATTTAAAAATAAACTAAAATTTGCAGTACAAAAATAAAACTAATACTCTTTAGCATCATCTTTCGGATCCGTGGGGTCAATTTTGAGTCAAGTCGATCACCATTTTTTTCTTTATAATGTCATTTAAAAAGAGTTGTTCTGCAGTCAGATTGTGATATGCATTCTGGAAAAGAAAATGAGATAGGCCGGTCAGCAGTCCTACTCTCTGGACAGTATAAGAGTGAGAGACTCTAACACTCTGCATGGTAAGAGTTCCCATAATAAGCGCCGATGTTAGTAACAAGTTACATGGTCCTTTGTACCCTGCTTGCACTTTTTTGCTTGAGAGTGACCCCAAATCTCACTTTTCCACCTGAATTGCACAGAGACCAAAAACTTAAGTCAGAACGTGCGATGAAAGGGTAGCATCTGGAACCCATTTTTTTTTTTTTTTTTTTAATTTTTTTGGTTTTTCGCGACAGGGTTTCTCTGTAAAGCCCTGGCTGTCCTGGAACTCACTTTGTAGACCAGGCTGGCCTCGAACTCAGAAATCCGCCTGCCTCTGCCTCCCAAGTGCTGGGATTAAAGGCGTGCGCCACCACGCCCGGCCTGGAACCCATTTTTAAAAGTTGGCCTGGAGATAAGATATCATAAAACCTAATGATTGCATGGTTGGTGAGTTCATAACAGGATTTCTTTTAGCCCAGGTCTACTCACACTTCTAGGTAGTGGAGGATGACCTTAAACTCCTGATCCTCCTGCCTCCACCTTTAAAACAACAATTCTGAGCCGGACATGGTTTTCCAATGGTTATCGTCCTGACTGTGAGACAAGGTGACTCAGGAGTATCATAAGTACTTAGAGGCCAGCCTGGATTACAAGGGAAGATCCTACAAGATATTTTCCAAAAGATCTAAGATATTAGCTCAGTGGTAGACTATTTGCTTAGCCTTGTGCGTACCTGAGTTCAGTTCTTAATCCTGCAAACACTAGTAATTCTGCTAGGTGTGCGGCTTAGAGGCTGACTATTTGCTTCGTATGATATACTAGTCCAATCACCAGCCCGACAGTTATTTAAAAAAAAAAAAGTCTGTCCTATTGAAATCCCAGGAAGTTGCTTCCAGTATTCTGCTCTTGTTTCAATATTCTGTAAGTGCTATAAGAAACAAGGGCTGAGGGAAAAGGCTCAAAATTGATTTTAAGCTTAAAAATTTGGTCTCATGTTAGAGGAACAAGAGACAGGACTAAAGTTCAACATGAGTGTTACTTCCCCAGCTCTGAGATATTCTGGGATTATTCAACAGGACAGATTTCATGAGCCACCACCTGATACTTTTATAGCCAATTACTCACTATTTCATGTTTTTTAAACGTAACATTTATGATGTATGATTAATCTGAGAATTCCAGAGATAGGAAATTCCTTCTCATTCAAAACTTGACCTTCAGGATCAAGACCAGAATCTATCTGATCAAGAGGATCATGGTCTGCCACATTGTCGATGGATGTGAAGTCTTCTATAGGGTTTTCATGTTTCTGGACCAACCTGTCTCCTTAACTAAAGTGGGAGCATAATTACTATGACCATAGTGATGATTTTGTGAGTTCATGTGTCTCTGACACACCAGTTGATTATATTAAATATTGTTTTGTTTTTTAAAGGAGTCTAAAATAAGAGTCAGTCCCTCTTGGGATTTGATGAAACAGCAGACACCAGGAGGCTAGCCAAAGAATCCAAGACTGCTGCCACAGGAAAATAACTACTAGACCAGAATCCTGTTTTCAGCCTTTGGGAACTCAAGAGTGTGAAAAGGGAAACACAGACAAGGCAGGAGATGAAACTCAGGGAAAGTACTTGTAAGGACCTGAGTTCCACTTCCAGCATGTTTGTAAAATGCTAAGTGTGGGGACTTTGGTCACACTTGTGATCCCAGCACTGGATAGAAGACAACAGACTGATCTCTGATTGGCTGGCCAGACCTGCTGGCCAGACCGCCTACACTGCTTAGTAAATTCTGTACCAGTATGAGACTAAAAGAAACTGAGCAGTTAACAATGCTGACCTCTGACCTCCAGAGACACCCACACATGTATGCACCTACAAACATGAACACAATACATTTCTTAAAGTAAGGTTTTGGTTTTTTTTTAAAGCAGTAAAAATGGAAAATTACCTTCTTCATCAAAGACATGGTGGTATTCCCGTAGTAGTGTAAAGGACTGTTGGGGCTGTAAAAGTTGTACTTAAAACCAGCGAGGTGCACTTCACTGCATATGTGAAATGCCATTGTGATGGCAATAATTCCTGTTGTAGGGTGTTTGGGTTTCTAGGAAGAAATCAGAAACTTCAAAAGACAGAAAAGGCTACATTCTTTCCAAATATAGTTGGCTGCCCTGGTCTGATGAAAATAGATTTCTAAACATTAACAGAGACATTTTCAGCCATCATTATGTCAAAGACTCAAGCCCCAAATAGAACACATTCCTCTGACAAGGACGTAAGACTATGGTTGATACCTCGGAAAGTCTTTAAGTCAGGAGAGTCTGTTCACTAATTTATGCCCTTGTAATCAACACTTTATTTTTCTCCCTTCTCCAGCCTCTGAGATTGGAGCATTCTAACATACTCCCACAATGGTGTGTCATCCCCAGCATATGATAGGAACTTCTAGAACTGAGCTAAAAGAGTCTCTTATTGCATTGGGAGGCAAAGCCAGGCAGATCTCTGAGCTCAAGGCCAGCCAGGTCTACAAAGTGAGTTCCAGAACAGCCAGGGTTTCACAGAGAAACCCTGTCTGGAAAAATGGGGGGAGAAGGGATTGCTTCCTGATATATGTGTATGCCTCAGGTATTTCATGTGGACAGACACAGTGCTTGAGACGATTCTTTTCACTCTTAAAAGCTACATCCTTGTCCTGAAGCTCTTCTGTACACAAGGCTGCTATGCAGCCCACTAGTCACACAGGCCTTGATGTATAAAACACTGAGGATGAGATTGTAAGAAATGAACTATTGGCCATTCAGAAAAGAGAGGCTGAAGGCCGTATGTACAAAAGAACCCCAAAACATACACTCATGGCAATCTGTAAGGCATGAGAGCATGTCCATTTGGTGTCCAATTCCAGGAACGCATCTATAGTCCTAGGAAATTACCATCTGAGCCATGGTTCTTAGCAATTGCTGAAAGCTCTCATGTCCCTCTATGCCCTTGGCTGGATGCTTAGTGTGAAACTATGGGATGATACATACGTACCTGATCCTTGGGAAATACTCTGGGAAAACGAAGCATTTGAAAAGCTGCTTCTCTGATGATATATGGATCTAATATTCTGATTTGGTATTGTTTATAGATCAGTTTTAAGGCTGGTGTCTTCCAAAACCCGTCAGTATTCTGAAATAAAGGACACAGAAAATGGGATGTTGGAAATGTATTTTACTTTAGAGGGGGGAAAAATACTGAACATAATCTGAACCTAAATAGTTTTGCCAACTTACTATTTTTTTACCTAGCAGTATTTCCATCAGCCACCTTAAATCCTGTGGTTTAAACACGATGAGAACTGCTGTAGTATTGGGATCATAGTGACTGGAGTCTGAAAAGACAGACTCTGGATAAAAAAGCCTGAAGGTTGTCCTTTTCCCAACTTCCTCTTCATGGCCTAAGACAGGACCGTTGTTCATTCTGTGGGTGGTAAGACAACAGCATACAGGATGAGCAGAGGGCAAAGCCACTTCATCGAGTTCCAAGGCTTCAGAATTGGGCAGAATTGTCTGCACTTTGGAACCCCAAGATTAATATTTTACAGTAATGACATTCCTTCTCATGAGACAGTCATCTGTCTTCAAATACTAATTATAGCATCAGTCATTCCGTCTGACCTGCACACAACTGAAAGAAATAAAAATACAGAACCACAAGAGTTACTGCAGTTGGAAAGACCATGGTGGAGAACCATGCAAGGCCACTTGGGATTGACAACTAAAGGCCCAGAATTCTTGAGAAAGTTATATGCCTACAGGCTACACAGCCCTAAAATACGAGGATGTGTATACTACATGGCTGATAAGCATGAAGAATCACAGTGGAACTAAGCGGAAAGACCCACTGAAATGCGTTCTGGGCTGGAAAGATGGCTCAGTGGTTAAACGCTTTTGGTGTTCTTCCAGAGACCTGGAGGTCAGTTCCCAGCACCCACATGCTGGCTCACAACTATCAGTAACTCCAGTTCCAAGGCATCCAGTGCCACCTTCTGGCCTCCACAGACACCAGGCACATGCAAACACTGATGAAAGTAAATCCTTACTGTTTTCTAAGTATTCTGAAATTAGCCCCATAAAACTTCTATATCACACTCAGCACAATTAGAGGAATGCCTTTTGCAACTGAACTAAAAACACTACAAAAGATCACTACTGCTGGATTAGTTCAAGGCCAAAGTCAAGACACTCACTAATGACACACTATAAAGGCATTCTATTAGAGAGAAAAAACGTTTTGTTTCTAAAACAATGTTCCCTGGGAGGATAAATACTGTTTTACTCTTTTGCCACCAACTCTATAATACTAGGCTCTCGCAGTGGGTTTCAAAATGTACCCATGATGTTTCCCTACAAAGACTGGCCAAGGTTCTGAAAATTATCCAAGTCAAACATCTGTATGTGGGAAAATGGATGAATCTAATTGTTTTATAAATTGCCACAACTTCTTCAAAATGGGTAGCAAAGAGAAAATGAGATGTCTTGCTATGCAGCAATCAGCTTGTAACCTGGAAAAACCTCCAGATGCTCTGCAGGGCCTTCCCAGTGTGTGGCCACAATGGCTGCTTATTTGGAGTATGTAACCACATCTTAAAAAAGCAGCAAATGTAACCTAGCTCCAGGTTGTACACTTCCCCAGATGCCCAAGCATCTGCTGCCCAAATACAACAACCATGCTCGATGCTTCAGCCCATGCCTTATCCCTCAAGCACCATTGTCTGCTGCAGCCAAGATGCTTTCAAGAAATGTTTCATTGAGATCCTATGTGAAAGGCTTCAGACGCTCCTAATGGCCTTAAAATGTAGTCTTTGAACCTTAAAAATCCCTGCATAGCCTGTTCTTTGCCCACCTCAGCAGCTTCTGGTTAGACCACTCTCCTGAGCCAGGGTTTATCTGCTGCTCTTCAAATGGATAAAAGCCTCCTGAGGAACTGCAGTACACACCCTGTCTGGACAGCGCCTCCACTGTCTTCACATAGCCAGTCTTATATGTGTCCTTCGGTCTAGCTTAAATTAAATTTCACCTCTAAATGGTAACCCTTTCCCAAGTAGTCATTTGATAATTCTTTATCATCTCTTATATTTGTCTAAGTTATACTATCTTCTTATATATTTGATTACTGTTTTTCTCTTTTTTTTTTTGTAGAATGTAAACACTACAAGGTACAAGCACACTCTTATCATGCACCAATCTGCCCTGCTCCTAGATTTGTCCCTGGCATATCAAGTGGACTAATTAAATATTTGCTAAATCAGTGATCTAGTTTACTATAGCCAGTAACCAAGGCAGAAAAGCTGTATAATCAGGTGCATAAGTGGCCAACTACTCTTTAAACACAGCTGTCCTGGAGTAGGAAACTACGTTCTCTTCAAGCAGTTCTAGGTTAGTGACTAGGAGATATACTTACCTTATTATTACATCATAGGAGTCAATTGTTGCTCCTAATGACTTATTCTTCAACACTCCTCCATTACCAACCACCACACACCTTTTACATGGCACTCTGTTGGGCAAACAGACAAGGGAAAGACTGAGTCGTCACATTTTCAAAACCGGGTGATTCCGAGAACCTGCTCCTGCTTTCTGGAACCAATTCCACTTGTCACGTAAGTAGAAAAAGAACCAACTGTGCCTGAGGTCCAGAGATTCAAGAAACATATACTGCTGTTAGGGAAAGTATGTCAATGAAAGTATATCACCACGGTTGACATCACCCCTTAGTGGCCCAGGTGTTTGTCCATTCCCTTCTGTGAGCCTTAAAAATCACCAGCTTAGAAAGAGAAACCTGGTTATCTCCTGATAGACAAACGAAGAAATAAATTTGGAGGAAAAAAAAATATGTAGCATTCAAAGTCCAAACTCCAAACAGGTGGGACTAAGCATTGGATTCCAAACTTCCAGATTGCTAAGGTGTTTCCTCAGCAAGAGCTTGCATGTGCAAGCATGACTCACACGACATTGCAATCTAGGTTTAAAACCAGCGTTCCCCATTCCTCACCTACCGTTGGCTTTCTCTTGCATCATAAGAGTGAGGAAATGGCCAGTTTGGAATGTGGTAAAGGGAGGGCAGCTCTCTTTACCCTGCCTGGCCTAACTTCAACTTCTGAAACATTGACTGCTTCTGTTTGCTTTACCCAAGCACCATGCTCTGTAAAAGCGTGTGCTTCTGAAAAGGCTTTAAGGAGAGCACAAAGGGGACTTCCTGTTGCAGGCCAGAGTCAATCCCTGGAGAGGAACAGCATTGGTTCAGCCAATGTGACCTTGGCCTGGGGTGTTCTTGCTCTGACCACTGTTCACTAGGCCTAGAAAATAAGGATCCTTCTCTAGGACACAGGGGTGTAGATAAGGAGTCTTGGGAAGGGCCCCTTCTTGGGTCTTTCCTAGTCCTTGAAGCAGAGGAAGTCTAAAGGCAAACCTGCTCCTTAAGACAGCAGCTAACGAGTCAACCTCAAAACTTTAAAGACTTTTTAAAAAAATGTGCAACGAAACTGTACAAATGCTGTGTAATATTTAAACCCAGAGAATGTAGAAGCGGGGAGCATTTAAAAGAACCAGACTGGGTTAAGAGATGATGTATGCATTCTGTAATAGAATTTACCCTTTTAGCAGGGCACAAATTTCAATTAACTAGTTTATGCCTTAAGCATTAATATTACAAAAGCACTTTTAAAAATATAAAATTCCTTACCCATTTTAATTACATTTATATATTCTCTCTCTCTCTCTCTCTCTCTCTCTCTCTCTCTCTCTCTCTCTCTCTCTCTCTCCCCCCTGTGTGTATGTATGTATGTGTGTGTATGTGTGTGTGTGTGTGTGTGTGTGTGTGTGTGTGTGTGTGTGTAGACAGTACAAATGTGGTGATCACAGGACAATTAGTGGGAGTTGGTTTTCCCTTTCCACCATGTGGTTGCTGGCGAATAAACACTGGTCACCAAAACTGGCAGCAAACCTTTTTACCCACTAAACCATCTCACCAGCTCCTCTCCTCCAAATACTCGCAAAACATTTTAACTGGAGTTTTCTTTTAGCTCCATTTAAATATCAGTTCTGTCTACATCAGTGTCTATTTTACCAGATAAGAACAAGAAGTAACAATTTTATGGGTGCCAGTGTAGAGGAATCTTATTCTGGCAACATGGCTTGCTCTGGCAAAAGATGACATCCAAAGACCTTTTAGGTATATGTGATCCAGCTGGAATGACACACCTTTATTTAATCCCTCTGGTCAGATTACAGACATGTCCTTACTACCCACCTTTAATCCCAAACAATGAAGGTAAAACTAGTTTGTAGGAGGAAACAGCCATGTTGGAAAGTGATGTTTAATTGAGGAACAGACAAAGTGATGAATCAGAGAAAGATTTGATAGAATGAGTCAGAAGTAGCATACACCCAACTCTCATGAGAATAAACAGAAAAGAGAGGCTACTTAAGGGCATCGCAGAGTAAATCAGGAGTGGAGGGTAGTACAATGAGTGCAGTTCAGTTGAGTTCAGGCAATGCAGTGAAGTTCAGTTGAGTTCAGTGCAGTTGAGTTTGTACAGTTCTGTTCAGTTCGTGCACTCAGTGAAGTTCAAGTCATGGGATTCAGAAGCAGTATTTCTAAGCAGAGCAATTCAGTCAGAAGCCAAGAGAAGCCAGTTTGAATCAGTCAGCTTGGAGAGGAGTTTGAGCCAGAACAGCTGAACTGAACCAACCAGCCAGAGTTCAGAAAGAGCTAGAAAGGGTGTGCTTACTCATCAGTAAGCCTCTGAGACCACAATTACATCTGGCAAGTAAAAGTTACTTTTCTTTGTCAGGACTTTGGGGGCTGAAAGACAGAGGGCATTGTCCAATAAAAAGTACCCACAAACCTTCACATCATGGATACCCTACATGTCACAATATGTTCTGGAGGTATCTTTTAACGTCTACATATTTTAAGAAATTATCTTGACTCTAGAGCCTCAATATGAACTGCAGAAAGCCCAGTATACTCAAAATCTCCACTTTTCCCTGCTAAAGGGATATCCAAACCACTGCTTTTAGGGTGTTATAGCTATTATCTTCAGGAGATCTGTCCCATAACTGCCCTCTGCAGAGAGCAGTTACCTCTCCAGAACCTCAGAACCAGTTCTTTCTGAGGCTCTGCCTGCAGAAATTGGCTCCCCACTAAAGTCCTAAGCAAGGCTGGGCATCAAGGGGGTGGCTCAGAATACACAGGTTAGAAACAACAACCCTTTCCAAGCAACAACATGCATGGAGATTAGGGAGGAGTGTCTGTAATTATCAGTCTAATCCCTCTGCCCCCACTGAAGACTGAAAGCCATTTCAGTTCTTCTATCCAGGGACAAACTACAGGACTCCAGCTTCTACCCTAGCCTGGAGGCCCTATTTAGTACCAGAGTATGGGCTTGACTATACAAAACACACAGGGTAAGGGCTGCTGGGAGTAGAGGCTACCAGCACACGTCCTGAGACTTACACTGGAGTTTCAACAAAGGATTCCTGGCTCATAAGCTCTAGCTCTGAGGTTGATTTCTGAAAGAGGTAACTTGGCTCAGTCCCAAACTGGGTTAGCGCCATAATGCTGCACTGCACTGACAGACTGAATCATAGTATTGCCAGAATGTAACTCTCCTTATCAGATGATGTTGTGTGTCACATAGTGACCGAAGGATTGATGGTAGCCACTATGTGCCGTGCCACTCCCACTGGTCACCCCTCAAAGTCCAAGTGCTGGATCTCCCACAGACATAATACTCACAGCCAGGAGGACAAGGAATATAGGAATCGGGCACATCTCTTCTACAGAGTCCTCTACAACTGGATCCCCACAAAGTGCGGTTACTACTCATCACACCTCAGTGTCAAATGCTTGTAGGACTCTCATTTTTGCTTTCATTTTTGTCAGCTTTACAGGAGATGGGAGGAGAAAAGACCTTTACTGGTGGGATAGCTTTCCAGGCCCTTTCAAGGGAAACCTTGTCAACTGGAACTCCACTTTTCCTCAAAGGAAAGAAAACTACAAGGACCTGTGTCTTTTTCTGAAGCTCACATAGGCTACAGGATGTTGGGGGTGGTCCTAGTGTGGCCCTTCTTCACTAGCATCTTACGCGCAGCTCCATAACAGTTCTTGCAGGTACGGAACGGTACACACTTTCTGAATTGCTCATTTCAGAATTCGTTTCTCTCAAGACAAATTCTCCTGTTCTATAAGTGAACAGATGCTCCCCGCTTGTCAAGGTCCACTTGACTTCAGGACCCGGCTGCCCTGGCTCCTTGAATATGAGCAATGATTCCCAGAATCCTCTGGTGCCCGTGTAACTCCATCACGCTTCCTTAACACCATCTTCATACTCAAATAGCTGCAGTGAAATCTGAATACCTAGAGGGAAGCGCAGTGTCATTCCTATTGCCTACCATCCCAACTAAACTGCTTTCTCGTTTCCAGGTGTTTTCAAAATCAGTTCAGTTCTCACATTAAGTGTTTGGAGGAGATGTTTATTTCTGTTATACTACCGGGGTGGGGGGGGGGTAAGGAAATACACAGGCTCCTAATCGTCTTAGCCACAAAATCGAATAACTGCAGCATGTCTGAACTTGTTAACAAAAAACAAAAAACAAACAAACAAACAAACAAACAAACAAAAAAACCCTGAACAGGTACTTAGGAAGTAAGGCTAAGACTTACTTCCCTGAGATGAAACACAGGTTTCTCTTCAACCAGGCAAAACCGAAAGTCACTACAGTACAGAGCCACAACCCAAGGCAGAATCACTACCCTATACAGAGTCGCATCCCCATGCAGAGTCACTGCCCACTCCTGGCAGAGTCTCTATGTGCAGAGTCATAACCCTGGGCAAAACTGCCACCCAGTGCAGAGAGCCACAACCCCTAGAAGATTTACTATCCTATGCAATACAGAGAAAACCAACTGCAGTTGCTATTACAAACTACCTACAATGTGTCTTCTTCCCCCCACCCCCCCCCCCACGCCCGAGACAGGGTTTCTCTGTGTAGTCCTGGCTGTCCTGGAACTCACTTTGTAGACCAGGCTGGCCTAGAACTCAGAAATCCGCCTGCCTGCCTCTGCCTCCTGAGTGCTGGGATTAAAGGCGTGCGCCACCACGCCCGGCTAATGTGTCATCTTTATTGAGTGCTTTTAGGTATCATCATTTCACATTAACATCATAATACATCAAAACACATCACTCTGTCTTCCGTGTAAGAATCTATGACAGATCCCACTACTGGTCATGCTCCCAATAACCCAGAAGCCTATTTTGTGAGCCTACAATGGTGGGCTCATTATCCCTGACAATGACTGGGCTAGTAGCAGCTACATGACTCATCCCTGACCAATCAGATAGCAGAGGAATATGTCAGGATGCCTTCAGAAAGATTCTGCCCCTGGAAAGAAAACGGTATAAGAAATTGCCCCTTCCTTTCCACTTAGATACTGACACTGGGAGCCCCAGCTCTGGATGATATAAGGTTAGAGCAGCTGCAGTCATCTTATATGTAAGAGAAAAGAACCACAGAGAGTCCATCTTAGATTGCTAACACCATTGAGCCACTATTTCAACCCCTCAACCAGATACACCATAAAGATGCCAAATTGTATATAGTGTAAATCAGTGATTCTCAACCTTCCTAATGTAGCAATCCTTTAATATGTTTCTTTATGTTACATTTACACCCAACCATAAAATTAATTTGTTGTTATTTCATAACTGTAATTTTGCTACTGTTATGAATCATAGTGTAAATGTCTGATATGTAGGATATCTGGTATTTGACTCTTACGGGAGTCGTGATTCACAGGTTGAGAACCAGTAGTCTAAACTCAGGAACATTCATTCAGACAACTATGGGTGTAAATTGGTACTTCCTGGGATTGTATTCTTTACACTCAGGAGAGCCATAGGTGCCATCCTACAGGAGGGACCACAAATAGGCGGATTGGAAACCTCACGTGAGAAATAATGCATGTTCAACCAGCAATCTATATTCCTTGCAGCCACACTCTAACATGATGTGCAGGAGATTGGGGATGGCAACAGGTTCTGGACTCATGTTTTCTAGCACATTGGGGAATTTGGCTTGGTGATCTGGCCACTGTCATCTCGGTTTTCCTGTTGTGTGAAATAGAGAAATCACCACTGTCTCCCCTGTTGTTTTGTTGGACAGGACCCTTTCCTCCAGCCCACAGAGCCCCAGCTCTTATATCTTTGCTCAACATCTGCCCAGAGACATAGAAAACAGGTAGTGGTTATACTGTGATTTCCCCACAAATGACTCTTCTGTTGATGGAAAATCACAACTTCCTCTGGCCCTCTGTTCCTTCCACCCTACAAAGGCCATGAGGTAAACAGCTCCTCATTCAGCAGGATGTCAGATGGCGTGTGGATGGATGGCAGATCTTCACCGCGCCTTTTCACCGCGCCTTTGACAAGCGTCCAGGCCATTCTTTTTAGCTCTTTTATCCTAGGCTCCTGTTCTGCCTTGCCTCATAACCAATCCGGTTCTGTTGAGCTGACATAATGGGTCCCACTTCAGTGAGCAGAAGGCAGCTTTTTACAGACCATCCCCCATTTAGCTGCCAACTGACTTAGCACAGGTGTTTCCCTTAGAAAGCTATTTATATGCAGTTACTATATAACTAAGTAGGCCACAGGACTAAAGCATTCTTCATCTGATGGATGGGGGGTGGGGAGCTAGTTTGTACACTTTCCATGGAAACTACAGTTCTGCCATTTCAAGGCTTCTGTTGCTCCTAGCTGGGGAGGGATAAAATTCCACCCAAGAGATTACAGTATCCCTGGGAGCTGAGCATAAGCTAGAGAAAGGGGTGACAGCGACAGCAAGGAAGTCAGAACCTTAGGATTTGGGCTAGTTTTAAGTGTCCCTGGTAATCTTGAAATGTCTATTTTTGGAGAAGCTCGCTGAGCAATGCAGCGGTGCTCACTGGGCTTGGGTGACGACAGAAGCTAGACCGAGCTCTTTAGCCTCGTTGACTTCAGAACCCTCCATGCCACAGAAACACTTGACCAAAGAAATGACAGGGAAAGCCACTAAAAAGGATTGTCATTGTACTTCCTTTGTCCTTTAAATAAGACATTCGTGTTATTACATTTTTGTTTACTTTGTATGACAGAGAGCACTAGCTTCTTCCTTTTTCCTATGTGGATACTGGAATTAAATCCCCGATGAAAGGCTTGGCAGAAAACACCCATATCTCCCGAGCCAACCATCTTATCAGCCCCAGGACTTGCTGTTTTTAAAGGTGAGCACACAGTAACATAGACAACAGGTAACATCTCTCATCACCTTTCTAGCCAGGGATGGCTGGGTGCCTGTGTTTATTCAATGTCATCAGAGGTTGTTAGTAAATGTTTACTGGTCAATTCTGAGGGAGGAAGAAGGAAGAGACAGGCTGAGAGGCTCTATGTCTCTAGGGGAAAGGTCAAGCTTCCAGCTGAGGCTGCTAAACTTGGAGCTGACAAGAGATATAGGTTTCCCTTGCTGGTGGCCCCAGCTCTAGCTCATCATTAGGTACAATGAAGCATTTTCTATGGCTTCTTAAAAAGTTGGGGGGGGGGGAGCTTCAAAGAATGGTACATGCTCTTCTCCCATTCTTCCTCTCTTCTGACAGGAATGAAGGTGTGAGAATGAAGATGTGGTGGGTTGAACTCCAGCTTGCGAGTTGACCCCTAAGGAGGAAGCCATGTACCGAGGAACAGCGGGATCCAACACAGAAAGGCCTTTGCCCTGATGACCACAGAACTGCTGAGACAGCCCTGCAGAGTGCATGCATGTAAACAGACAGACAGACAGACAGACAGACAGATGGACAGATGGATAGAAGGAGGGAGAGGGAGAGAGAGGTATCCAACTTGTAAGTATAACCGATTTTTCTCCCTCACAGATTTCTTAGCCATCATCATCATGGTGGGAACATGGCAGCATCCAGGCCAGCATGGCTCTAGAGGAGCTGAGAGTTCTCCATCTTGTTCCTGCAGGCAAACAGGAGAAAACTGGCAGCTAGGACCAGGGTATTAAAGCCCATGCCCACAGTGACACACTTGGTCCCACAAGGCCACACCTATTCCAACAAGGCCACACCTCCTAATAGTATCACTCCCAGTGGACTAAGCATTCAAACACATGCGTCTATGGGGCCAAACCTATTCAAACCACCACAACAGAGGACTCCACCAAAGTAGCAGGCTTGCTTGATGAAGTGCTCTGTACCGAACTAATAGAGTCTCACAGAGCTTATATTTGAAACAGAAAAAAAAAATGTGATTTTTATGGAAAAGTGGAAGAGGACAGAGAGGATAAAACGAAGGGAAAAGGTTCTGATGGGTGAATTTGGCATAGGCTGATGTGAGTGGGAACATCTGTAGTAATGCAGAGGAAAAAGTAGGGAGAGGCAGACCAAGTCAGTAAGAAAGAACAAGACAGGGAGAGAGGGAGAGAGGGAGAGAGGGGGAGAGGGAGAGAGAGAGGGAGAGAGGGAGAGAGGGGAGAGTAAGAAAGAACAAGACCAATGGCTGAAGACCTCTCTTTGCCAGAGATATCCTTGCAAGGCAACTGAAGAAAAGACTCTCATAGTACCATAAAAAGCAGGCAAAACTGGAATTTCCAGTCACACACTCTCAAAGGTGATAGTTTGTATTTGCAGAACAATCACAGATCCCTGCTGCAAGCCCTTCCCGGGCTTGTTCTTGTTCTTCCCTCAGACATCTGAGCACTGGAGTCACAGCTACTTCAGTTCTCATCCTAGCTCAGGCATTTCCCAGCTACAGCAAGTTGTCTGTCTGTCCAGCCTTCCTCTCACTGTTTGAATAATTAGAGAAAACTGACCTGAATAAGCCAAAACATCTTCACCAACCAAAACTCTACAAATGAAAGCTATATAAAAGTGAGCTAAGTGGGGTGCATGTGTGCGTGCACATGTGCGTGCATGTGGTTTGTGTGTGTGTGTGTGTGTGTGTGTGTGTGTGTGTGTGTAAAATACTTGATATGCTCTGGGTGGTCGTTGTGTACACCTTTTTGTCCCAGCACTCAGGAGACAGAGGCAGGCAGATCTCTGAGTTTGAAATCAACCTGGTCTACAGGGTGAGTTCCAGGTCAGCCAGAGCTATAAAGTGAAATCCTGTTCAAAAACAAACAAACAAACAAACAAACAAACTCTCAAATAACAATAAAAATTGAAACTTCACAGTGGATGGCATGGTTTTGAATTATAAATTATAACAAATGTCAACAAAACCAATATACCATACATATCCCACACTTAAATAATCTGTCTTCCACAGACCTGACAGATCTCAATTATATATAACACTCACATCCAGCTCTGTGCTATACATTCTCTCTCTTCCTTCACGTCTCCATCCAATATATCCCTCTACATTTCCCAAGTAGCACCACTATTTTTTTGGACAAGAAGGGAATTCTACCATTTTCCTTCTTAAGCATGGGTTTGATCTTCCTAGAACATCTTCATTCTTATACAGCCCCATTGTCAAAACCTAAATTGTTATCATCAAACATTTAAAAATAAGCCCATCTTTGTAAATGTGAGCCTACCTACTGAGACACTTCACTTTCGCAATGTGATTTCTTTTTTTTTCAATTTTTTTTTTAAAGATTTATTTTTATTTATTATATGTAAGTACACTGTAGCTATCTTCAGACACTCCAGAAGAGGGCGCCAGATCTCGTTACGGATGGTTGTGAGCCACCATGTGGATGCTGGGATTTGAACTTATCACCTTCGGAAGAGCAGTCGGGTGCTCTTACCCGCTGAGCCATCTCACCAGCCCTCAATTTTTTATTAGATATTTTCTTCATTTACATTTCAAATGCTATCCTATACCGCACCCCACCCCCGCTCCCCTACCCATCCATTCCACTTCTTGGCCCTGGCGATCCCCTGTACTGGGGCATATAAAGTTTGCAAGACCAAGGGGCCTCTCTTCCCAATGATTGCCGACTAGGCCGTCTTCTGCTACATATGCAGCTAGAGACACGAGCTCTGGGGGTACTGGTTAGTTCATATTGTTGCTCCACCTATAGGACCCTCTTCAGATCCTTGGGCACTTTCTCTAGCTCCTCCATTGGGGGCCCTATGTTCCATCCAATAGATGACAATGAACATCCACTTCTGTATTTTCCAGGCACTGGCATAGCCTCACAAGAGACAGCTATATCAGGGTCCTTTTAGCAAAATCTTGCTGGCATATGCAATAGTGTCTGCTTTTGGTGGCTGATTATCGAATACTGAAGGGCTGAGAAGCACCTGAAAAAATGTTCAGCATCCTTAATCATCAGGGAAATGCAAATCAAAACAACACTGAGATTCCACCTCACACCAGTCAGGATGGCTAAGATCAAAAATTCAGATGACAGCAGATGCTGGCGAGGATGTGGAGATAGAGGAACACTCCTCCATTGCTGGTGGGATTGCAAGCTTCTACAACCACTCTGGAAATCAGTCTGGCAGTTCCTCACAAAATTAGACATAGTACTACCAGAAGATCCAGCAATACCTCTCCTGGGCATATACCAGATATTCTAACTGGTAATAAGGACACATGCTCCACTATGTTCATAGCAGCCCTATTTATAATAGCCAGAAGCTGGAAAGAACCCAGATGTCCCTTAACAGAGGAATGGATACAAAAAAATGTGGTACATTTACACAATGGAGTACTACTTAGCTATTAAAAACAATGAATTTATGAAATTCTTAGGCAAATGGATGGATCATCCTGAGTGAGGTAACCCAATCACAAAAGAACTCATTTGATGTGAACTCACTGATAAGTGGATGTTAGCCCAGAAACTTAAAATACTCAAGATACAATTTGCAAAACACAAGAAAATCAAGAAGAAGGAAGACCAATGCGTGGATACTTCATTCCTCCTTAGAATAGGGAACAAAATACCCATAGAAGGAGTTGTAAGACAACGTCTGGAGCTGAGAGGAAAGGATGTACCATCCAGAGACTGCAATGTGATTTCAATGGGTCACTTTGACAAGAAAATGTTCTTCATGCTAAATTACATTTATCCTTAGACACAATATAACCTAAGTAAGCCATCTGTTTTATTCAAATGTAATTCTCAAGAAAGAGAACTGTTTTCCAAGTCCAACAGTTAACATTTTAAACAAGAAAAAGAGAAGCTATCAGGAACCTGTTGGCTACGTGCAGGAAATGTGGGAGACAACCAAGGATGGAGACTCTGTACTCATTAGCAGTCAATTCTTTAGTACAAACAGCTCAGAGGTGACAGATGGGGATTACAAAGTCCATGGGTGGGAACCTCTGTTCCTCATCATTAAAATACTCTGCAAACCTCGGAGCCAGCCAGTGCCGCGGCTCCTAAGTTCACTTCGTAGATTGTTTCTTTTCAGTGGAATAAAAATAGAAATAACTGTTGGATCATTAGCATCACACACATCCAGTAGAATCACCCAGGGTAAATGCTCTTTGCATTTCTCTAGACAAATAACTTTGAGGCACTTTCAATAGAGCTGAAAGTCAGAGAGAAGGAAATAAACTCACCTGTCAAACTCGCCAAAGAGATCACAACTCTGCAGTTTTGAAAGGGCCGAACTGAAATATGTCTCTGGAAAAACAAGTGGAGAATTATGAATAAAAGGAGAAGAAAAAAATGCCTTCTTAGAGTCAGTGGATCACCAGCCCCCCCCCCTCCCCAAACATGTTTTAAGTACTATTGCCACACTGGAGTTAATCAGTAGAAAACTTAACAACTTATTTGTTTGTTCACAGTGCTCAAAAAGCACACTCACGATGGTAAATGTTCTCAGGTTGCCCTCAAGAGAGATGACTAAAAGTAGCCTGATCAGATGATTCTGAAACTAACCATAGAATTCAGTGATTTTAACCAATCACTCAAAATCTGATATATAGGATACGTGATACACACACACACACACACACACACACACACACACACATATGAATGAATGAATGAATGAATGAAGATGGTCTTATGTATTTCGGGTTGGCCTCAAACTATAGCTGAGAATGCCTTAAAACTTTGGATCTCCCTGTCTCTACCTCTTGAATGCCAGAGCTACAGGTCTGGGCTGAAGTTCTTGGTTTATGTAATGCGAGGAACTGTACCCAGGATTTCAACCATGCTAGGCAAGTGCTGTCCCAATTGAGCTTTATCTCTAGCTTTCTGCAAAATATATTTATAAATGTGAAAATATCTAACAGGATCAGTTAAAAAAAAAAAAGTAAAATACCCCCAAATCATAGTTCTATTCTATCACCACTGTGTCTTTTGTCTCCCCACAAAACCTAGAAGCCAAAGCTATATAAGCCCCAAAAGCTCTCAGTGAGCCGTGGGATGATGGTTGTGTTGCTAAGAGATTGAATAATACCCTCTCAATTTAATGAAAATAAAATCTGGTAACATTAAAATATTAAAGATAAAGACAAGTGGTTCTTAACTTGTGGGTCATAATTCCTTTGGGGGTATAACAAACCTTTTGCCAGGGTCCCCTAAGACCATCAGAAAACAGATAATTATTTTTAACAGTAGCAAAATTATACAGTTATAAAGTAGTGATGGAATAACTTTATGACAGGAGATCACGATGACACGAAGTGTGTTAAAGAGTCACAATATTAGGAAGGTTGGGGACTCATCTAGACCTTGCTGATAAAATAAGTAAGAGGAAAACCAGGGGTAGGGACATGTCTCAGTCAACACAGCACTTGTTTTGCAAGTATGAGACCCTAAGGTTAATCTTTGAAACCAACGTACATAACATGGTAGCCTGTAAATGCAATCAGAGCACAGAGCAGGCTGTGACAGAAGGAGATTGGGACGATCCCTGTGATCACTGGCCTGTCACTCGAGCTATCTGCTGAATTCCAAGCCAGTGAAAGACCATTCCTCAAAATTAAAATAATAATAATAATAATAATAATAATAATAATAAATTAAATTTTTAAAACTACCATTTTTTTACTCTTTGACACTACACTGCCTCTAAAAGAGTGTTTTTGTTTAAAACTTTGGTCCTGTCCACAAATCATATCTCCTGGGAATCTTTAGGAAACAAAAACAAAAACAAACAAACAAACACAAAAAAATGTGTCTCGGATCAAATAGGCTTTCAAATTAACAGGCAGGGTAAGAACACTGAGACTCACCGTAGGTCTTTATTCCATAGGGCAACAGAAAATTATTGGTACCGGACATGGCAGCAACTTTTATAAAGTCAGCTTTACACAGAAATGGGTAAAGCTGAGGGAATCTGAAAGGGAAGAATGAAGTATGATCCCATCAAATACTTGCTTGGCTGTCAGCCGTCTAAGCTCACAACTGAAACTCATGGCAGCCAATGGCCTCAGCTGTGCAAATAGTTTTTAAAGAGTTCAAGACATGTAAAATGCTAGATAGAAGAGCTATGCAGTTTTCAGGTACAGGGACCAAAATTACATCACAGTGTAAGTAAAACCACGCTTTCACAACAACTCCATGTGGCAAAGTGATGGCCACGAAGTTATGCAGGTATCGCTGCTAAGCCATTCCAAGATTTTAAAGTACCATATGCACAAACTGTACCAAGTGTAAAAATGAAGATATACGGAAAGTTAAGCAAAGCTAGAGAATTTGACTCTGCTCTAATGTCATTAAACTTGATTCAAGAAGAAAAATTGCAGACATCTGTCCTCTTGGTACATGCTCTGACTTCCAGATGTGGGCCTGTGACACCCATGCCTCTCCTGGGAACGTCTGATAAAGATAGGGAGAGCCACGGTGGAGTCCGGCACAGAATACAGTTCGTCAACACCTGTTTAATAAATGGGTGGGTAAACTTTAACTCAGCATCAATATTTAAGGGAACATTCTAAGATAGGAAAAGTGCTTATGTGTGTTCTTAAAGAGAGAGTAACAACCCTAACACTACCACTAATACTTCTCCGAGCGGAAAGACTACAACAGGGCTACAGGCAGGACCTGGTAGACTTGACTGCAGGCTCTACACAGGCACTATCTTACTTCGTCCACTGGCTGTGTGCTCATATTTACACATGCAGGCGGAAACTAGAGTGAGGCTAGACCTTTACACAGCTGCGTGACAAATGGAAATAGCAAAGGGGCAAACCCGATGTGCTTCCAATTTTAATCCTGTTCATTACAAACTGGCACTGCAAAGGAAACAGGTAAGAACACAGTGTTTCCTGACCAAATGTATGTCCACGCTTTGGCACTGGCAGTGACAGCGGCCTCGGAGGCCAGCCAACCTGCATAGGTCATTCTAAAACTGGTGCTGGTTCTCCAAGTCCAGGACCTACAACAAGGGAGGAAGAAGTGGCAGGTCTCCAGCTTCAGGCTTGGGAGAAGACCCAAATCCTCCGTCTTCTTAAAGAAACCAAGCTATAAAACGTGGCAACAATGGCAAAGGGTTCTCTTTCTCTGAGCTGGTCAGAAGGATATGACAATAACAGTAGCCAGTGACTAGCATGGGTTTGCAGTCAAACCTCTATTTGTTGCTTACATTTACATTCTAAATGAAATGATTATTTGGCACAATATGTCAGACATAGCAAGAACCTTGATGTGTATTAGTTTTACTGGTGATAATTATGAACATCACAATACGTACTCTATAGATCAAAAATGGCTTTTATTACAATGCAGCTCTGCAGTTGTTCCTCCTACCAAAAAGCTTGCTAGGGTTAAGTACGGGCAGTGAAGATATCGTTTGCAGTGGGAGCCGTTAGCCCACAAGTGACAACTGAAATCTGCACTCAAGCCTGACTTTGAGATTCTTCCACACAACCCAGCTTCCGAAGCAGGGCTTCCTTGGAGCGCTCCTCCTCTGGCTTCTCTCTCTCCCTCTCTCTCTGAGGCATAGGCTTGCTCATCCTCAGAGAACACTGCACAAATGACAAGCAGATGCCTACCTGTCCCTTTTACTGCAATCTTAGATTACTCAGTCAGACGTCCTGAACAAATAACATAACCTGGAGGGGGGGGGGGGGAGTCTCAGTACTGTGTTAGACAATTAAACATGCCTCACTGAATTTGTGACTGGTTATGTTATCTAAAAATGTAGGGGCTGGAGAGATGGCTCAGGGATTAAGAGCACTGACTGCTCTTCCTGAGGTCCTGAGTTCAATTCCCAGCAACCACATGGTGGCTCACAGCCATCTCTAACGGGATCCGAGGCCCTCTTCTGGTGTGTCTGAAGGCAGTCACAGTGGACTCATAAACGTAAAATAAAAGTGTCTTGCCTAGCCACCTATCCAAGTAGCAGCGCCTGGAGACCAGAAACGGTTGTAGCCTACAATGAAGAAATCCTAATAAAAATCCATGATTGTGTTTATAGTACAAGGGGCAAGAAGTCTCAAATAACAAAAGTAAAAAAATAGAGTGGGAGAAGGGGTGGGAAAAAAAAAAGAAAGTAGGCCTGTCTAGTCTCACCTGAGTGAGAACAGCCGCTACCATGCCTTTCCTTAAAATATATTCAGAGTGCTGACTAAACACACAAGAACAGACTATTCAAGCTCCTTGCCCACTTTCTTACACACGCAGGGTCTGCCATGTACCAAGGTTTGCAAGAAAAGGACAAAGAGTGTGAAAAAATAACTACAAAGACATCCTGCAAAAGTTCGATGGTTACAGTTTTTTTGGTCTAATTTTTTACCTCAGAAGCTCTGCGAAAGCTGGCTTTTTAAAACAATTATTGACATTGTTTCTAGTCCTCATTTCTTCTTCAGCTGGAAACCTAAGAGACAGAAACAGTAGCAATGAAAACCCAGGAGTCCTGCCCAAGGAGGAATGTGTACCCCAGGAACCTACTGGGTTCCACTGCCAACCAGCTTTGTAGGCAGAGGCCACGCACAACACATAGTCCCATGAGCGCACACATGCACACCCCCTGATGTTTAACACGGCCTTCTCCAAATCCTACACAAGCTTGGAAATTCATAAGTTAAAAATCAATGGAAAATGGGATAGGCCACTGTGACCTTTTGGGGTTGGAGGAGCTGTGATTCACAGAGACCTAACTAAGTAGGGTTACCCTCAGGGTGAGAGTCAAACCCAAAGTCTAGTTTTAGAAGACCTCAAAGTCCTTTGAAACCAAACCCAGCCCAAGTGCACAATGGCTTTCTCCCACAAGTCATATGTGGGACACCTAGTGACAGCAGACTGTGGAAACTCCTGACTGAGTAGCTTCATCAGACCATTGTCTCGGGGCTGTCACAAGACACACCACTGAGAGCCAGATCTCACTGCCCTAGGTTCTTGGCTTCCTTTGTTCCTGAATAGAGTACTTGTCTTCCCGACTTGAAAGGGTATAGAGAAACACAACAAGGAAAGTAAATGGGCGAAGGGGAAGGGGAATGGGAGGAGATAGCCAGGGAAGAGCAAAACAGTTTCACACAAGAACTCACTGCTTATTAATAATGTACAGAATCGATGCTTTAGATATTAATTTTAAAAAGTGAATGAGAAAATAAAAAGTTAAAAATTAATTAGTTTCTTTCTACTATACATAGGACTCAAAGTGAATAGACTGAACCTTTTATAGACAAATCATTTTCTTTTTTTGTTTTAAGGTGTAAAATCTCCACAGTTAGAACTAGTAAGGTACTGAACAAGGAGGATGTAAGTCCTTAAGTAATGAGATATTTTGAGAATTCTGCATTAGCACAGACCACTTGGTTTATACATAACAGCGCACAGATGTGATCAGCCAACACAGCAAGCTGCAAACACTATATTATACTCAACGAGCCTGTTACTTCATGTCTAAAGTTAGAAACACAATGTCTAAGGTTAGGCAACACAAATGATAGAAAATAAACAGCTGCTTTAGAATATTAGGAAGACATACTTTCGGTGGTTTTGAAATCAAAGACAGTCACTTGTATATTTTTCCTTTTCTTTTGCATGTATTGTATATGTATGTATGTCACATATGTGTGGATGCACCCACATGTGTGCACATATGAGTGGAGGCCCAAGGTTGACATTGGGAATCTCCTTTGAACACTCTTCTTGAGGAGGAGTCACTCACCCAAACCCAGAGTTCACTAATACTGTACTAATCACAAATACTCACTAGCCAGCTTGCTCTGGGGAATCACTATGTCATCTATGATAGGTGAGCTCCAATATCCACTGTGCATTCTGGGGGTCCAAACTCTTGTCCTCTTACTTGAATGGCAAGTACCTTAACCCCCGAGGCATCTCCTATTGGTTTTGTGTTTATGTAGGCTAGAGGACAACTTTGGGTATGGTTCATCCTTAAGTACCATCTACCTTGTTTGTCTCTAGACTATCTCATTGAGAACCTAGGTCTATGGATTAGGCTAGGCCCACTGGATAATATGTACTACCACACATGGCTGTTGGTGTAGGCGGTAGGGATCAAACTCGTGTCCTTATGTTTGTATGGAAAATATTTACCAATTGAATCATCTTCCCTGCCCCTGTAACTGTCTCCCAAGTACAGGGAAAAAAAAGAAGCCCTGAATGAATAAAATCATAAGTGAAAGTATGCTTTTGACATGGACACAGCCACACAAGGACCCCATTGCTTCAGACTCACGGGGATGGCAAGGCTTTCCTTGGGGGACTGATTATGTGTGTCAAAAGTATCCACCATAGCTTTCTCCTGTGGTGTGTATGGCCTGAAGACTGTTCCTCTACAGAGACTGCTCCTATCAAGATTAGTTTGACCTGTCACTTTGATCCAACTGTACACCCTAAACCCTACCTCTTGGCTTACGTGTTTGTATAACCCTGCCATCTTTTCTAGCTGTATACAATAACCTGACCTCTCATTTCAACTGTATACGCTAAACACATTGAGTTCCCATGAGGCTTCTCTAGCTGAGAGCCCAGACACCCAACCCCAGCATGCTATCCATATGTCCATCTGTCTGTCTTGTCTTTGTTTCCTTGCTGCCTCCATCAGGTCCATCCTTGAATGCTATGCAAGGCCTTGGTACCCCAGCCTCCCTTAAAGAGTTTTGAAGGAAACAAGGCCATAGTGCACACACACATAAGCTGTGATCTCCCAGGCCCTGCTAATGATTAATGTTCATTTAATTTAAACACTCTTCAAATTCTGATGACAAAAGATAGTTGTGAATCCAAATTCTTCTTATTATCATCTTTATCATTTCCTCTGGGATAAACAGGATGTATAGAAAAGTAGAATGGTATAGGTCATGTAATCTTGTGGCATTTGAAATTAAGTAAGAGATATGCCTTTGGGTAGGTATTAAGAGTGTTTCTGGTAATGACTAATTGAGGGAACAAGACCCTACCACAGAGTGGACAGCCCCTTCTGCCAGGTTAACCCAGGTAGAAAAAGATCAGAGGGAAAAAGTAACACAGCTCGCTTGCCCTTGCTGCTTAGGAGTGTGTCTGTCCTTTACTGACATAGACTCCAGCTTCTGTCTTCCAATGTAAACCAACACTCAGCAGTTTTGAAGGATCCTCCAGCTCTTCATCAGAGGATTGGATCTGTGGAAGCATCTGGCTTCTCAGACTGAGTGACTACCTGATCTGAGCCTCTCTCCAGGTGTCAGATAGCCACTGTTGGGAGTATCCAGCCCCTACCATAGAAGCCATTCTAATAAATCCCCTTCTATAATGTATGCATGTTCTATCAGTTCTATTCTCCTAGAGAAGCCTATTAAAAATAGTAACATGGCAAGCATTTTGCTCTTCTTCATTTCTTCTATTAATAGGAGGTGGCAGGCATGAAGGGAGAGACTCCTGTGGGATGATATTCATTAAATTCTTAACCAGACTTCAAAGTTCTCTGGCCCAGCATTTAAGTCTTAAGGCTAAATCTGTAGGGCCAAACCACCCACCTGGAATCAGGTTTTCTTCTAGTAGTATTTGCCCAACATTATTCTATGAGAAAGCACTACCATACTTCTTCAATGACAGAAATACAAAAAACAGAAACATGGGATTTTTTTTTTCATCTCGCTAGAAACAACCTAAGACCCACTGAAATACTGACAAAGCACTGATCTTCTGTGTAAGGTGGGAAGTTATGATCTGATTTATTTGGATTTAATTGTGTACTGACATTCATTTATGAATTAAAGTTCAACTAAACTTTATTCTTAGCCAATGGACTGAAATGAGAAGTATGAAAAACACACTTATAAATTTCTCTGCAGTATGTCTCAACATTTTTAAGTATTTTATATCAAAACTACGTTGAAATACATACTGCACTTTTAAACATAGGAAACGGAATATAGAGTGTATATGTTAGCAGTAACAACTTAAAGCTGATGCCGAGTCCAAGAACTGCTTAATTCAAGAAAATGAACTATTGTATAGTCATGAAATGCTACATCCTGAATGAAGACAGTCAATACTGTTGCTTTACTGGGGAGTTAGCAACAGGTTGCATCTGGAGGAGGTAGCTCAGAGGCTAAGAGCACATATTATACCTGAAGAGGCCCTCAGGTCAGTTCCCTGCATACATGTTGGGTAGTTCACAACTATCTGGAAATTCAGCTCCAGGGAATCCAACAACACCCTCTTTTGATCTCTACTGGGTATCTACACATACACATATATAATCACACAAAAATAGGTACATACATATATAAATTATTATTATTATTATTATTATTATTATTATTATTATTATTAAGAAATAGGGCTGTCTTGGTTAGGGTTTTACTGCTGTGAACAGACACCATGACCAAGGCAAGTCTTATAAAAAACAACATTTAATTGGGGCTGGTTTACAGGTTCAGAGGTTCAGTCCGTTATCACCAAGGTGGGAGCATGGCAGTATCCAGGCAGGCATGGCACAGGTAGAGCTGAGAATTCTACATCTTCATTCAAAGGCTGCTAGTGGAAGACTGACTTCCAGGCAACTAGGGTGAGGGTCTTAAGCCCACACACACAGTGAGTGACACACCTACTCCAACCAGATCACACCTATTCCAACAAGGCCACACCTACAAATGGTGCCACTCCCTGGTCCAAGAATATACAAACCATGACAAGGGCTAACAGGGTTTTTTTCTTTTAAAATATCTCGTGTGTGTGTGTGTGTGTGTGTGTGTGTGTGTCTGTATGTGTGTGCTTGTATGTGTGTTTGTATGAATATATGGGTTTGGGCTTGTGTGTATATATGTGCATTGTGTGTACCTGCATGTTTGGGTGTGTATATATGCATGTGTGTATATGCATGTGTATGTACATGTGTGGGTACAAGTGTGAATGTGCCTGCAAGTGTGTGTGCATGTATGTATGTATGTATGTATGTATGTATGTGTTTGCATGTATATGTATATACATGATTATATGTGTATGTGTGTATGTATGTATGTGCACATATATGTGTGCACAACCATGTATCCGGGTGAACGTGAATAGGTGTGTGTGTGTGAGTTTGTATATGTGTATACAAATTTGTGTGCCTGTGTGTATATGTGTTACGTTTTTGTCTTGCTGCTCTACTGCTTTCCCTGGTTCTTTTAAGACAGTTTCTCACTAAACCTAGAACTAACCCTGATTTTTGACTAGCCATCACTAGCAACCTTCCTGTTTCTAATCCATCCCTCCTTCCCAGGATTCGGGTTACAAATGCCCAGAGTCCTGCTTGGTTTTCACATGAGTTCTAGCAATCTCCATCCAGGTCCTCATACCTGTGCAGCAAATGCTTGACCCGCTGGGCCATCTCCCTAAAAATTTTAAATTGTTAAATGGGGGGGGGACTAGTTGGAAAGTCATGTTTGCATAGTAAAAACTGAAACTTACCAATAGCCATTTGTTCCCCACAGTATACAGTATAGTATGTAATAGAGGAAGATGGAACTCAGGAATATGGCCACCAGGTACCCTTTCATGGCTGGCCTGCCCGAAACAGGGTCCAAAGCAAGGGGAGATGAATATGCAAAGGTCTTCCACGATGGTTCAAATACATGAATTAGTAAATAAATCTAGAGAGAGAGAAGAGAAAAAGACATGGGTCTATAACACTGAAAATGCTCACTGAACATACAGAAAGAACAGTTCTATTTATTCTCATAAGTAGCTTACCAACATATGATACAAGTTTTCAACACCCAATAGTTTTATAGTATCAAAGCTAGACAGAGGCTTTCCTGAAACTTTTTCATGTTTGGTAAAAGAGCAAAAACTTGTTTCAAAAACAGAATCCATACCCAAAATCTTTCTTCAAAAACACTGAAGAATATCTTTTCTTTTTTAAATTATTGATCGTCTTAATAAAAAGTAAGTATGTGTTTCAAGATGTGAATAACCATTTTACTTCCTCAGGGCCTGAATTGACTTCAAATATCATGTGTAATAGTTTCAGATCTTATTTTCGGTTTTTAAAAATCAGGAAAAAAAATTGAAACATTTCAACTCTTAGATGTTCACATTTGACTTTCCAACATCACAGCATAGGTCCATCCGGTTTTGCTTTGGATTAGTGCGTTATTCATTGTACCTTCCTAGTCAGAAAAAATATAGATGGCAATCTTCTCTAGCATGTAAACATACACACAACAATGTATGGAACAGAAAGTATAACCAGAGGTTCTCAACCTCTGGGTCACGACCCCTATGGGGTTGCATATGAGAGATCCTGCAAATCAGATGTTTATATTTTGACTCAGAACGGTAGCAAAATTACAGTTATGAAGTAGCAACAGAATAGTTTTATAGTTGGGGTCACCGCAGCCCGAGGAACTGTTTTAAAAAGGATTGCAGCATTAGGAAAGTTGAGAAACACCAGAAACATCTGAAGTATGTTTGCTTAGTACCCTTCTTCATTTCTTCAAAAACAGACATGAAAAACTCCTGCTGCCAGGCGGTAGTGGCGCACGCCTTTAATCCCAGCACTCAGGAGGCAGAGGCAGGCAGATTTTTTGAGTTCGAGGCCAGCCTGGGCTACAGAGTGAGTTCCAGGACAGCCAGGGCTACACAAAGAAACCCTGTCTCAAAAAAACCCAAAACAAACAAACAAAAAACAAAACAAAACAAAACAAAACCTGCTATGTGATTAAATGCAGAAGACAGATGGTATCTAGTTCTATAACACATCTTTTTATTTCAGTGCATTTGTCCTTTACCAGATATACTACCGCTTTGCTTCCCTTACAAAGGTCCCAAATGATCTAAATAACTGCACACACCATTCCTTTCTTTCTTATCCGGATCTAGCAACCTCAATCCAAACACCTGAGCACACAAAGGGAGCTCAGGCTGGAATCATTGGCAATTCCTTCTAAGAGGAAAGTAAGTGAAAGGAAGGAAAATAAGTTGAAGTGAAAAAAAATCTTTGTCTTTTAATTGTGTATGTGTTTGTGTGTGCATATATACACATGTATGTGTGCATGCAGGTGGAAGCCACAGGTCAAGCTCAAGTCCCATTCCTCTTCAGTTATCATCCTTTTATTTATTTTTTCCTTTTATCTTTTTTTTCTAGGCACTGTCTAGGCTAGCTAGTCTAGACAGCCCCAGCGACCTTCCAGACTCTGCCTTCTGAGCAGTGGTAGCACACATCTTTAACCCCAACACTCACACTCGGGAGACAGAGGCAGGTAGATCTCTGTCAGTTTGATGTCAGCCTGGTCTACAAAGAGAGTTCTGGGACAATCAGGGCTACACAGAGAAACCCTGTTTTCAAAACCTAAAAAGAAGGTGGGGGCTACCATGCCCGGTATTTTAAATGTATTCTGAGGGTGGGATTCCTGTCCTTTCCTTATGCCTGGATAGGAAGTACATTACTACTGAGCTATTCTCTTATCCCCTAGCTGAAAATCTTAAGCCATGTTTTGCCTTTGTAAATGGAAAACAATAAGTAAAAATTAAGTTTTTTTTTTTTTGTTCGTCTTTCTAACAGAGGGTCATCTTAAGAATCACGATTGTCCTGGCTTTCTCAGAGCTGAGACTCCCTGGTGCTAATGATAATAATTCACTAAGTAGCTTTAAACTGTAATGACCACCTGACTGAGTTTGCCTGTGACTTCTGACTGTCAGGCACCCCTCCCAAGTGCCATTATAATGAATTAGTTTCAAATGACGGGAGCAAGAAGTAAACAAGGGAGTTAAGAGCATAAACTTTAGTCCACACACACACACACACACACACACACACACACACACACACACACCTGTAATTGAGTTTGTGTATTTCACCTGAGGGCGGGGGCCTTAGGTCAGCCAGTTCGCTTGTAGACTGCCCACACATGTCTATAAGCTCACGCTCAATGTCAGCAGATTATCACACTGCCCTAGAAAGCAACTGACCACAGTACAAGGTTGTCAAAAAAAACAAATGCTCAAAACAAGCCTTTACATTTCTGCTCAAGATAACATGACATGTAAATAAATAATAAAGATATAATTTACTACTACCAGCAAAACTTTGAAAATATAGTTACACCTAAGAGCCCTAGAAAAGAATTGTTAGTATTTAGCATTCAATCTGCTTCTTTATCCCTCAGATCATACGCGTAGGGGTAATTTTATAAAGCACAGCATTATGTGTAAGTGAGAATCTTGTTATGGTCTTGCTTTTCACTCACTAATGTGTGGTTCGACTGAAAACAAGGAAATGTTAAGAAAATGTTCTCTTTTTTCTTTCCTTCAAAAAGTAAAATAAACCTGTTTTTGAAGTGGTGTTGTACACAGCACTTGAAAAAAGAAACGTAGGAAGCTTAGGTACTTTCTAGAATTTCATGGCCAACTTTAAGCTTTGATATTCAAGGTGCAAGGAAGGCCAGGGCCAACCAGGATGTCCTGGTGATAAACATGTAGGTCCCTCTGTTTGTTCACAGGAAAAAGCTTCCACAAATAGACCAATTCTCTAACTGTAACACAGTACACGGGATGACTATGTTGCTGGGAGCAAAAGTATACAGAGGGATTTTATATAGGATATAAAACCAGCCAGGATTTTATATAGGATATGTGGCGTCAGAAAGTCACAAAGGCCTAGAATTTAACTTCCACAGAACAAGCAAGTGCATTTTAAGAGCTTGGCATTAAACAGGAAGGGTAGCTGTTTTGGGAGCACAGGTATTGTTCCAACCAGAGTGTGAGAAACTTTCACGCGTGGACTGAGGGCTTTGAGGAAGTCAGAACTCACCTAGAGGGCATGGGATGAACTTTTCCTCTGTGACAAAATAAACTTTAAAAATGGCAACCCTGGGCTGGCGAGATGGCTCAGTGGTTAAGAGTGCCCACTGCTCTTCCGAAGGTCCCGAGTTCAAATCCCAGCAACCACATGGTGGCTCACAATCATCCATAACAAAAATCTGATGCGCTCTTCTGGAGTGTCTGAAGACAGATACAGTGTACTTACAAATAATAAATAAATAAATCTAAAAAAAAAAATGGCAACCCTTTGAGCTGGAAGAAACACTCCATGAAGTGTTTGTTGTGGAAGCCTGAGGACCTGTGTGCTGATGTCCAAAAAAGCTGGATGTGGATGTGTTTTCTGTAACTTTAACACTTGGTGGGGTTGGAGTCGGGAAAGGGCAGAACCCTGAAACTCACCAACCAGCCAGTGTAGCTACACAGATGAACTCCAGGTTCTCAAAAAATAAGGAAGAAAGTGATGGAGAAAGATACCCAGTCTTGACCTCAGGCCTGCTTACACATAGGAGTAAATACCTCTCTCTCCCCCTCCCCCTCTCCCTCTCCCTCCCCATCTCCTTCCTCTCCACTTCCCCCTCACACACAGTTTTGTTTTTTTTTTAAGACAACAGCTTTCCCTTCTCTTCAATAACAAAAGAATGTACTGTTTGTACTGAGCTTCTAAATTCACAAACAGCCAGTAATTGTAGCCATGCCTGTAGAGGCCACAATAAACTTGCTAAGTGGCTATGTGGGTATGAGCCTCTTGATGATAAAGGTTGTCTCCCATCACACACTTTAAGAGAAAGAGTTTAGCCTGTCTCTTAGAGATCTATTCCAGTGTCACCCTGTCATCTCAAGATAAAAAGCAAGAGGAGAATATGAAAGTGAATTGTCATCTGAGACTTCCTCATGGTATGCTTGTTGGCATGTTCTGGAAGTGCTGATAACAGGAAAGAGGAGCTATCTCTAGAGCAGAAACCAAGGGTCAGTATCAGTCAGGGTGAGATGGGAGCCATGTGACCAGGTTATCACCCTGAACATGAGATTCTTTTTTTTTTTTTTTTTTTGGTTTTTCGAGACAGGGTTTCTCTGTCTAGCCCTGGCTGTCCTGGAACTCACTTTGTAGACCAGGCTGGCCTCGAACTCAGAAATCCACCCGCCTCTGCCTCCCGAGTGCTGGGATTAAAGGTGTGCGCCACCACGCCCGGCCGAGATTCTTAATGCCTACAAACTTTGAGGTTCGAGCTCTGGGATTCACTATAGAACCATGAAGTAGGAAAAGAAGTATGGAGACCACAACAGATGGTACAGTACGTGCCCCAAATATGGCTTCATGTTTGCTAAAAGAAGGCACAACCTGTCATATTTCACTCCCAGCACAGGGCCTGTCACATGGAAGTTGCTGAACAGATGAGTGTTGGATTTAGTTGCAGATATCAGAACTCAATGTTCTATACTAATTCTTCTCTACAAATTATTCTCATGTGGCACCTGCCCAAGGAATAATGATGACATAAATTCATTGAGAAATGTGCACTGGTATGTATGTGACAAAACATCTGCGAAAGGATTCCGGTGTGTCACTTGCCACCCTGACAACCACCCTTGGAGGAAGTGGTAAGCTTGCACTATTGCTATTTTAGGAGGAAAAAAACTGAAGGGCTGAGAGAAGTTTCCCATCTGACATATAGCAGAACCATGACTCAAACCGTATCTATGATAACAGGATCTTTATATGCACTGCCTCTCCCAGAGGCACCCTTCACAGATGACTAGTTCTGTACTTCTAACACTGGATCAAACATTACAGAGTGTTTCTATAGCTGCCAATTCCACCCATTTCTTCAACAGAATTATCGCAACGCCAATTAATAAAGTGGAAAGTTGACAGCCTGACACAAATTCTGCTGAAATAAAACCCTATTATTCTCAACCCTTCTTCCTTCCAACCTGCCCCTCCCCACCGTACAAAGCAAACCCTATAAAATGGTACTAGAAAAGTGGTCATATTTTTCTTAGTATTTTCTCCAGCCCAAGGGAGCTTGCTAATCTCAACTGCCATTAAAGGAAAAAAGAAAGCATGTTTGTTCAACAACAGTAGTGAAAACAAACTCCCCAAGTACAAAATACCTTGTGGGTCTTGAAATCAATATCATTCAACAGCAGGTCTGAAACAGCCAGGCGTGGTGTTTGCTTTTTCCAATGCTGGGTGTTTGTAGACCCCTGCTGTCTGGTTTCTAAGGCTCCCTTTCCTCTTGGCCTTTCTCCAGGGGCTTCTGAATATCCAATTGCAGACTAAGCCACCCCCACGATCCAGGGCTGGTTTTGGTTCAGGAAAAGGCAGGCTGCAGAGCCCAGAGCTAGCAGCTAGATAGTTTGATCAGGTTCCTGCAGAGTGCATTCTTTTGCCAAAGCTGGTTCCCACCAGTAGGTTCCTACATTACACCACCCTTTTCTAATATCTGGATTCATTTATTTACATTCTATCTCACTTGCCCCTCCTCCCTGCAGCTCGGCAGCCAAACTTATTTTTATCTCTTATAAGTTACTAAACTAATGTCCTAAACCATGTCCCCACGCTCTCTGTGGCGAAGACTTCTTGTACTTCCTGCTTGACCAGTGACATATGACTTAAGGGTTCACACTAGGTCTGATCTCATACCCAGAGTGCTGACACTAAGACCTAGTAAGTTACATATTTGTGCAAATTAGAAAAGTACACCCCCACTAGCTCCATGCATGCCTGTGGGGACCCAGTACCTATGGTTTTCAACCCAGGTAGGCTTCAGCTATGACTTTCTCCTTTGACACCCTTCAAGTCCATCCATGGCTCACCTCTAAATCCTGGTCCAGGTGTGCTGCTCATCTCTGTGTGTCTACTCAGCCCTCTGCTAATCCTCAGCTCACTTGACACATGTTCCAACTGCCTGGAATGAGGTCAGCAGCGCTCACATCCTTCCCCTTTATATGTATTGCTCAATTTGTGACTGTTCTCTGCAATTACATGTCCATGTGGGGGGGGGAACCCCAAAAGCTTGAGTCTACGTTAATTTCTTATATTTAGATCCAGCCCTAAGCCTGAGCCTCCTGGACGCAGACATCTCTGCTTAGCCCAGGTCTTACTAGAAACACTGGACCCCACTTTGACAAATGGGAAAGCCTCAATCTTCAACTCACAACCTCCCACTGAAATACAGTTCTTATTTCTTTCCCTGATGGTCCATACCAGTGTGGCCCTCTTACATATGAGACCCTTGATCCTCTGGAGACCATAGCCATGTAATTAACAGAATAGTTTATTATGCACACAATAAATGCATAGCATGGTATTAAACCCTCTGGTATATAATAATTAAGCCGAGAGCTTTAAAATACTCTGTGAAATTGTTAATAATACTCAAAGCAGTGGTCAGAATTCAAACTGGCAACTCTGATGTCATAGCCCACAATTTTAAACTGTGCATTAGTAAAACCATAACTGTATTTTTTAAACTATTACATGATGAACTTAGAAAACTATAATAACAGTATTTTAAGGTATAACGGTATGAGCATAATGATACATTTTAACTCTAAAACAAAGACTGACAGATAGCTCAGTGGCAGAGTATGTGCTTAGCATGCATAAGGCCCTAGACTCAATCTCCAACACCACACATATAGAAAGTAAACAATGTTATGGCACACGTTAAATAAGTGTTTATTAAAATACACTGATTCAGAAATACTAACCTATTTCACAAAAGAGATACTTTAAGGCATTGGTGGAATTTTCTGCTACGAATATCTGGAGATTTTTCACTAGGCTATAATTAAAGAAATAAAGCACAGGTGCATGATTATACCAAAAGAAACTGTTATTTTAAATGTCATTATTTGCTACTACTAGTTGACTAGAAAAATATTAAGGTGAGGCTGGAGAGATGGTTTAGCAGTTAAGAGCACTGACTGCTCTTCCAAAGGTCCTGAGTTCAATTCCCAGCAACCACATGGTGGCTCACAATCATCTGTAATGAGATCTGATGCCCACTTCTGGTGTGTCTGAAGACAGCTACAGTGTACTCACATATATAAAATAAATAAATCTTTAAAAAAATTAAGATGAGAAAAATACCTATAATAAGTGCTGGCTAACAGGAGCCTGTTATAGCTGTCTCCTGAGAGGCTCTGCCAGTGCCTGACAAATACAGAAGTGGATGCTCACAGCCATCCATTGGACTGAGCACAGGGTTCCCAATGGAGGAGGTAGAGAAAGGACTGAAGGAGCTAAAAGGGTTTTCAACTCCATAGGAAGAACATGAACCAGCCAGATCCCCCAGAACTCCCAGGGACTAAATTATCAAGAGTACACATGGAGGGACCCATGGCTCAAGCTGCATATGTAGCAGAGGATGGCCTTGTCTCACATCAATGAGAGGAAAAGCCCTAGATCCTGTTAAGGCTCTATGTCCCAGTGTAGGGAATGCCACGGTGGGGATGCAGGAGTGGGTGGGTTGGTGAGCAGAGGGAGGGGGGATGGGATAAAGGGTTTTCAGAAAGGAAACCAGGAAAGGGGATAACTTTTGAAAAAAAAATAAAGAAAATATCTAATTAAAAAAAGAGAGAGAAAACCACCTACAAATAAACCTATAGAAAATTATAATTTGATTTTTATCCCCTCCCCACAAAACTTATTTTGAGTAGTCTCAACTAACTGTCCCCAACTACATACATTCTGACCAATTTCTAAAGCCATGGCTATTTTTCTTCTTCCCAGCTGCAACGCACCATCATGTATAATTAAGTTTCCCATCCACCAGTTCTTTGGCTAATGCACTAATCTTCAGTCACTCTTGCTCTTCTCTCTCAGTCTGTGCAGAAAGTCCGTGCTTTGCCAGACAGATTTCATCATGCACATATGCAGACAGCCTGTTTCATCTACTTGAATGAAGGCTGTCATTCATTGTCAAGGCAGATGACCAAACCCCCTCACTCTCCTACCCCCACCACAGGGAACAAGTTCATAGCAAACATGAAACGAAGAGAAATCGCTTTCAGCAGAATTTTTATTTTTAATAGCACAGCTGGACACGAAAACCACTTGGCTAACAGCAACTTAGTGGGTGCTAAAAATAAACGAACTGAAGTTCCTGTTTTTAGATCTCTCACTTGACACTCCATTGCACACACACAAGGAAGTGTTCAGGAGACTTTGAATACTCTATGTACTCCTGCTTTCTCTCAGGGGCCCACTTCCTTCCCTCCTTTCTCCCTCCCCTGTCTACCCTTCCTCCATTTCCCTCTTGTCTCATCTCCTCTTTCCTCTTCTCCCTCCTTCCTTTTCTCTCTCTCCTTTCTCTCTCACCCTCCCCTTCCCCACCCCTTTCCTCTCCCTTAACCCATCTCTCAATTTTTTTTTGAGATAAGAGTTTCTCTGTGTAGCTCTGGCTATCCTAAAACTCACACCCTGCTGATCAGGCTGACCTCAAACTCTGAGATCTGCCTCTGCCTCTCTGCCTCCTCTGCCTCTGGCCTCTGCCTCCTCCAGCTAAGATTAAAGGTATCTTGAAGTCCTGATTCTCCTGCCTCCACCTCTTGAGTGCTGAGATCACTAGCATAAACCACCACAGCTGGATGGTTTTCCTATTTTAATACTCTACCAGGAAGATACCAGCTGCAAAAAGTATTTGATAATATAAACATGAAATGACTATGCTTAGTTTTTTAAATTAGCTTTATTATAGTAGAGTTTACATACAGTAATCTCATCCATTCAGTTGTACAATTTGATGAGATTTAGAGAATGTAGTTAATTCTGTAGCACTCAATGTGAGGAGAACAAACGTTTTCATCAAACCCCAAGTTGTCTTGGTTGCAGTCAGCTTCCCGCCTCAGTCTTCCCTGGCAGCCTGCTGACAGCCTAGAGTCTTGCTGCTTCTATACTTTCATAGAGATGCAGCCACACAGGGTGTATCTTATTCATGTTAACATAATGCCTTAAAAGCACATTCATTGTTGCTGCTTGTACTGAGTTTGTATTGCTAGGTAGTATTCCACTGTGGCTAGTGATACAGGAATTGATTTATCATTCTCCTGGAATGAGACATTTGATTTCTTTGAAGCAGATTTTTGTTTAGTGTAAATAAACTACAGTGAACATTCAAACATAGCTCTTTGTGCAGAAATATTCTCATGGATAGTATACATGCTAGTTGAGTTTTGTCAATTTGACACAAACTAGGGTCACCTGTGAAGAGGGAACTCTTAAAAGATTACCTTCGTCAGACTGGCTTCTGGGCATTTCTGGAAGGCATTTTCTTGCTGATGGATGTGGAAGGGCCCAGCTCACTGTAGTTCTGGACCAAATAAGAAAGCAAGCTGAGCAATCATGTGTTGGCCAATTTTATGCCAACTTTGCATAAGCTGGAGTCATTTGGGAAGAGGGAAATGCAACAGAGAGAATGCCCCCCCAGTGGGTATATACATGTAGTAGTGTTTTCGATTGGTAAATGATTGTGGGTGGGGCCCAGTCCACTGAAGGTGGTACCACCACTCCTGACCAAGCAGGTGTGTGTTGTATAGGAATGCAGGCTGAGCAAGCCATGGGAAGCATGCTCATAAGCAGTGTTCCCAGTCTCGACGGTTCCTACCATGGCTTCCTTCAGTGGTTGACTGAACCTAAAAGCCAAATAAACCCTCTCCTCCCCATGTTTGTCAGTATTTTATCACAGCAGCAGAAATCACACTAAGACAGTACAGTAAATATTTTTAACTTTATATGAAGGCTTTGTATTATATTCTGATATCCATTTTTAAATATATTTGCTTCAGTCAGTTAAAATGGAAATAAATATATAACTGTTTGTCTTACTGGTGCTGTTGGATAACACAATGATTGAACACAGAAGCTCTAATTGTATTAATAGTGATAATGCATTGATTATATTCATACAGTTAAACATGATGCATATGTACCCAAAGTTATGGAAATCAGCACACAGTATGGTAGTAAAGTTAAGCTACATACATTCAAAAATCATTTTGTCTATCTTTTACCAGTAAAGAAAAAAAATATTTCATTTCCCTGGCACTCCCGTGCGGTTCAGAGTCACCAGCATGCTAACAGAAGCTCACACTCTCGCCCTGATCCTCTGAGTTTGGAATCTAGATTTCTGCCTGGCTGAAGTGTGCTTACAAAAGATGGCTGGAAGTCAGAGGCAAGGAAACAGACCCCCACTGAGAGAGTCCTGCCGTCCTGCAAATTTGGGGTTTGAGGTTTTAAAAGTTCCTCCAATTTCCACGCCTCAGGCCAATGAACAGAATGTTCTCCGGGTCGGGGTCGGGGCAACTCAAATACCCTTTGAGGATAAAAGGGATTGAAGAAAAGACCCACTCACCCTAGCAAGCAAACCACTGTCCCATGATACTACTCATGTTTTGAGAAGGAAATATGTAGAGCCGTTCTTGAACCTGCGTTCAATCCCCAGGACACGCATGGTGAAAAGGAGAAAACTGACTTCCACAAGTTATCCTTTGGCTACTTGTCACACACACCACCACCACCAACAAACAATTAAATAAAAATGTAATTTAATGGTCTGTTTTTTAAAGCTCCAAATGAATCACCATTCATAAACTGACAGCAGTATTTCCAGTTACTGCTTTGTGTAATGGGGATCTAGGAAGTAACGGAGTCTGGGCATAGCAGAGCATTTTTATATAGACTAAAACCCTACCCCTTAGCACAATTCCTACCCCATAGTAATGGCACGGTGATATTTATTCAAGAATAAACAAATCAATAAGGAATGAACACTACTGCTGACATCACTGCTCTGTCTTTTGTCCAGGTCTCTCTAGTCTCTAAGGTGTTAGATACCTGGCCCACTTCTCTCTAGGTGGTTCCAAAAGAGCCTGGGTTTTATGTCACTCCTCTGCCTGGGCATCTTTATCTCCACTTTCACCTTTGCCCATCCACACAAGGGTCATGCTGCTATCTTAATCTTGTTTCCCAAATCTTCCTTCTCACTCGGCTTTTTTTTTTTGTTGTTTTCTTTTTTCTTTTCTTTTTTCTTTTTCTTTTTTTTTTTACTTTTTTTGAGTATTTATTATATTTGTCTTATAGAGAAGTTCTTTTTTCCCTTGATTTCTTTTCTCTTCTCTTTTCTTTCTTTGTTTCTTTCTTTCGTTCTTTCTTTTTTTGATATTTTATTTATTTACATTCAAAGGTTATCCCCTTTCTGGGTTTCCCATTTGCAACCCCCCATCTTCTCCCCCCTTCCCCTACTTCTATGAGTCTGCTCCCCCACCCACCCACTCCCACCTCATTCACTGCCCTGGCATTCCCCTACACTGGGGCATTTTTCCTATTCTTAATGACCTCTAATCTTCCCTTTAAACCAGCCCGAATGTGAGAGCTGGCATAAAACTCCCCAAGTGCAGTTGCTATCTTGGCACACATCCACACTAAATAACTTGCCCCGGCTACCTGCCACCTGCACATAAAATCACTAAGGCCACCACTCTAGACTTCCATGATTTGACCCTTCCATGTACTTCTTCCATGACCTTTCCATGGTCTTCTTCAGGCAATTCTCAGTTTGTAGGCAGGAGCATAACTGGGTGCTAAGGTTACCTGTTTGGCAGTTGAACCCTTAGATTTGAGTCTTGGCAAATCCTCTGCCAACTCAAGAGACCCTAGAACCTGCTTCGCCTCTTTATGGCCCATTTCCCTCTGCACCATGGGGATTAAAGATGCTATGTGACAAAAGTATATTATAAGTAATAACTGTAATTTAAGCACCTGGCAGATTGCAATAACTTTTAAAATCTTATTTTAGCTTTTCTCTTACAGTTAGTGAAACTGTCCATACACCAAGCCTTCCTTAATGACGGTCGATGTGGGTGGGGCTGTGAAACACCATAAATTGTCTCAGGATTAAGAAATAAATTCTCAAAGACCAAATTCAGAGAGCACGGTGAATATTTAAATTTCCAGTGCTGCTAAAGCATAATATCTTCAATCCAAGATTTACCCAGCATAAAAAAAGATCTCCAAAGAAGACAGTGCAGTTGGGCCAGCAAGACGGGGCTTAGTGCAGCGGTTCTCAACCTACAGGTCTCGACCACCTTTGGGGGTCACATATCAGATATTCTGCATATCGGATATTTAGATTAAGATTCAAAACAGTAGCAAAATTGAGTAACAACTAAAATAATTTCATGGTTGGAGTCACTACAAATTAAAAACTATGTTAAAGGATTCCAGCTTTCAGAAGGTCGAGAACCACTGACGGTGGGTGACGGTGCTAGCCACAGAGGCTGACAACCAGCATCCAATCTTTAGGACCAACATGGTAGAAGGAGAAGACAGATAATTGTTGCAAGGAGTCCTCTGGCCTCCACACACGTGCAGTGGCATTGGTGTGTAGACACACAAACATTCATGGTCACGCTCAGGAGCACACAGACCCGCACACTAACAAAACTCACTGTTTTAAAAGGCTGTACTGGAGCAAATTTGCTAGTAGAATAATCCTTTCTTGATGAATCTTAATGGAGCCAAAAGACTACAAGAGCTCGTGTTTGTTTTTAAGTAGCTAATTCCTGATGGATATTTTGCTTTAAAGCTATCTCATAATTAATGATGAGTTGGTGTATGAAAGTTGTGCAAATAGTTGGGAGAATAAGCCTAACGTTTTCATTAGGGTCATGTAAGGAAGTTACTATTAATCCTGTCATTAAAGACGGAGGGAGGCCGGGCGTGGTGGCGCACGCCTTTAATCCCAGCACTCGGGAGGCAGAGACAGGCGGATTTCTGAGTTTGAGGCCAGCCTGGTCTACAAAGTGAGTTCCAGGACAGCCAGGGCTACACAGAGAAACCCTGTCTCGAAAAACCAAAAAAAAAAAAAAAAAAAAAAAAAAAAAGACGGAGGGAAATGGAATCTATACAGAAAACCGGGCCCACAATGAGCAGGCCTCACACACAAGGTTTATTGCCAACCACAGCTCTCCACCATTTGACGTGTAGATAATGTCCTACTTTGACCTCTGGGAGTTTTATCACTCCCCCTTTCCATTTTGAGTTAAAACAGCTGCAAAGAAAGCATTTCAGGTTGACTATAAAAATATGATTCCCTGGGCTGGAGACATGGCTCAGTGGTTAAAAGTCCTGACTGCTCTTCCAGAGGGTGAAGGTTCAGTTCCCAGCAACCACATGGCAGCCCACAACTGTCTGTAACTCCAAGATCGGATGCCTTCCCACAGACGTGCAAAGCAACAGTGCACATAAAATAAAAATAAATTACATTAAAAAAAAATGCTTTCTAGCCTTCACAGTTTGACTTCTGGATATGCTGAGGAGGAACCAATCAGTTTACGTCTCCGAAAGCCTTCTAGCCACCTGCAAACCTTGCAAAAAGAAAAATAGCTTGCAGCTAGAAACACAGTCACACTACCTGCAAGTAACACCACCCTTCCAGGGTTGAAAAATCCCATCCTTAGAAGGAAACTAAGAGCAAGAGGGTTGCCTCCACCAACCTGCGCTTTGGGGATGTGTTTCCTGAAGACCCTCTCTTTCTGAAGAATGTAGTGAGGAGAGTTGGATGAGGATGGACTGCCTCAGGAGCCTGCTGTTGACATGTGGAGGTCTTGATGCTGGAAATAATCCAAGATGAGGGGCTTTGCTGTCGGTTCACTTGTGGGTGCTGAAACAAAACACAAAGCGTCTTTTTAGAGAATGGTTAAGTTATAAGAAATTGAAACTGTTAAAAAATAAGAATGTGTAGACAGCTCATTTAGGATTTCTTAAAAGCTGCTTTATGGGGATGTTTAGATGAGATTGCCAAACACAAGACCTAAATGAATTAAACAGAAAAGCCCAACAGGCAAGCAAACCACATGTTACATTCCTGTCCTTCCAGATTGGCTTTCCAAAGGATCCAGCTCCATCTCTTTGAAAAATAACATCCAGCTCAATGAATCCAAAGCAAGCTGGAAGTGAAAGCAGCAACGGGGGTCTCTCCTTACACTTACACACATGCACAAACACACACACACACAGAGGGGGAGAAAGAGAGGTGGGGAGGGGAAGAGAGAAGAGAGAGCTCACCTTTATTGTTAAACACACAAGTGAGAGGGGGAGCTACAAGCTCTCGAAGCCTTCAAAAGGGGAAGAAAATGGGAAGGGGTCGAGAATAAAAACAGAGCAGAATGAACAGGACAGCATCGTGGTGCAATACAACCAGCAGCCAGAGTCAGAAAATGCCATGGACCACTTCCTCTGAGAGAGAGAGAGAGAGACAGAGAGACAGAGAGAGAGAGAGAGAGAGAGACAGAGTCAGAAAATGCCATGGACCACTTCCTACGAGAGAGAGAGAGAGAGAGAGAGAGAGAGAGAGAGAACCTGCAAAGAAAATTTTTGTTACTGCTCCTCATACAGCTTTTCTTACACGAGGATAACTGGATCTTAGTAAGTCGATAAACAAAAGCAAAATGGGGAGACTTTCATTTCTGAACTCTAGGCAAATAATTATGTGCTGGCTATAAAATCACGGAACGCCAGGGAAAGACAGAGCCCACCAAAAAAATTAGATAACAAAGTTGAGCACACTAAGGCTATTTCAGTGTGTGTCTAAACAAACACATGTGACAAACTGCTGTGGAAAAGAGTCAGTATTCTGTGCCACGGATGCCTTTAACTTGTAGAAAAAGATAAAAATACTATCTTCATATACTACATACATTTTCGCTTTAAGTACTGAGAAATTAGACCTTTTAGAACTCAGAAGTGGTGCCTTGAATGGCTACCCTAGCGTATCATAACAAAGGCCTGTGAGGCAGACCTTTGAACCTAAAGAATTATGAACTGTAAGTCAGGATAAGTTTGTGCATTAGAATTTTTCTCCATGAATCTATAGGACACAAAGCTCCTGGGTCTCTGTCATCTACTACTAATTATTACTTAAGTAACTGGAGTAAAAGAATTCAGATTGCAATGTCAGATAGGTTCTTTAATCTGAACAGATCATAAAGAACAGCCCAACAATGTCATATCAAAACCATTTGGGGGATAGAGATTTGGGACACCCAGAGACAATAATTCAGGAGAGGAGCAAGCCTTGTTTACAAAGGATCTTCACAAAGAAGAAGTGCATGGTTTGAAAGCTAATCACAGAATTTGGTGTGAGCTCCTTCCTGGGACAGATCTCCTAAGATTTGGGCTACCTAAAGATAATGATATGTCTCACCGTGGGCGAGTGAGTCACCGGTTACTAAATAGACTTACTCTGCTCTCCAGCCTACTTGGTGGGATTTGCAGAGCAGCACTTAAAAACCATTGGCGTCAGCTGGACCTGCCAATTCTGATTCTGTAGCTCTGAGGAGAGATCTCATCCCCTTCCCTTCCCTTCCAGCAGGTACGCAGGTGATTTCAAAGTCATTAGTCCATGGCCCCATTTTTTTTTTTTTTTGTGGTAAGGATGGAGTATGAACAAGAATCAATGTTTCCCAAATGCAGTCGTGTGTGTGTGTGTGTGTGTGTGTGTGTGTGTTTGCTCCCCTCCTGTATACACACACACACACACACACACACACACACACACACACACACACACAGGATGGACAGGACCTTTCCAGCCCCTGATTTGGGAGCAGATGATGATTAATAACAGGCTAAGTGGTTTGATGAAGACATACTCAAGTTCCAAAAAAAAATGTGTGATGTCATGCTCTTTTAAGGACCTTACAGTCATATCTTGAGTAATAATTGTGCACAATTTCAAAGATGAAGTTCACTTCTATTTAAAAAAAACAAAAAACAAAAAACAAAACAAAACAAAATAAAAAAACAGTGCTTTCATCCTGAACTTAGAAAGTAACCATAGCCAATAATTTATTAGTTTGTGGTAACACAGAAAGTGAAAAAGATTGTAAAGTTCACAATGCTTTCTATAAAGTTGGGTAACTGTAAAAGGAAATGCAGTCTCTTGAGGCCACAAATCGTGGCCCTTGTGTAGCTTTCTGTTCTTTTTCTAGGCCTGGCAATGCACATAAGACCCACTTGGATCATCAATTGGTCATACTTTCTTCTGCTCCCCAACCCCCACCCCATAAGTCGGGCTTTCAATCATTTTCTAACCGTTTATGAAACCTTCCCTGGAGAAATATACAGATCTGTGTGCAGCCCTTTCTCAAGCTGTGAGAATCCTTTCGTCGTTTCTCTTATGGAGAAAATAATACTACAATCAACACAGGCCAAGCCAGACCTGCTGCTCCAAGTCTGGAGCCCCAGCTACTCTAGAGGCTGGGAAAGAACAAGGCCAAGGCCAGCCAACCAGCCAGCCTGTGCAATTTAGTAAGCTCGGATTTCAATACAAACAAATAACAGTGGGGCTGGAGAGAGCTCAGTGGGGAAGCACTTGACCACTGGCATGGGTGGAGCCCAAGTTGTGTCCTGGTACCAGGCAAAGAAAGGACAGAAACAAAAAATAGAACATCTCTCCTGTTGCCTTCCTGAGTTACGAGCAACAGCATCTGATAAAGAAACAAATCAGGCTGAGAGAAAACAAAAATCAAACCCGGAGATTCCAGTGTTAAGAATTGTCCTGCTGCTTCTCAGAGTACACACATGTGACAACACATGTGACAACATGTGTATCACTGCCCTGGAGATGATCTTCTAAGCCAGTTACAAATGAGAGGTTGATCTTAATTTGGAGTAATTTATGTATATATATATATATATATATATATATATATATATATATACACACACACACATATATACACATGTGTATATGTATATACATGTATACTTGTATACACACACATATATATATACATGTATACACATATATGTGTATGTGTATATAGGTGTGTGTGTGATAAATGAACCATTAGTTATATATTTTTATTAAACTATATATCGTAGATTTACTTCCTGTCAGTATATTAACAATCCTTATAGCAAAGACTGTTGACTAAAATTCAGTATTTGGTAAAATTAACTCTGAGCATTGTTTCATCTCTAAAGTGACACTCAATTAACAAATTCCCCATGTCCACTCAATCCCAGACAGTGTTCTAGCCACCAGGGATACAGTGTCTCAGAGACATCCATCAGCAAACCATTCGTGAACATTTATCACATTATGGTTGGGAACTATGGGAACTGATCCAGGCAGGGGAAAGGAAGAAGACAGTTTCAGATGAAACAGGAAAAGGGAAAACATTTGAAACAGGGGAATAGTGCCTGCACCCATCCGACAGCAGCCTGAGAGCAGTCAGCAGAACCAACAGGATGGAAGAAGAGAGCTGAGTACCATGAGCTGTCTCTGACCTTCACAAGTGTGCAAGGCATGATCATGTGCATGCAAAACCACACAAACAAAATAAGAGAAACATCTTTTAGATAATAAATTTATAGTTTCTATGAACCTATGATAATGTTAACAACAAGGCACACTCCTGGAGTCCCAATACTAGGGAGGCAGAGGCAGGGAGATATCTAAGTTCAAGGCCAGCCTGGTCTACAGAGCAAGTTCTAGGCCAGCCACAGGGCTACATGGAGAAACCCTGTCTTGAAAAGCAAAACAAAACAAAAAGCAAGAATCCAAATGCAGGAGTAAATAGATTTTTTTTTCTTTTTACAAGAACCATGCTGACTAAACAGAAAAAAACTACCGTGTGGAGAAGCAGATAAACAAAGGTTTCTCTGGAATTCTTTCTCCGATGTTCTGTCCAACACATATGTTTTGTGCCCAAGGCACAAACATAAAAACTGCCCCCCTTTTTTTTCTTAAAGAAAATAGGATTGTGAAGTATGTTCTGTGCTGCAGAGACAATGTTTACAATAATTAGATTAAACAGTGAAACGCCCGAGCCCTATTAACTGCAAGCAGGAATACTTGCATTTGCTTCATTTCTAGCTCAAGGGCATTAGAACGAGGTATACTGACTGTCAGGTGTAAACTGAAGTCGACCTACAAATCTATGAAGACTCATCTATGGGATTCCTGCACTGACAACATTGTTTGTATAAACATGCGTCTGGAAAAAAAAAATCCTCAAACATTAGATATTTCAAAGTAAACTATTTACTAATATCCACAATTTACAAAAGAAGGGCGTTTGTCTTGGGAGGGGGGGTGAGTTGAGATGACTCACAATGAAAGACACATCCCCAAATCTATGTTCCCATTGCAAGAAGTCATGCTAGCACAGGGGAGTCTCCATGGAGTCCAACTATTTAGTGGTATGTTCACAAACAACGACAAAAATGCCGTAGCACATTCCGTAGGCAAGGCAAGGAGACAGCGCCTCTTCTAAGTTCCTGGCTGCAATCCAAAAAATCCTAGGCTGAGAGAAATAAAAATCCTCCTTCAGGAGCCACTGGACCAGCTCGACTGAAATCACATTAGTACTTTAGTGAGAAAACTGGTCAGATGAAGGGGGAAGCCTCATATGTGTCCGCGGGCCCGCACATCTGCAGGCTCACCCTATCATCTTAGATTTACTAGACCCATCAGTCACACCACAGAATCTCAGGATGCAAGGGCTAAGCTCAAATTACAATCACCTGACAGGTAAATCCCCAGTCACACATTTAAGCAGTGTTAACCAGAACATAAACAGAACCCTTTGTTCTGCTCTTGACCGCTTAACTGCTTGTTGAAGGTACACTGCTTTATAATTTATGATAAATATATATTGTCTAAAAGATATGAATAGCCTAAAACTCCCTTCTTTTTCTGCAGGTATAAATCCCAAGAACAAAGAATTGAAACATACTCAAGGGACTGAGAAATATCACACACACACACACACACACACACACACACACCAAAAAAAAAAAAAAAACCAGAAAACAAAATTTACATTATTTAAACTCACAAAAGGGAAGGGATAGGGAAGGGAGGGTACATATCTACTAGACGGCCACTCTACTGAGGACTTCATCCCTTCATCCGAGGCTGAAAGGCAGTCTGTGCTCAGAGTGTGTGACAGAATTGCTGCCAGCTGAGTTCCTAGGACTGGAAGCCAGGACACTAGCACAGGTCACAGGAATTGGGCCGTGTCTGTGGACTCACCCTGGGGATTTCAGAACAGTACTTTCTTTGTGATCACACTAGAAACTTAGCCCCAAATAAAAATTAAATCAAGTAGTAAGACAGTTTGAAATCAATCTTTGCTGGAAAACAAAAACCAAAAACCAAACAACAGAAAAAACATCCTATAAGCTCTGTATAATTTCTTAATATTGAAAATCTCGTTTTCAGCTTTTTTTTGTGCAGAAGTTTATATCTTCTCAAATGAAAACTGTTCTTTAATATGCCCAAGTGCAGCAGAATGAAGCCTCTGTTCATAAGACATCACACCACTCAGGGAGCAGGGCCTTCGTTTTAAAATACAGCATGCTAGGTTTTTTTGTTTGTTTGTTTGTTTGTTTCTTTCTTTCTTTCTTTCTTTTCTTTTCCTTTAAAGATTATTCTGGAGCAGAGAAATGAGAAGACTGCACCCACAATATGACTTCATCCTAGGACTGGGGGAAAACCCAGAGAGAAGATAAAGACTTGGGAGAGAGCCAGATAAATGGTAGAAGGGCTAGGATTCAAGGTTTATCCTGGATCTTAACCAGGAAAGCAAGCAGGCCCCTGGAAATGCTCTTGACAAGCTTTGTCGGGAGATGGCAAAGGCACCTGGTGGTACTGAATGAACCACCCTGTGGGGCGCTTTCAGAAAGAGGGACAAGGGCCTAGAGAGCAAGCCTGAAAGTCAGCTCAAAGGGGAATTTAGGCAGAGTCTGCCCGTGAGCTCTGAGAGCCAGTCCTGAGACCCAGAGCCAGGAAATGCTCTTCAAAGAGAGGCAGAACTTTGGTCCCCTGCCGACCCCCCTGTATCAGTGTCCAGGCCTACAAGAACTGGAGCGGGGACGGGTCTAAAGTGATCAGTAAGTGCTGTCTCACACAGGTCTGAGGTCTAGAAGTCAGAAAGGAAGGTGTTGGCAGATCCACGTTCCCACTGGGAGTTGCTGGGAGCTCCTTCTCTGCCACTCCGTGAGCTTTGCTGGCAAGCTTAGGCGTTCCGTGGCTTATAAACTAATTGTATTCCTCAAGTCTCCACCTTCCCCTGGTGGTGTTTTCCCCAGGCCTCAAACCTTACATCAGTTAATTATTTTAAGGGCTCATCCTATTCCAGGATGACCTCATCAGATGCAATTCGATTTCCAAAGAAGAACATAGCCCTAGGGGACTGGAGAGATGGAGAGATGGCTCAGTGGTTAAGAGCATTAGCTGCTCTTCCATCCAGAGAACCCAGGTTCAGTTCCCAGCACCCATAGGTCAGTTCACAACTGTCCGTAACTCTAGATCTGGGGGATCTGACTCCCTCACACCAATGCACAATAAATAAATAAATAAATAAATAAATAAATAAATAAATAAATAAATAAACAAACAAACAAACCAACCCAAACCATTTAAAAAGGAAGAAAGACCTAGTCACACTAACACACTCACACAGCTGGGAACCAGCCCCTCCACACAGGAGGCTTAGGCATCTCCCTGAGTAATCAGTTCACCTGAGAGGAAGAGCTCCTCCTGGAGGCAGGTGTGAAACTGGAATGCAATGCAGTTTGCTCCTGTGAATGTCAAGACCAAAGAGTCTGTCTAGTTGAACACACCAACTGGCAGGTTCTATAAGCAAACCCAAAAGTGATAAGCACATCCCCATTGGGTACACCCTGCCCAGCACAGTGCTGGCAATGTGCTGAGATATCTGCTTTATCTCTATTTTCCTATCCTCCTTGCAGATCTCCCCCTCACATTCCATCTCCAAGCTCATTACAGCTCGAGGAGCTGCCAACGTTTTTTCCTCTCACATCTATTTCTTTCCTAGGAATTCTAAGCTCTTAGGGTTAGAGTGTGTTGGGTCCTATTTCCTATAATTTCCAAGGAGGCGAACCTGAAAATGAAAAGCAACTAGGTGAGAGTAGCTTTAGTAAACAGGAGATGTAGAAGAGTAGAGGTTCTCTAGAATTAAATGTAATTCAGACATTAGCGTCAGGTAACACATACACTGTGAATAACAAACGGTTCATCAATTCAAGGGAGAGGAAGGAAGCCAAAACTTAACTGCAGTGCTAACAAATCTATATCAAATATAGGTCAAAATTTGCACATAAATTATAAAAAGTATAATTATGCAAAAAGAAGCTGTAGATCAACACACACGGTTTTATAAAGTATCTTGTTTTATATTATAGAAGTAGCACAAGTTTCAAAGCATATATTTCCAGGAAAGCTATTGATCATTTCCATTGTCTGCCTCTACTCTCACACGGTATTTAGACTCTCGACCTTTAGAAATTGCAAGTAATAGAAACTCCCAATGTAAGTGGGAGTGGGTGGGTTGGGGAGCAGGGGAGGAGGGGGAATGGGATAGGGGATTTTCAAAGAGGAAACCAGGAAAGGGGATAACATTTGAAATGTAAATAAAGAAAATATGTAATAATAATAAAAAACCCCTCCCAATGTGAGATGATATTAACACTTCAATCATTTTCTTATAAGAACGGGAGTTAAAAGAGAACGATTAAGATGCTGTGTACAAATCTCAGATCCATGTTTAAAACATGTTGAATTTGCCCATTATGAGCTGCCTATATAGAGCTGCTTCCCTAACTACACAGCCTTCAGGCTAAATATAAATAAATATATAGATCATGGTTCTTAGTTCTGGTCAAGCCGGCTCCCACAGCCTCAACCATCTCATCTCCAAAAGGGCTTGACTTTGAATGTTATACTCTAGTAACACTAGACACTGAGCAGTTCTAAGTCCTACCGGACACTGCATCATGGCTACAGGGACCTTTGGCGATGTTTCTGAAATGCTATCACCACTTTCCTACCTCCCAGTGAGCTTCTTCCTAAAATTCTGCTCTTCGGAGCCAAATTTGGTTCAGATGTAGAAGAGCCCAAGAATGTAGGTGCACTTAAATTCATGTTAAAAGAGGAATAATTTTTACTATATATGTGTTTATCTGTGTGCGTGGGTATATATTTAAATCATTAAAGAAAATGAAATTATCCAAGACACAGGGGTCTTGGCAGCCCAGGGGAAGTTTCAAAGTAGAGGCGTCAACCTAGAGTCACCTAACTAGGAAGTAGCTATCTATGCATACCTGTTGTTATTCACTGAAGAATAATTGAAATATATGCATATCTGTTGTTATTCACTGATGAATAACTGAAGTATATGCATATCTGTTGAAGTATATGCATATCTGTTGTTATTCACTGAAGAATAACTGAAGTATATGCATATCTGTTGTTATTTACTGAAGAATAACTGAAGTACAATATTTATGTCATATCGTCCAAAGTGAAGTCAGCGTCTATGAAGAAACAAACCAGGTGGGTGGGCAGCAACATTTGGTAAGTTCAGCCCGAAAGGCTTTCGGCAAGAAGATAAATTTTAACTATCTGAGTAATAGCTGCAATGACAGGTCTAAGAATAAAATTATAAAGCTGGGCAGAGGTGGTACACGCCTTAACCCCAGCACTCAGGAGGTAGAGGCAGGCAGATCTCAGTGAGTTTGAAGCCAACCTGGTCTACAGGACAATGATTACATAAAGAGTCACTGTCTCAAAACAAACAAATGAAAGAATGAAATTGTAATGCTAATAACAGTAAATAACACTGATACAGACATTTGAATACATGGCAGAAACTATGCCAAACTGTTCTTGTATTTTCCTTTTCAGTCAAGCAGCTCAGTCAGGAAATAATAACCCATGATGTTTGGATCTGAGAAAACCTTATAGTATGCATTGACTGGGAGAGTGTGAAGTCAAAGAAAAGGCCTCCGGCGGCGTTACCACACAGACCTGCCTGCAGCCCAGGGGATGCTGCGACTCTAGAGTCAAACCCGAACACTGAAAAGAAAGATCACATGACATAGTGGGCTTTCAAAGAGAAGTTTAAAACCTCCATAAAGAAATTAAGCTAAAGAATGAATGTTTTGTGCACTGGAATACTGGTGTTCATAGGTTGAGTGCTTGGTCGGATAAGGATCATAAGAATGTGTTTCTTTTACAATGAATGCCAAAGAGCCCCTGCCCACTAAATTTGTAAAAACTTGGCTTTTGTAGTAAATAAGCAAAATCTACCCTCCAAAATATACAGTCTAAAAACATGTGTGCTTTATGTTCAGACAGCACGACCATCTCTAATACCCTATTAATTTTTAAAATGTTGTAACTTATTTGTAGGACGGGTGCAATAAAGTAAAACTAAGTCATTTGATGTCTACCTGAAACATTGCCCCAGATAGCAAGTCACTTGAGAGCAGTGTCTTTGCAAGATGCATGTACAACAGAAAAGTTTAAAAATCATCACACTCTGTTAAAATTGTAAATTAATTCCTCTTGAAAAACAGCTAAACACTTACTCATACCATTTAAGTGCCTAGATAGGATTTTTAAAATTATTTTTATTTTACGTTTTCAAGCAGAGTTTCTCTGTGTAGCTCTGTCTGTCCTGAAACTCTCTCTCTGTAGACTGGACTGGCCCCAAACACAGAGATCTACCTGCCTGCTCATGCCTCCAGAATGCTGGGATTAAAGGCGTGTACTACCACGGCCTGACATAATTTCATTTTCTAGTGTGTATATCTGTATGTTGAACCCCATGCATCATGCAAGCTAGAAAAGTACTCTTCCACTCAGTCAGATTCCTAGGCATTTTTCAAGTTTTAAATATAGTCAGTCATCCATAAACAGGGGTCCTTCAATATATGATTCCCCTTATTCCCCAACTTTATCCAGATCCTGCCCAAGCTCCCCCTAACCCCACCAATCTCTTTCTCCAGTCCCAGCTTCCTCTGTCTAACAATGCACCCAGCCTTGTCAGCTTTGCTAAGGAGAGCTCTTTATACCCTGGGGCAGGGTATAAAATATATCTCACAGCAGGTAAGTAATACCAAACAGGTATCTAGGAAACACCAGATCAAGCAGTTGAAACTTGATTAGCAATGGAATTGTGGCCTATGAAACTGTTTGGGGGAAAGAAAATGCATGAAACTATGAATACAAAGCTTGTAAGCTTCTCTTTTAGCTTCATGCAAGTTATGTGACCCAAATATTGAAACATGGGCTCACTAAGGTGTCCATAATAGCCTTAAACTTCCAATTTTCCTGTCTCCAGAGCAACCGTGATAATAGAGCTGAGTCACCGGGCCTGCTAAGATGTCTTATTCCTAAAAAGTCGATTAACCTTATTATTCATGATGAGGGCACACTTAAACGCCTCATTAATGCAGCCACAAACCTGAGTAACCCAGCACAAATCACCTTGAGTTGGGAATTATGAAGCTGTACTGACAGTTTTGCTGTACATGAAAACAAAAGTCAGAATACTCACTGGCTGGCGTCTACAGATCCATCTCTCCCAGCCTAAGTACATTGGAATTTTCCAGAAACAAGAAGTACATTGGAATTTTCCAGAAGAAAAAAAAAAAAGAATACAGTATTTTATTTCCCCCTACTCTTATAGGTTTTTTTGGTTCCATTCTCGTTGAATGATTGTTTTTTTCTTTTTGAGATGACTCTTTTATGTACTCTAAACAGTACTCAAATTCCTGCTTCAACCTCACAAATTCAAAGATTAGAAGTAGGTACAACCACCATGTCCCGCTTGGAGTTTCAGCGAGCGTGAACAAATTTATGGGAATGAACCTGTTGTTTTGTTTTGTTTTGTTTTTTTTCCAAAGCGGGAAGAGCTTATCAAACAACACCCTGATAATCACAATACCTACCAGGTTGGATGCTGAATGTGACAGTCTTATATAGTGACATTATATTATATAGTAACATTATATTATATAGTAACATTATGAGCTTATATAGTAACATTAACCTCTGATGTAAGCATTAGGTGGGTGATAGCTAATTTTGGTTGTCCACGTGACACATCCAGGAAGAGGAAATCTCAATTGGAAAATTGCCACTATCAGTTTGGTTTGGCCTGTGGGAGTGTCTTCCAGGGCACCAATTACTGATTGATGTGGGAAGGCCCTGCCCACTGTGGGAGGGGCCATTCCTGGGTGGGTGGGCCTAGGCGGAATGGGGCAGGTACCTGAACAAGCCAAGGGCGGCCAATAGACAGGATTTAGGTTTTGTTTCAAGGACCTTTTCGAGTTTTCCTCAGCAGTGGACCTATAAGCCAAGTGAACCCTTTCCTCCCCTTGTTGCGTTTGGTCAGTGTTTATCCCCGAAACATAAAGCAACCTAGAACATTTGTATTGTCTGTTAACTGTTTGCCACCTCTACATGTTGACCACAGTTCTGTCCTCTTAAACAGAAGGGAATTCTAGATGTAATGTTACTTAAATAAAGAATACAGATTTCCGAGTTCGAGTCCAGCCTGGTCTACAGAGTGAGTTCCAGGACAGCCAGGGATACACAGAGAAACCCTGTCTCAAAAAACAAACAAACAAGCAAACAAACAAACAAAAAGAATACAATGTTTGCATATTGTGCCCATATGTAATTGAGAGGCTGAAGCAGGAAGGCCAGAATCCTGAGCTGACCCCCATTTCAAAAGGAAAAAAAAAGAAGTAAAAACCAAAAATCAAAAGTAAGCAGCTAGTAGATAGGTAATGAGAAATGAACATATCAAAGACTCTCAAAGGCGATTTTTCTCTCTAAAATCTAGGTCAGTCTTTTCCAGAGTGTAACATGCAGGTCACAGGAGACCTCCTGGAATCAAAGGATAATTGAAAGTTGACAGGACGTCTGAGCATTACTAATAAACCAGTAGTACTATTAAATCAGAAATAATAAATCCCAGATCTGCGCACTACTCTCACATTTCCAAGATAATGTCTGGAGAAGAATGAAAAAGGAATTGCCACAGTCTCTGTCGTGTTCCTACGACAGAGACAAGATGAACCCAGATGACAGACCACAGAAAAGATAGGAAACAAACTCAGGGAGGCCCAGCCTTTGTTGTTATTTAGAGCAGTGCCTCTCTCAGCAGCTGCCTTGCTATTGTGTACAGCTATGACTTAATTTGAATAGATAATTAATTTCTGGTATCTGGTTTCACCTGTTTCCAGCCAACCCAAAGGTTTCACAGAGACATGAGATATTCAGTCCAGAGCAGAGTTGCAAACGTGAAATTAAGCAAGTATGTGCTTCCGCTCCCCCCCCAGCCCCCCTACTTTGAGGCTGTGAGGAACACCATGCAGGTTCTTTGCGCCCTGCCCCTGCGTATACATATGCCTGTGCTGAGATGAAGGAAAAGCTCGGTGATTGCCAATGAGTCAGCCGCCTGTGCAGTGTGGGGCATGATGGGTAAAGGAGGCTCCAGTTGAGTACATCCAGCTGCTTCCCATTAATCCTCTGTGCCAGGTTTAATGGCACCACAAAATCCATCCCACTTGTATATCACTCCAGGCTTTGTACTCTTCTAGGACTACACAGTATCCAGACTGTGGATACACAGTATCTAGTATTACTAGACTGACTTTTCTTTTCCCAATCACTCAGAATCCATGCATGGCCCGGAACCTTTGGAGCTGCCGTTTCCTCTTCCTGGAGACCCCTTCCTTCTACTCTCTACTTTACTGGCTTTCCCCTCAATCACATCTCACCCATTACACCACTTCAGAGCGGTCGACTGCTTTCCTCAGTACCCCCCTGTCTTAGTCAGGGTTTCTATTCCTGCACTAATATCACCACCAAGAAGCAAGTTGGGGAGGAAAGGGTTTATTCAGCTTACACTTCCATCCTGCTGTTCATCACCAAGGAAGGACTGGAACTCAAGCAGGTCAGAAAGCAGGAGCTGATGCAGAGGCCATGGAAAGATGTTACTTACTGGCCTGCTTCCCCTGGCCTGCTCAGCTTGCTTTCTTATAGAACCCTGGGGCTTCTAGCCCAGGGATGGCCCCACCCACAATGGGCCCTCTCCCCTTGATCACTAATTGAGAAAATGCCTTACAGCTGGATCTCATGGAGGCATTTCCTCAACTGAAGCTCCTTTCTCTGTGATAACTCCAGCCTGTGTCAAGTTGACACACAAAACCAGCCAGTACACCCTGCTTCCATCTTATTGGATCGGCACCACAATGCATCATCCCTACAATGCCACACTTAGACCATCTGAAATAAGTTTTTCACTTGTACCTTTCCTATTGACTCCTAATCTCACAACACTCTATTAGAACATGGGGTCTTTCTGTTTTATCTGACTCTACACTATACACCCCTCCATCCTTCAAGAATGTCTCTTGTTATACAGTCGAAGAATACCCTACCTTAAGAATGGCTATGCAACAAGTCACCCAGGATTCACTGGAAACTACTTTTCTCTGTAGCCTTGCATCCTAGGACAGTTCCCATCCAGTCCATACCAACCCTCGACCTACTTCCACAACCTGGAAGTCAGGAATGAACCTCTAGCTTTGGGGGAAATATCTAGCTTTCTTGTATTTCATCTGGAGGACTTATTTCTCACCATGTTAAAAGAAAAAAATCCTTCCATTCTAATGAGATAAAAAGGCACATAAATGAATAGTCTTCAAAGTGTTTACATGCTACTGAAAAAAAAAAAAAACCAATGTCATCTACATACTTTATATGAGAAGGAGAGAGAATGGGGGAGAACAGGACCTGTTCACAATGGCTTTCAATATTCATGATGAGAAAAACTTCCTAAGAGCTGGTTGCTTTTCTCCTGCTTTTTTTTCAACTTCTCACAAAAGGAACTCCCCTAGCATCTGACCAGAAAGTGTGGCAAGGAGAGATAGTTCAGTAACTCTTACTTTGGGTGACCAAGAAAACAAATTAAGACATGAGAGAAAACAGATTCTTATTCTCTCTCACCCTCATAACTTCTCTCCCAGAACCTCTTCCTTAGCCCAAGGGGACAGCAGTCAAGTTCTTGATCAAGTCTGAGGTGACTACAATTAGTGTTGTTGCCATCAGGAAAGAGTTCCTGCCACCACAAAAAGTGAGACAATCCTGTTTCTGGCACCCTGATATGGAACCATAAAAGACTGACATATATAATGCCCCGTGTACTATTTTGTCACATGCCAAGCTTGCTCCATGTCATAAAATTCAACTTTTGGGGTCCTCTCCCTCCACCATTTGGGTCTCAGAAATCAATCTCACGCTTGATAGCAAACCTTTACCCATTAAGCCATCATCTCTCAGCCTCCACTACATTTTCAAATAATAAGACTTAACTTAGAACTGTGACTAGTGTGCCATCATCTACAGTAGCAGGCATACATAAGAGAAAGGTTCATTTTATTGTGAAGCGTGAGAATGTGACTTTGAAAGACTCCTGACGGACGGGCAAGACAGAGCTGGCCTTTGAAGGAAGCAGGAGCTTCAGAAAAACTCTATTTTAGGAAACTAATAAGTTTAGAATATAACGCACTGGAGATAGCCAACTTAATAGAATATGAAGGGGTTCACAAAAAACTCTTCAGAAGATAGAAACAAGAGAAAGTCTGAGAGTATCAGAGGGAAAGGGCACCAAAGCATGCAGACCGGGAAGCCTTTCTGGAATGAACGGTAGTTAGTAAGGCATAACCAGTTCAAGTTCTAAGTGCTATGTGTGTGTGTGTGTGTGTGTGTGTGTGTTATATGTCCATTTATGTTTGCCTGTGTGCCTATGTGTCCATCTATGTGTCTCTGTATGTATGTAAAAGTCTAAACAAACAATGGAAGAATTTGTGAAGAATGCATGTCATGTCACTGGTAAGTCTCCTACAAAGATGTAAAATGGAGAGAGGCAGACTTTCACAGGATTCATTAGAACTCAACTGAAGGAAGTCTTCACCACTTTTAGGTTCAAGATCGGGGTAAAAAAATCTTGTCTCAGTCAAGTTTGTTTTTAAGAGAAACACCTTAATATTCATTGCTGTGAATGCTAAATTAAATGACACCAGCGATCAACATGGGTGCTCCATACACGCTCCATGCTGTCACCGCACCCCACCCCCTCCCCAGTGGACATCATCTAGATGCAGGTTAAAGAGATGCTCTAGCTCTGTAAAGATTCATGAAAGCCATCCGGAATGTGTGAGGTGGGCTGACGATGCTTATCATGGACATGTAGGAAGCAGGGCATTATTCATTTGTGCTTTACAACGTGGAATGCAGAAATATCTCTAACAGAAGGAAAGGGCTGTGAAATTCAGTTCTCTAACACTGAGTTCTGGAATGAGGAACGTGGGAATTACAATTTCCCAAAAGATGGACTGATGCATCTTGACTGCATTCTTCTAACAGGGTGTCTACTCTTTGATTCTCACTTTTTTTTTTTTCTGTGTTGATTTCAGACAGGAAAAAAAAAGGTGCCTGTCACAAGTCTCCTAAAATATTTTCAAAACTGCAGTCCTATTTAGTTGTACCACTAAATACATCAAGGCATAATGGAATCTGAAAGTGACATTCGGGGACTATGTTAGAACATTTTTCAGGGAAAGTGCTATCAGGCAAGAAATGACCACTCCACCCTGTCTACAAGCCTTAGAGGCAGGTTGGAAAAACAGATCAGAGTCATACAGACATTTTCCACAAAAAAGTTCTCTTGATCCCAAATCGCCATTATCTAAAGTGCCTCTGAAGCAGATAGTCTTATTCAAAGTCAAACTAACTAAGAATTTTTTTTAAATTTTTTTTTTCTGATCTTGCTTTCAAAAGCAATCTTTGGTGACACTTAAAGCCTTGATTGATCAGAGCTTCCCAAATATTTCACATCACCATGTCCATTAAAAAAGATAGCTCACGGTCAGAAGCTGGAAGGAAATTCTGGATTTGAAGACCCGGAAAGTCAAATAGTAAGAGTAGCCTAATAGGGCGGCATGGCCATCTGAGGACATGCTGAAGAAGTCTGAAGGTCAGCAGGACAGGGCACTAGAGCCATTAAGGACTTGCTATTTTTTAAACCATCCACTATTCATGGCATTAAGGTGTTTCTCTTAAAAAACAAACTTGACTTCTGAATTTGAAATCTGCGTGGTTTCTAATAGGCTAGCACCTACCATGTCCTTCCCGTCCCAGTCCCATTACTTTTAAACACAATTCTTCACACCCCAGGCTGTCCTTCTCCCGGCTTCCTCTAAGGATCCCTAAAAGGCACTTGGAGTTTCTTTAGTTTCGGGAAATCGCTTTTTATAGATTTTCTTTTAAATCAAAATAACAGTCCACAAGAAAGGGGCTGAAGCCCATGAGAGTTCCCGAGGCAACGACCGCAAAATAGCAAGTTTCTTCTCTCTTCTCTTAAAAATTCACAGCAGCCAAAACTGCAGTTTTCTCACCGTTGCCCTTCAGTCCAAACAATGTCTCGGCATTTTGTTAGGTTTAGTTTTACTGTGCCAAGAAAGATTTCTTGGAAAACTCTGTAAGGTAAAAAAAGAACCTTCCAGTCTCATTCACCCTTCCTCGCTTACAGACCCTTTCACAAACAATGGTGATCGAGAAACCATGCTCTCCTGTGGGTCTCCCACTGCATAGATTGGGGGCGATCCAGGAGAGCAGAGTCTTAGCGCCCCTGGGCACCACTATCCCGGGGTTCTCCCTAGCAGCTCGGGGACCCTACAGGAGAGCTCCTGGCCGATCAGCCCGCACACCCTGCTGGTTGGAGGACCTCAGGGCCCCGAGGCTCCCTCACCGCTCCGGTGATTTGGCAGAGGACGAAGGGTCTGAGAGCGCGCAGAGTCCCTTTTCCTACTCCGCAGCGGTTGCAGAATTGGAGTGTCTGAGCAGCATCCCCAAACCCCATGCTGGGTGGGGAACTCAGTCTTCCCCGCACCCCCAGCCAAGCAGACCCGCAGCATGGCCAGCCGCAGAGTTACCTGCCAAGGCGAGGCCCGAGCTCGGCCACCGCAGAGGCATGTGCGGGGCTCTCCGCAGCGCGCTTCTGTCTGTCCCGTGGCGTCTGCCGCATCGAGTCCCGAGCGGAAGCCTGAGCTAGCAGGGTGACAAGGACGCGATCCCTTCCCCTGACCCCCACCCCAGATGTGGCCGAGGAGCAGAGCAGAGCGAGGCGCAGTGTGGCGGGGAGACTGAGACCGCCAACGTTCCCCTTACAGCCCTCGGCGCAGGGCTCCGGATCCCCTGGCGGCTGCGTTCTACGCCGCGGGAAGCTCCTCCTTATTGCTGGCGCCAGATGCTTGGTGGCCGCCGCCCCCAAGTTCCTGCTGAAAGTGCTGCCTGGTGGCTGCTGGTGGGCTTCGAGACCCCCGGGGCGGTAGCCGAGCTCTTTGGCTCCTACCTTTAGGGCGGGACGGTCACCAGCCGCTTGCTCTCGCTGGGAGTCCCCGACAGGAAAATCACTGTGAAGGGAGGGCTGGAAAAGGGCGGCGGGTGGCTTCAGGACAAGGTAGGAGGATTGATTTCCAGAGCCAAGAAGACACTCCCATCCTGCCCCGGTTTGTTGGGAAAGCTGCAGGAGCAAAGGCAGGAGGCTGTGAGGGGTTTTCCTTCCAGGCGCTTATGGGAGGCAGAAAGCAACAGAGTTTAGTCTCACCCTGGACTCTCTGTGACATCAGACACAGCGGGTAATCTGTTCTCTAGCTGAAAGGGAGAGGTGTTCACAAAGCTACACCATTTCCTGCCTCTGCTCTTCAAAGACAAAAGTGTTAGAGGAGTAGCTGTTGACTTTAATCCCAGCACTCAGGAGGCGGAGGCAGGCAGATTTCTGAATTCGAGGCCAGCCTGGTCTACAAAGTGAGTTCCAGGACAGCCAGGGGTATACAGAGAAACCCTGTCTCAAAAAAAAAAAAAAAAAAAAAAAAAAAAAAAAAAAAAAAAAAAAAAAAAAAAAAAAAAAAAAAAAAAAAAAAAAAAAAAAAAAAAAAAAAAAAAAAAAAAAAAAAA
>LR751013.1:214851-228379 GCA_902729485.2 Mus minutoides
TCCTTTCTTTCTGTAGCCTTCACTAGGAAAAAATTCTTATTAAGGATGCCCTCAGACTTGCATAGCTCTGAATGCTTTTTAAAAATCAGTGTCTGGTCAAATACTCACATGCAATCAAATGACCTCCCCCAGCCCCCCACCCCCAGAAGCACTACAGCCTGGGAGGAAAGGAGCTGGGTGTAACTCAAAGATGACAGTATTGTCAAGTGGCAGCGAAGTCCTTCCACTGTGATGGACCATCTAGTATTTTTCTTAATTATACCAACAGCCCTAGGAAGTTGCACTTGTTTTTCCAATCCAAACATGGAAAGGGCTCAGACCACTTGTATTCTTTATACCCTTTCTACAGATTACCTTTGACATAACTCACATAGATTTTGTTATTATATGCTTGGCTCTGGGAACACCAGGATAGTCAAAAAAAAAAAAAAAGTCCTGGAATTTGTCCATCTAGATAAGTTTTCTGGAGAACTACCACAAACTTTTAGAGTTTCTGCCGAATTCTGTCATGCTCTTTTCATGATCTTCAAAAATGAAACCTGCATTTTGCTTTATTCCTTCTGACCCCCTAGGTTTTGTGTGCTCGATTTGTTTTCTACAGCACTTCCCTGTATAATCTAGGCTGGCATAGAAATCTCGGTTTCCTTTCTTTAGACTCTGAAGTACTGGGATACCCATGTGTGTAGTGGTGCGGTGGGGAGGGGCGTTCCTAGAGTCGCCTCCATTTTTGCTTCTGTTGTGTTGTTGCTTTTATATAGGGTGTTTGTTTGTTTGTTTGTTTGCTTGTTTTTTGTTTTATCTTGCTGTGTAACCGAAGCTGGCTTCTGACTCTTGACAATCCTCCTGCTTCATCCTTCCAACTGCTGATATTACATGAATACACTGTACTCCTAGATTTGTGTGTGTGTGTGTGTGTGTGTGTGTGTGTGATTTACCATGTAGTTGCTGGGAATTGAACTCAGAAACTCTAAAAGAGCAGAGAGTGCTCCTACCACTGAGCCATCTCTCTAGCTAGATTTTTTTTTTTTAATCCTGCAAAGAAATATGCTAAGGGAGGAGGCCAGGAGCTGCACTTAGGTAATCACCATGACTTTGCATATTCTGCAAAGATTGGCTATAACCTGCTCACCTGCCTTGGACTCCTCCAACACCTTCAACAAACCTCTAGCTCCAAAAATATTTACATTATGATTCACAATAGTAGCAAATTTACAGTTAAGACGTACCAACAAAAAATAATTTTATGGTTAGGGTCACCACAACATGAGGTTTACAGCATTAAGAACATTGAGAACCATTGGTCTAAAGAATCAGGAAACTAGTATTTCTTCTGGAGCTCCAGATAGGTTGTGCGAACCTATCCTATTCAAGCCCAGCCTTTGGTAGCATCACTGATGGGAAGACTTTCTGAGAGAGGAGACCAACTCATATGTGAGTGATTGCACTACAATAGTTGTATTAGATCACAGTTGACCAAACCCAGGACTGAAAATACCCAAAAAGTGATAAGCTAATTCTATAACACATTAACTTAGTAATAACTTTTAAGAGTTTGCTTCTTAAACATTTCTCAAAGCTTGGGTTTTTCAATTTTGTGGAGCTGATTCTTGTTTAGATCAGGCCAGCCTTGGACTCAAGAGATCTGTCTGCATCCGACTCCCAAGTGCTGTGATTAAAGGCAAGCACCAACACCCAGAGGGTCATTCAGCTTTAAATAATGTTTCCTTCAAGGCTGAGCCTGACTATAGAAGCTGATTCTATTTCCATTTAACCCTTCCATAGCTTAAGTGACTATCATGCCTGTTCCATCTTTTAGCTGTCATGGGGTCTTATCTCCTGTGAGCACTTGTTCCAAGAGTAAGTTCTTAGAAAGAGTAGCCACAGTGCCTAAATTGTCTGTATTGTGACTGACAAGTAGGACTATAATGTGGGAAAGCTATTACATTTGCAAACTTCAGTCTTAGTGGGAGCACCATACTTTCCCAAAGTCTATCAGACCAAGGTTTCAACTATAATTATGCATGTATACTTATCTGCTGTAATAATTTTGCCAGTTTGAAGATTCACACATAAAAAGGGAATTTGAGTCTATAATTGACATTTTTACTCTGCAAACAAGATTATCCAGTAGTGTACAGTCCAAGCACAGTTTCATACGTTATAATAATTTAGTCTTAAGAACCAGATTTTCTCTCTTTCTATAAAGTGGAGAACAGATCCAACACTTCCCATGAACATAACATGGAGAACATGGGGTTGGTGGAAACAAATTAATACACAGGCAACCATTGCTAGTTAATAGCTAATTAGCATCCAGAAAATATAAAGATTTGTTATGAGTCTGTAAAAAATAAACCATGAAGACACAGCCTTCATAATAAGTAGTTCATATAATTAATAAAATGGCTTACAAACATGCAAAATTTCCAAGGTTCTTTTAATTACATTTACTTATTTCCTATGTGGGTACAAGTGGGTACATGTGGACATCAGTGAAGAACTTAGGGGAGTACGATCTGTCCTTCGACTATAGCTTGGTCGTAAGTACCTTCATCTTCTGAGCCATCTCACCAGCCACCTCAATGGTCAATGCCCTCAGACCTGCATAACTCTGAATGCTTTTTCAGCCTCAGTGTTTGTCAAATAACTCATTGTTTAATATTCACCTCACAGCCCCAGCCTGTCAAATACTAACACGCAATCAAACAACCCGCCCTACAACCCCAGGAGAGCAGAGCTACACAGACTGGGAGGAAAGGAGCCTAGTGTAACTCAAAGCTGACAGTGTGTCAAGTGCTGTTGCAAAATCCCACCTCTGTAATGGACCTTCTGGTATTTTCTTAATTATACCAACAGCTCTAGGAAGTGTGTTTTGCTTGTTGGCATGTAAGTAAGTAAGCACACTTTATGTGACCATGGTGTGTGAGGAGCTCAGAAGAGGGCACTTAATCCCCTGGAACTGGGGTTAAGATGGAATGGAATCTACCATATGGGTTCTGGGAATTGTACTGAGGTCTCTGAAGGAGCAGTAAGTGCTATCGACGACTGAGCCATCTCTTCCTTAATGTTCTTAAATACCAACAATGTTCCAAAAAAAAAAACCAATTAGAAATAAATTTTACAGAAACTAAGGATTCCTGAAGTCCACTTTTGTCACACACACACACACACATACACACACACACACACACACACACACACACACAAAAGTGTCAGAAAAATATTCATGGAACTATAAAATGGTACTTCCTTTTTTTTTTTTTTTTTTTTTTTTTTTTTTTTTTTTGGTTTTTTGAGAAAGGGTTTCTCTGTATAGCTCTGGCTGTCCTGGAACTCACTTTGTAGACCAGGCTGGCCTCGAACTCAGAAATCCGCCTGCCTCTGCCTCCCGAGATTAAAGGCGTGCGCCACCACTGCCCAGCTAAGTGGTACTTCCTTTTGAGAGAACAATTTGGTGATTGCTATTAAATGTATAAGGTTACTTCCAGAAGGTCCATTACAGAGGCGGGATTTTGCTACAGCACTTGACACTGTCAGCTTTGAGTTATACTCGGCTCCTTTCCTCCCAGTCTGTGTAGCTCTGCTCTCCTGGGGTTGTGGGGCGGGTCGTTTGATTGCATGTTAGTATTTGACATGCTGGGGCTGTGAGTTGAATGTTAAGCAATGAGTTATTTGACAAACACTGACGCTGAAAAAGGTTTGGATTTCAAATCCAAGAGACTGGCTTGGACCGAGGAGGAGGAAGATGGATGGGAAAGAGTGTATGTAGCTTTCTTAGTGGGTGTCTAGCTCCGCGGATCAGCACAGGAACAGACTTCTGGCTGTGGTGTGATTCTTTCTCACTAAAACTCAGAAATGCTGGGGTCCTTTCCTAGAGTCAGAGGAGAGACGCAATCCCCAAAACAGCAACATAGTGAGGTGTGTGGCCCAGAGCTTTTATTCAGTTGTGGAAAAGTTCTACCTTAGGAGAGGAGAGGTGCTAGGGTCTCCCTCTGGTTTCTACTTTGGTCCCATGACCCATGTTCTTTTCAAGTGTTGCAAATGCCTCTGTGTTGACCTTTTTACTAGTGTGTTAATGCCTAACAGAATTAGACTATGCCTTTCTTTGTCTGACAGTATAAGTGGCTCCCAAAGCTTGATTTACCTTTACGATTTTTCTGAATGTTTGAGTTTCCTAATAAGTACCTATTGGCTTTGTAACTGAAAAAGAAAAAGTATTGTTTGTCTATGTCTTTATTCACAAAGCATTTTTCACCTTATGTATCTAAGCATGCATTTGTTAGGAACATACCTAATGCAATTTTATTTGTGTTTGTATGGTTTTTTTTTAATTTTGTTTTGCTGCTGTTTTTGCAACCACCACCAGTAGCCTCTTCCTCTTCCTCCTCCTCCTTATTTTCTTCCTCCCCTTCCTCCTCCTTTTCCTCCTCCTCTTCTTCCTGTTCCTTCTCTTCTTCCTCTTCATCAGGGTTTGTTGAAGCCCAGGCTGGACTCAAACTCATTATATAGCCAAAGCTAAACTTGAACCCCATATTCTCTTTCCTCTACCCTCCAAGTGCTGGCTGGGACTACAGGTATATGTATGCCAGTATCCCAGGCTTTAACTTTTGTTAAGAAAGGAGAGTTGCTTGTCAGAGAGGACTAGACATAGCTGATGTTGTGAAGGAGTGTGTGCAACTTTTTGCCAGATTAAGTGTTAAGCCTTCCTTTTATACCTATGACTTAATTTCATTCTGTTCAACCAATGATTTATATGAGAAAAATTACTGTTCATTGATCTGGATTAATTATGACATTCCTGGAAAACATTTAACACTTTGGTAAGTTGGCTGGGTATCCTGTAAAGCACAGAGGAGCCTCTGATGTGCTGAGCACAAGGTGATAGAATGAAATAGGCATTTCTGGTTCCCTTTGTTCCGTGATCACTGCTCCCAACTCAGAAGGCTTTCTCCAAGGATAAAGAAAACATCAACTAATGCAAATGCTTTTCCCAGAACGCCAGACACCCTTCCTCATAGCAGGTCCAGTGTCTTCTTCCAGGCCTGATTGCACACTAGGCATGGTGTTTCCTGGTCTTAAGGTATAGCAGCAACTCCTGGCTGCTGTCCCCAGAGAAAATGAGTCCGACAGCTCCCCTAGAAAGAGAAAACCTAGTGCTTCAGGTCTCCATCTCTACTTCTTCCTTACTGGTAAGTGTTCATTGCAAGATAAGACATGAATAAGAGAACAAAGGCAGAGATGCCCGGAACCATTTGTGATGCAATGTGCCCTGCCCCAGATAAGGAGAATACTAACTCTCTGTGTGAAGGTATTAAGAGGTGGAGTTTCTGATCTGTAACTGGGCAGTGATGAGGGAGCCACCATGCATGAAATTAAAGTTCTTGTGTAAGGGGCTCCAGAAGATTCCCTGGGGAGTCTTATAACTCCACCATGAAAGGCAATTAGGCAGCCATTAAGAAGGCATTCCATAGGGCCTGTGCATCAGGGCCCCCTCAACTCAAGCCTTACAGCCTCCAGAGTGGCAGGGATTGTGGGTCAGTTGCTTGTAAGTTACCCAGTTCATGACATGGTGCTTCATGATGGCATCCCAAACGGACTGAATACCCAGCCAGCTGTGAAAACCTGAAGTATAAGTGAGGAGAATTCAATCTGACAACTGTTTACGAATGACTTACAGGAGGAATCTGTTTCGTAGTTTTAGTTTTTGTGGTATCATTTTGCTAACATTTTGCTTTCATTTTTGTGGTCATTGCATCCAAGGAAGGACAATCTTTGTAAATCCTGAATAGTTAAAAGAATAAAAAAATGGCTACACTTGGTCTTGCAAAGATTCTATGTCCCAGTATAGGGAAATGCCAGGGCCGGGAAGTGGGAGTGGGTGGGTTGGGGAGCAGGGGGAGGAGGGAGAGTATAGGGGATTTTTGGAGAGGAAACTAGGAAATGTAAATGAAGAAAACATAAAAAAAATTAATAATAAAAATGGCTACAAACTGTGACAAGCCCATTAATTAAGCCTTGATATGCTGACAAATAAGCAGTTGTCTGCTGTGTGACAAATGTCCCACAAAAGTCCTTCTCTTTGCTTATCTAAGGAGCTGAAAAGAATCATATGCACTTGTGGGTTTTGTCTGCAAAAAGAGAGAGCATTGGGCAGGGTTTAATTATATGCCCCTGTGCTTATCACATGATAAATGAATGCTGTGTAGCTCCTAGACTTCGGATATTCCAAATTTTGTATAACTAATAAAAGATTTGTAGATGACAACATTAAATATTTTGAATTTTCCTCTGCCCTTTGGAGACAAGAGTCCTGCCCTTAAAGTACCTATCAGAAAGGCATCATTTCAGGCTACAAAGTAATAAAATGTCAACACTGGGCTTTTAAGGCATCTTCTCTGGCATTATTCCGAGGCTCACTTATACATGGAAAAGGTTCACATAACTCTCTACTCCCACACTTACCCTCTACCTGACATTCCTCCGAGGGTGCACTTCCAGCCATAGAAACTACTTTCCTAATGAAATCTTCTGCATTCGGTTCAGCATGGGCTTAGCAGTGTGTCAAGTCTAAAACCCATTTCTTTATTTAGCCTTCCTGCCCATCCAGCAGGATAGTGATAACTCTCCATTCACCCCATTCCTCACTGGTAAAAATCTCTAGTCATTCTGACCTCATCTTCCTTTCCCCAAGCCAATGAATAGTCATCCTTCCAGTCATTAGCACACTCCACGCCCAGCCCTTAAAGATGTGTTTAATGTGTGCCTGCCAGTTTGCTAGGCATGGGTGTGCTCAGTGCCAAGGCAGTTAGAGAAAGACAGAAGTCACTTGCCTCCTAGAGCCTATGGTCTAAGGGCTAATGGCCAAGGACAGAAAGGGCCCTCCAGTCAGTCCCCTTGCTGATTGATCCCTCCTCTGCATTTCAGTTGTGCCTTTTCTCACTCAGTATTCCTTTGCTCCCCCCCTCCCCCAGGCTTCTCAGCTGAGATTCCACCCCAGAGCTGTGGGTCATTTTGTACTTGCACTGCATTTAGAGACCCACAGTTCACCTTTCTACTTCTTAGCCTGAGGCTAACCTCTTAAATACTCCCTTCTCTTCCCTTTCCAATTCCCTCCCTTCTTTCCTTCCTTCCTTCCTTCCTTCCTTCCTTCCTTCCTTCCTTCCTTCCTTCCTTCCTCCCTCCCTTCCTCCCTCCCTCTCTCCCTCCCTCTCTCCTTTCTCTCTCTCTCTCTCTCTCTCTCTCTCTCCCTTCCTTTCTTTCTTACCCCAACCACCTTTTTTGTCACTTTTTGGCCTTAATTCTCCTCTCTTCCCCACACCATTCTCTCTTGAACAACCTTCTACTCCTGTTGCATGCAACTCTTGTTCTCCCAAAACAAACACTTGAGTGTTCCAGACTCAGTTCACCCAATTTGGGTTTTGAGCTTTTAAACAAGACCGCCGCACTTCAGACTGACTCCTATATAGCTGAAAACTTTTCTTTTCTTCTAACAAAAAGGCACTAGGTCACCAAAACAAGTATAACGTTTTCTTTACTTCCTTGAGATGGAGAAATATGTACAACAGTGGTAGATGAAGCAACATAAAGAGATCTAAATCCAACTATTGTTGATAGTCATCTGCCCACACAAGCCCAGTAAAGAAGCTCAAAAAGAGCCGCAGCCAGACCTGAGGAGCCCATAGAACAGGAAAGGGGTGCAAGGGAGGCAGGCGACTTCCCAGTAATCCTGGCAGGTATGTGTGACTGAGATACCCCAAAACAACAAAGACAGGCAGGAAGCCAGGTTCAAACCCAGATCTGAGTCAGACCAAAGCCACAGCAAGTCTCATGTGACAGAAAACAAGCTAGAAAGGGTTTGACACTTCTCACGGGAAAACCCTCAATTGATTGGGCCTGTAGATATAGATATGGATTATATATATAAGACAGAATTTTCTAAATGTCATAAAGTAATGGCTCGTTCACTTCTGTTTGTTTGTTTCAGACTTCCATTTCTTTCCTTTCTCCCCCCTCCTTTTTTTTTCTTGTTTTCTTTTGCAGAAATTGAGCTGTTTTGTTTTGTTTTGTTTTGTTTTTGATTAAAGTTTCTTCTGGGAATAGCCTACTGAGAAAAACTATAGTCTGAGACACTGAGCTGTGGGCTGTTAGTTCAGGAAGGAGTTAACACTTGATTTTGAAATTGAATAGCCTTTCCCAAACTGTATCCTGTTGGGAGTTACTAATTTGAGTTCCAAAAATAAAGGGTTTTGAAGCGAGAAAGATTGAGTTCTTACAATGCCTCCAACCAGTACACACTGCTAGAAACATGCTAATAAGTTTTTTTTTTAAAGTGATATAGTCTAGAGGTCTTCATCAGATTCCCAGGTTCATTTTCTCTGCCAGTTAAAGAATCAAAGGGCAGGGAAAATCAGAAGCTCAACAGGTAGCAGCAGGGACAGAGTCAGCAGTTGAGGAAAGGTATTTGTTGGGGTAAGGAAACACACACATGGAGCAGATACACAGAGAAAAAGACCCCCCAAAAGCAAGGGGAGGGGCAGAGATGCAGAAAGCTGAAAACAATCTAGTTTCTTTTCCATCTGACAGTGTCTGAAGAATTTTTCTCCCCCCAATTTAGGGTTGGTCAGTTTGAAGAAAGCCAGAAGGTTTGATTGCCTCAGAACTGTTGTGTGGCATGTCCTAGTGAGTTCCAGGCCAGCCTAGTCTACATGGTGAGTTCCAGGCCAGCCTAGTCTACATGGTGAGTTCCAGGCCAGCCTAGTCTACATGGTGAGTTCCAGGCCAGCCTAGTCTACTTGGTGAGTTCCAGGCCAGCCTAGTCTACATAGTGAATTCCAGGCCAGCCAGGGCTACATAGTGAGACCCTGACTCAAAAACAAACCCATGACCACGCCTTTAATCCCAGCACTTGGGAGGCAGAGGCAGGCTGATTTCTGAGTTCGAGGCCAGCCTGGTCTACAAAGTGAGTTCCAGGACAGCCAGGAGACATAGAGAAACTCTGTCTCGAAAAAACCAAACCAAACCAAACCAAAACCAAAACCAAAACAAAACCCCAACAAACCCATGGTTGTAGACTCAGAGAAATCATGAGTAGATCAGGAGATTGCCTGGTGAGTGGTTGCTTCTTCACACAAGGAAACTTCTACATCCTCAGCCATGGAAAGGACACGGTACCTTCCTAAAACCTCTCCTGCAAAGGCTACAATCCAGGGGGCTCAACCTCATGACCTAATCACTGCCCAAAGCCCTTGAATACTAAAATGATCACATTTGCACATTTCAAAATATGAATGGGGATGCAGCTATTCAGATTAGAATAGATGTGCATATCAGTAGTGTTCATGATTTTGAGACACATGCATAAGGTAGTAGGAAAAGAAGAAACAACCTTTTATGGTTTCTTCTCTCTCTCTCTCTCTCTCTCTCTCTCTCTCTCTCTCTCTCGCTCTCTCTCCCTTGTTTTTGTTTTTTGTTTTTTGAGACAAGGTTTCTCTGTGTAGCCCTGGTTGTCCTGGAAGTCACTCTGTAGACCAGGCTGGCCTAGGAATTCAGAAATTCACCTGCCTCTGCCTCCCAAGTGCTGGGATTAAAGGCGTGTGCCACCATGCCCAGCTTCTCTCTCTCTTTCTTAAAGATGCCTTTTACCACTGACTTAAAAGTAAAGCTTGCATGCTTTTGTCTTTTCTTTTTTAACCCAAGAAAACTGAGCCACTGGTGAAGTAACCTGTCCAAAACATACTTGGAACTCTAACAGTGACTCAAAATGCTAAGCAGTCTTTGTGTTTTGAGTTTAGTAGTATTTTAATAACATCTCAATATGCATATCACACCCTAACAGAATACAGTGACTTGAGTTTTAACCTTTGCATCAGGCAAGCTTAAACCAATTTTTATATGATCTGTCAGGGTATATTTAGCCGTGGTCAGGGTTTCTAATTCTGTAGGACTACAGTGTGACCTTTGCTATTGCCTTTGCCCTGAAGTTGCTGATGTAGCAGGTCTAGAGGTGGCAGTTTAAAAAGCATGGTTTAAGGGATTAAACATATTAATTTACCAAATTAAAACCATTGCTAAAAGGATGCAGAAGAGATAATATCTTTGCTGTGATGAAGAAAACAGGGTTTAGAATGTTTACCAAATGCAGTTAGATGAGGTAGGCAAAGCTAAATTTAATATTTCCTTTTCTCAACAGCCATGATCGGTTAAGTCTAAGACCCAAGCTTCCTTCTATTACAGATGGTCAAAATTCAAATTTAAAGTTAAGATGCATTATGTTTTGACTTGAAATAACTTTTTTCCCCCGCTTCCTCAGAGATAGGTGTTTTAGTGATTTGGGTTAAAAGGAAAATCTTTCTCTGTACCTACAAGAGATAAAATGCTGTAATTTGGAATAAAGCCGGTCTGAGGTTGGAGGAGTATTTATTTGTTGTGTATGCACCATGAGGATCTTAAGCTTGTGAAGCAAACTTCCTGAAAACAGCACCAGTGGGAGAAACATCGACTAGGATAGTGTGACAACCCAGGAGAGCTCCATTACAAGGGGCAGAGACTGGGCTGCTTTCAAGAGGAAATCCACAGCAAGCATGGAGACATCCTGTATTTCCCAACTCAGTAAAGGTGTGCATTGTCCATGGACTGTATTGACTAGTAAAAACAGAACCTGATCAAAGAGCAGCCGTGCCCTGAGCCCCTCCTGCTGCTGCAGGTACCACCACAGCTCCCTGGTTCTCAGCAGTACCATAGTTCTGGAGGTGAGAGGTTACAATTGCTTATCTGGAGGCCACAGTGGTACCTGCATTCTTTGGATCACATCTTTTTATACCAAAAGCCAGAAGCACAGTAGTACCATCTTGTCTGTCACTGAGGTCAACTCCTATTTATCTTAAGAGGACTTTGTGATTACATTATCCACACAAGAAAATTTTCCCATTCTAAGGTCTTAAACTTCAGTTACTTCTGTAAAATTCTTTTTTTGCCCTATGTGTTAGTTAGAGTTTTACTGCTGTGGACAGACCATGACCAAGGTAAATCTTATAAATGTTGACATTTACTTGGTGCTGGCTTACAGATTCAGAAGTTCATTTTATTATCCTCGGGGCAGAAACATGGCAGCATCCAGGCAGGCATGGTGCAGGAGGAGCTGAGAATTCTATATCCCCATCTGAAGGCTGCTAGCAGAATACTCACTTCCAGGTAGCTAGGACTAGAATATTAAAGCCCACACCCATAGTGACACACCTACTCAAACAAGGCCACACTTCCCAATAGTGCCACTCCATGACTCAAGCATTTACAAACCACCACACCATATAAGGCAATGTATTCGCCACTTCTATGGATTAAGATACAGGCATCTTTCTGATATAGCTGTCTGCTGAGAGACCCTCCCCGACAGAGCCTTACTAATACAGAGTCAGCTGCTCTCAGCCAACCATTGCACTGAGTGCAGGGTCCCCAATGGAGGAGTTAGAGAAAGGACTGAAGGAGTTTGCAATCCCATAGGAAGTACAACAGTATCAACCAACCAGACCTTCCAGAGCTCCCAGGGACCCTGCCATCATCCAAGGAGTACACATGGCTCCTGCTGCATATGTAGCAGAGGATGGCCTTGTCAGGCATCAATGGGAGGAGAGGTCCTTGGTCCTATGAAGACTTGACAGATGCCCCAGTATAGGGGAATGCTGGGGCAGGAAGGCAGGAGTGGGTAGGTAGGTGGGGGAACACCCTCATAGAAGCAGGTGGAGGGGCGATGGGATAGGAGGTTTCTGGAAGGGGGAAACCGTGTAAGGGAATAACGTTTGAAATGTAAATAAATTAAAAATTTTTTTAAAATTAAAATCTTCATAAACACACATACAAAGATACAGGCATCTTTGAGAAACATTATTTTTCATAACACGAACTCTTCCTTGTACAAGTTGCTGACCAAAGCAAACTGCCTTCACTTTTGTCAATATAAAACTATCAGCTCCAGTCATCTTTGGCACATAAATGTTAAAGCCGCCTGGATTTTTCTCTAGACCCCAATTGTAAATCAGCACCAACTTGAGCTCTCCTATGTCATTGCTGAAGGACACGTGGAACAACTGTCAGTGGACTAGGAGAGGCAAACATTTGGGAAATATTTTTCTTGGCTCATAAAATATTGATAGGGTCTAGTGTGGGAAGGGCTCTAATTCCAGTGTTCTAGAAAGGTGAAGCCTGTGGGCTGTGAGTTTCAGAGGCTAGCTCAAACTGTATAGTGGAAATCTATATTTAAATAAACAGCACAAACAGGAAGTCAGGTGCCCTCTCCTCTTTTCCAGGTGTGAGGTATCAGCAGTCAAAGATTTAATGTCTGGGTGTAGCATTTTTCTTAATTATTTATTCATTCATTTATTCATTATGTGCTATTGCCTATTGCATGCTGGGTAAGTAAGTGGTCTGTCACTAGTCCCCACCCCACCCACTCTTTTGAGACCAGCTCTAGATATATATAGCTCAGGCTGGTCTGGAACTCTGTATGTAGCCTAGGTTGCTTTAACTCAAGGTCTTCACAGATCAGCCTTCCAAGTTCTGGAATTACAGGCATATGTTATCAAGCCAGACTACCTTCTCTTTAAAAATCATAATTTTTTAGTTATATAAAAGATTAGATTTTGGTGTGTCATTTTCAGTATGTAGATTATATTCTTTGATCACTCTCACTCATCATTACCCCCTGTCATCCTCTATTCCATTTCCCTACTTATATGTACTTCTTGTCTAAATTTCTCTTATGAGAGAAAGTATATTTTTAAAGAGACTCCTTTAACATGATGATATCTAGTTCCATCTATTTTCTTACAAATAATAAGAAACAACGAGGCAAGGAAATGGGAGAGGAAAAAGAAAACTGGTTTAGGATTGGTCCATTGGAATAGGGAACTAACAGGCTCTGCAGTATATGGGAGAAGGTCCTAACAGGCAGGGCTATACAGAGAAACCCTGTCTGGAAAAACAAAACAAAACAAAAACAAAAAACAACAACAAAAAAGAAGTTAAATGCTAGCTTGGTGTTTGGGGGAGCTCACCAGAAATGACCATTCACACTGTAGAGACAATTGAAAAGTCTTTATTCCAGCCAGCTGGGACCACACCCAAGTGTTTGGGGGCCCAGGTGTGGCCCTCGGTGTCCAGAACACCAGGTTTTTAAGGGCAAAGACCTTGTTCAGGTTATCTCTCTCTGCAGTTGCAGGGAGCTTCACAAAGGCAGTTTTAACAAAGGCTAAGATAAGTTGGCTAGACCATCTTGACCTTGGGCTCTTAGAAATAGAGTTCGGTAGCTTTCCACAGGATTATCATCATGGAGACCAGATTCTTGTTAAACCTCGAAGTGGCTTCAGCAGGAATACAACATAGAGAAACCTCTGCACTGTTTTGTCCTGACCCATTAGTGTGGCACAAATTCAAAGCCAAGAAGAAGAAGAAGAAGAAGAAGAAGAAGAAGAAGAAGAAGAAGAAGAAGAAGAAGAAGAAGAAGAAGGAGGAGGAGGAGGAGGAGGAGGAGGAG